>AP028444.1:6078379-6565388 GCA_036509395.1 Antheraea yamamai | reverse complement strand
TCTACAATGTCATATGCAAGGAAACGTATTTGTTGATTTGTAATATCGCAAATGTATATAAAAATGCTCTGCAGAATTTCACTACTCTTGTGATCTTTTTTTCTCAAATAAAACTCAACTCACACACAGTAAAAGTTATTTAATATGATCTTCGGAATAACCAAAGTTAATCAAAATCTCAGGTAATTCAGGTATTATTTACATACATGCTAGCTTTAACCTATTCTCTTCATTGGGAGGTAAAACAAAAAACATTTATGTTCCATTCCATGTTATAATCTACTTGTACATCGAACATATTACTCATATATCTAGGCTGGTGCTCCTGCTTACTAGCTTTCCCTTCTTGATTCCGTGCAGGCGAGGCGAGAGTGTTATAAGGAACCCTTTAATATGGTGCCCTGTTCGCCGTTTTAAAGTCGCACTTCCTGCCGCTGGCTGCCTGCTCATTCTCATACCTTAAGACCTAGAAAAAGGACGACAACTGTAATGTTCTCTAGAACTTTCGTTACGTGTACGATACGATACGGTATCTTCAAGATCGGTAACACAACAGTGATGCCATTGGTGTTGCAGTTGTCCATAGGCTATGGTAATCATTTACCATCAGGTGGGCCGTGTGCCTGCTTCGTTTCTTTTGACATAAAAAAGAACATTAAAATTTGTCTATGCGTGATCAAGATTACTAGACAAACATTGAAATAACTAATATTATAAATGTGAATTAGTTTATTCATGTATTCACGCCTTAACTAGTCATTCGAACATCATGTTTTTTTTTTAACTTTTCCTGACAGAGTACAAAGAAGGATACAAGGTAACTTTTTATCCAGAAAATAGTACTATTCTTGAGTGAATGGTTAAGTCCATATTAATGCTAGCGAAGCCTAAGCTGAAGCTAGTTTTGTCATAATTATATATTCGATGACATATCTAAGGATACAAAATTCTCCCATAGTATATTTACTTTCTTAGCTGTCAACCGTATATTAAAGCGAATAGGATGATAGGCAAAAGTAATGTAATGATAAATTTTAACGCTGTCCTTTATTGTAACTAAAGAATACTCTGGACATAAAAATGTGACGCTCTGTTAAAATTATAAGGATGTACTTTATAGTGTTTCATTTGAAGCGACTATTTATTTTTTCATTGACACCCATTTTTTCGCATATTCTTGAAAATATTAAGAGAATGGTTAATTTTACCGAAAAAAAAAATATAGGAAATTGATTTATCTATAAATTAGTCCTCGTCGTTATATCACTAATATGCATAGCTTTGAAGTGATGAGCAGATAAATATTACATCATAACTTGGAATAATCTTAAAACAGCTTATATGCAACTTACATGTGATAACATTATTTATTAATTAAAATATATATCAGCATATTTAAGTTAATAAAGTAAAAAAAAAGACAGAATATTTTACTGTCAAATATAAATTATTCAAAATGCTTTAGAGGATGGAGATAATTTTGTATAGTATTTGAAATGTCACAAACATTAAAATCAAGTATACTGAATTTAATTCAGACACTAAAAGGTGCTCACAAAAATCACCACTCGTTCAAAAACATCTTCGCTGTTAAGGCGAGACTAAAATGAAATCAGTCAACCTTACACCGATATTAGAACTTTTGTCTTATCAAATATCTTTTTTGAAATACATTTCAACATAATTATATTTACGACAAATAATATTGTCCTCCAGAACGTCTCGATTCTCAAAATTAAAGTACAAAGAGGAATAATGATCAGACATTATTAAGTTTAAGTATTTCGATTTGTAAGATTACAAAGTAATATATTATGTTCCTTCTTGTGTGTTATTCACATAAATGGAAATAAAATTTGACTCAATGATTCAAAACACAGTATTGATGTATTCTTATCACACTAATATTCTACCATTTTTTTTTGGCATAGTCAAGTTTTGTTATTCGGATTGCCTCAACAGTTATTGTAAGTGCAGTCAGCTCTTTATATCTTGCTGTCATCATCATCTCACCCTTATCCCACCTAAGTAGGAACTACACTTCTTCCTCCACTGCCTCCTGTCAGATGTCGTCTCAATATTCACACATTACACATCTGTTCATAACTTTTTCTGTCTTCCTCTACTCCTATATCCATCTACCTTCATGCTTATAACTTTTCTAATTACATGACTGTTATCACTCCTCATGCCATGTCCACACCATAAAAACCCATTCTTCTCAATATTTCTGTCACTAGTGGTATTTTTGAACTTCTTCTAATATACTCATTTTTAATCCCATCTAATCATGTTACACCACGCATCTTTTTTTTTTAAATGAGGAAATCCTTACGGATTCCCACCCTAGCCGGGCAGCTGAGGGTGGGGTATGTCTGACTTGCACGGGCTAAAACCCCATGGTGCTTTCAATCACCTATAGGCCGGGGAGCAGGAGCTGCCGAACTGGCATTGCGTCTACTCCCCGACAGGTGTCGGCCCCTCATCAGGGGCCTTGTCGCGGTCGAGGGGTCAGAATCGTAGGCTCCTCAGGGGAGGGCGAGAGTTGCCCTCCCGACGATCGTGGGAAGCGCATCGGCACAATGCACCTCAACCACACGGGTCTGTGCAGAAGTTTTGCCAGAGCGACGGACGTGCCCGCGTCCGCCGCCCGCAGGCCCTTTTTACGGCGGCCTCAGGTCATTATCGACCCTGCGCCGCCGTGATCGTCGATACACCACGCATCTATCTTAACATTCGGACCTCTGCCACATGCGATTTTATCTTCTCATTCGCCTCTTTCATAGCTCAGCACTCGAATCTATCTTTATATACTGTAGTCACAATATGATTTAATTGGAGATAATGAAGTAAAGGATTAAATTCTTCGTAATTTTCATTGTCATCACAATTACCCCTGTAAGTTAAATTTTACATAATTTCACAGTAGTCTTTATTTATTGTATGTATACTAAAATCCTTTACAATCTCTTGATGATTGTTTATTATATAGCCATTAGTAAATTGATACGTTTAAGTGCTGTTATAAGAACACACCGAAAGGTTTTTGTGACAAAAAATTCAATTTAGGAATGGTAATTGGCAGACGAGTATTGTTTTTCATTTTTTTTTATATCATAGGAGGCAAACGAGCATGTGGGTCAACTGATGTTGTAATCGTCACCGTTCATAGACACTTGCAACACCAGAGGAGTCGCAAATGCGTTGTGAGCCTGTGTTTCAGAGAAGGGGAGGGGGGAAGACGGGAGCGGGAAAGAGGGGAGGGTTAGAGGGGAGGGGGAGGGTAGTTGTGTTCATTATATTGTTTCCTTTATTATCAAATCTACATCCTTTCAATACGGTACTGGACAGGTTTACGGGCTGTTATGATTTCATAGTTTATAGAATACTAGCAATCGCATCCGATTTCATCCACGTTAAATTACAATATAAAAATTATTAACATTTAATGATATATATGTTAGCTCTATCTAGTAGTGTGTAATAATAAAATATATAGCATAAAAACCTTTTCCCTGATACCTAAGCGGGCCAAATTTATTTTTAGCAAATCCCATATCACTTCGCTCACATTAGGGTAGATTTAACTTATCCCTGTGGAACAATACTGTCGAGCAATACCGTCTTAGGGTGTGAAAGCGCAACAAACAAATTAACATACGCTATTATAATGTTAGTAAAGATAAGGATTATTTAAGTAATATCCACGTTATTATATACGAATGATTTGTAACTTATGGTGAGAAAAATACGCCTGTCTCTTCGGTCTCGGATTATTATTAATCAAAAGTATTTGACACGAGAAAATAGGAATTTTCTTTTACGTAAATGGTTGCCTCGTTGTTTAATTAATGTTTTATCGTATAAGGATAAAAATAATAATACAAGTATTGTCGGTTATATCTAGATAATTAGTAATTCAAGCTACCATACTCTTTCGTTCATAGAGCAGCAAAGGTTCGGTCATGCATCATCATTCAAACATCAACTGGTTTCAATCCCTCGTCAATTAGTAATAACTATTGGTCATGCAGTGGTCAATGTAGGAAATAGAAAATAGAACGAAAAGACTATTAAAATATGAAGGCTTAGACTCTTCGATGATATAAAAAAGAACCATGTTCAAATTTATTATATTGCTATAGCTTGTCAATAGCTACTATTAGTGGACCTGTACCAATACTTATTAATGGTTCTTTGTTGCTTATTTTCCATAGCAAATCTTGTATACTAAGTGCTGTTGGTTTTCTTATAAACAAAATAAGAAAAAAAAATCGGTTGAAAGTTATGAACCAAATAAGGAAATGGTATTAAACCTTTTTAATTTCGCCTCTATATATATATAAATAACTAGCCGACCCGTGCCCACTTCGTTGGGCGGTAATACGCATTATCAAGCTACAACTTTTCTCTAGAACTCAATCATATATATCTCATAATTAAGGCAGCGTTCGTAAGAAACGTTTTCGTTAGACCATTTTTCTCCGACTCCCCAGATATTACCCCCTACAACCTCACAAACTTTACCTCTTTATAATATTAGTATAGATTATAGATAATATAATTAGTTAATAGCTTCTGCCCGCGACTTTGCACGCGTGGAATAGTTATTTTGGGCTAAGACGCAGCTGAAGCTCTCAAAAGGAAAAAATACCCCGATTTTAAAACATTTTTATTGTTGCTCCGCTCCTATTACCCTTAGCGTGATGATATATAGCTTATGACACTCACAAATAACGTGACTTTCTATTGGTAAAAAAAATTTCAAAATCGGTTTAGTAGTTCCTGAGATTACCCCCTACAACGTCATAACGTCACAAACTTTACCTCTTTATAATATTAGTATAGATAATATAATTAGTTAATAGCTTCTGCCCGCGACTTCGTACGCGTGGAATAGTTATTTTGGGCTAAGACGCAGCGGAAACTCTCAAAAGGAAAAAAAGGCCCGATTTTAAAATATTTTCATTGTTGCTCCGCTCCTATTACCCTTAGCGTGATGATGTATAGCTTATGACACTCACAAATAACGTGGCTTTCTATTG
The DNA here is from genome assembly GCA_036509395.1 of Antheraea yamamai. Lineage (NCBI taxonomy): Eukaryota > Metazoa > Arthropoda > Insecta > Lepidoptera > Saturniidae > Antheraea > Antheraea yamamai. The sequence goes on along the minus strand of AP028444.1, from coordinate 6,560,343 downwards.
GTAAAAAAAATTCAAAATCGGTTTAGTAGTTCCTGAGATTACCCCCTACAACGTCACAAACTCACAAACTTTACTTCTTTATAATATAAGTATATAGATTGTAGCCCCTGCCCGCGACTTCGTCCGCGTAGTAATAGTTACTACTCTGGGCTAACGCTGGCACATAGCAGAAGCTCTCAAAAAGAAAAAAACATCTCGATTTTGAAACATTTTTCATCTGTGCTCCGCTCCTATTGGCCTTAGCGTGATGATATATAGCCTATAACCATTCTCGATGAATGAGCTATATAACAAGAATTACTCAAATCGGACCAGTAGTTCCTGAGATTACCCCTTACAACGCCACAACGTCACAACGTCACAAACTCACAAACCCACAAACTCACAAACCCACAAACTCACAAACTTTACCTCTTTATAATATTAGTATAGATATAGATAATAGTTAATTACATAAGAATACTTAAAGGGACGAGTAATCCCAAAGAATATTGGAGATATTTTTCCCTTAACAACTATATTGCAGTAGCGTTTAGCCGTTATTTACCTCTAAACTCATCAATTTAGATACGTTTACGGCGATCTCTGGTTGCCGTGAATTTATTGGTTTAATCTGATTTTAGTGAATGTGTTACGTTTTTTTGATACCTTATACTGCAGTCTCTTTCGTGAACGCTATCTGATTACATACTAAATAATCTAAATGTTGTGTGTTATTTTATTTGTTCACGTGCATATATTTACGTACAATAGTATAGGATATATCTATACATATAATAAGTATGTAAATCTAAAGTGTCTGTACTTTTTAGATTTTTGTGAAAAAAATTGTGGGGTGTGTCTTGGAATAAGTAATAAAATACATTTCAGTCCGTCTGTTTTTATGAACACGCGTGACTGCTAAAGTACTCCATTCATGATAAAACTCATATACAGCATATCCCGGAGTAACAGTTAGTCTTTGTTTCATTAAAATCGGTACACTCTATCAAAAGTTATTGTAATTTTAATGACGTTTACGTTTGTGACAAAGTATTACACTATCTCGCTACACGAGACTTGGGTGAAATGTAATTTGATAAGGTACGTTTTATATATATTTATCACAAGCAGCCGTCAGCGACTTCATCTGCATTTGTATCTTCTTCCATGTACCTTCGCATAAATGTAAATGGTTATGCTATCCGAATTCTCTTAAACTTGATATCTTTATAAATTATAGTATAGCTTTTGCCCGCGACTTGACTCGCGTTAATGTAAATTCGTTCTATACCACGGAAATAGTACTTTTTGACGTGATAACGTCTTATAAATCGATGAACGCCGACTGCACGCACGAAAAAGCATGACTCATTTTCACGTTCCGCCGAGCGTGCAAGCGAGTTCGCGGAACAAGCGATAGAGAGGTGACATCAGCCTAAGCGTTCGGCTTGTGACGTATCGATCTCTCTTCCACTGCATCGGCCCACGCGTCTCTTTTGACGTTATGACGTAAAATTGTCGCCCGTAAACTGACTTTACAAACAACCATTTTTAATGAAAAGGACCCTATGTCCTTTTATTTACCCCTAATCAAATGTATGCACAATTTCATGACGATTGGTTGATTTGTTAAGAGCGTAAAAAGTAAAAAAACACATATTCACATTTATAATACTAGTAAGAAATAAGGATGTGTTATGCTGTGTTAATGTATGAAATATATCATTGAAAAGTTTCAGCAATATCCGTTCAATAGTTTGCAATGCAATAGTAACAAATATCAAACCATCCTCAAAAACTTTCTTATTTTTGCTGAGTAAAATTTTATATGAATTTTCGATCGTTCACATTATTAAAATTGTATTCAGTAAATACAACACAGAGTATTGAATTAGCTACATAACATATATATGTAACGTATGTTAATAATATTCAAGAATGTTTGGTAAGTAATGGCTTAGATGACAGGGGAAACTCTTAGGAAATTCATCTAGTAGAAGTTGAGTAATGAGCGCTCAAAAGACGACGAAACATTTGTATGACAACACAGGTATACGTTAGACTTCACAAATGTGAAGATTATGCGATATTTCGTCTATACAAATAAATAAAAATGAAGTGTCTGTTTGTAATGTCAAAACAAGAGCTATTTACTAAATACATATGAAAGTATATACGGTACTTATATCAAAAGAAAGTTTTATTAAAATGTTTGTCTATCTGTCTGTTTATTCGGGTAGTTTCTCAAACGGTTCGACAGATTTTAATGGCACTTTCACAGGCAGATAACTGATGTTAAAAGAAGTAATAAACACAGTTCCAAGAAATGTAATAAACTAAACAAGTATTGTACAGAAACGGACGCGCCACGTACACGCTGATAAAAAATTCCTAAAAAAATTCCTAAATTCTAGGCGGAAGAAGTCACGAGGAACAGCTAGTATAGTTATAGAAATAACGAAAAAGAATAACAATTAATGTTCTAAATATAAATTAAACTATTTTATAAATACATAATTTAAATGTTTCTCACATTGTAATGATATTATTTTGCTTTCTAAAATAAATATTTACTGAATTATCTTATTACTTGATGAAGAAAAAGAAAGAATGTTGTTTTGAATTATTAACACCGTACGTTTCGGTCCATTAGAAACAGGAAAACAAAGTGACGAAATCGCTGGGGTACACAGTTTTTGCGATTCTTTGAACGCGAGCCTTTTACAGATGACAGTGTACCATTTCCTCCTTTTCCGGATTAGTCGGATTATTGTGGAGATTGATTAATATTCTTGTCACATTTCAAAAATGCTTCGATACCTAGAAAGTAATAAATGGATTTATTCATTGGTATGTTTCCGTAAGATATCTTCAATTAGAAAATCTGCTACCAAATACCTAGGCATATATTTCTGCAGCCACACCTTAAAGCTAAATGTCTTTCTAGTTTATCATAATAATCAGATATTTGCGAAGTTTTTGATGCAAATGTGCCTATAAGAAACAAATCTACAACCTTTAACAGTAGGTAGCAATGGCCTCCTTCTGCGAGGAAGTCGTCTCGCAGAAGGAGGTGGCGTAGAGGGCTCGTGAGCAAGATCCTCAAAATGACCATCTCCGCCAACGGAGGACAGGCAGGAGGAGGCGGCAGTTCGATCGCCTCCTCCCACCGTAGCCCGTAGCCGGACCAGGGAGGATGGGTCGGGGGCCCATCTTCCCATTGCACAGATCCGGCGGACGGAGGAGACGGCCGGTGTGTACCCGGCTGTCTCCTAACAAGACGGGGCCAGGCGGCAGCGCTTTCGCTGCTGGGCCAACCGCTGGGGCGGCACGATGAAGTCTATAGAGATCTCGTGCCGCCCCAACTATAGCGGCAGACGTACACCGTGGGGTTTTAGTCCGTGCGAATCGGACATAACCCACCCTCTCCCCCGAGAGGGTCGCGTATCCATAGGGGATTTCCCCACGTAAAAAAAAAAAGGTCTAGTGGTTCGGCACACATATTATTACAGTGAGTGATTAGCTGGGACTTAGTAGCACCAGGGATGGTCTCAGTTATTGAGTTCCCACGCTGGTAAGGGATGTGGTCTTTAAATGCTGCTAGCCGCGTCGAATGGTCGCTGTTCTTTTTCCCATACCATTTCTGTGAAACACTTAAACATAGTCAATGTATTGTCGTTCGTGGCTGTCATAGAATTCGCATAAGCATTTAATTCTCTCGCAAATTAAGAAAACGTGCCTCACTACCGCAACAAAAATGTCTCTTTGATTATACTTCCGTTAACTATTTAATGTAACAAGTGTTTTGCGTCTCAGTACTTACGATCAACATACTCACAAACCAGTTGTTCAAACCGCGTCTGGGCTATTTACAAGCCTCAAGTTTCCATCACCATCTACCAATACTGCACTACAAGATATCACCTCATTATATCAAAGGTACTGAAATGTATTATCGTCATACATTAACGATGCGCGATAAAATACAGTCGCTTATTTAAATCCAAGGTTAATACTTACTATTATTCAAACAACTTAATAGTTCCCGATTGTTATAGACTGTATTGGATAGTCGAATGTAGACGTCTCTCACGAAACTGCGAGTCGTCTCTTGTTTGATGAATCACACAGCTGATCAATTTTGATTCTCTTAAAAATTCTTGGAACATCCTTAATGTATTGACAACTACTTCCGACATTGTATATAAATATATAACAATTTTATATTACAAACCCGGTTACAATAAGCAGTTTCGATGTAAATTGTAGTCTGTTGATATTTACATGGTGAAGTTGTTACCAGTTGTTCTCTTGGATTGCAATGTATGTAAATTATAACAAAATTATAACAACCTAAAGGTAATTGATATGAAGAGAGAGATAGAGAGTGGAATTTGTTATTTATGAACGTGAGGTGGTACAAGTAATGTTTTTTTACTTGTTGGAGTGAAACTTCTTATGGCACAGTAGGAAAAAAAATGCGTTACGCGTAAGATAGGTATATATCTGTGTGTATATGTAAGTATGTATAAGTGTATGTCTGGGCTAGTAGTATACCAAAATGTGTAAATCTATAGTTAAGTATTTACACTACAGGATTTCCTATAGTAAGTAGCGGGCCCGGCAGACCTTGTCCCGCCCTGATTATAAAAAAAATCCTGGACAAATTATATACCAAAACGTTCCTCGTGAATCACTTTATCCACTGGTGAAATCCGCATAAAGACCCGTTCAGTAGTTTTTGAGTTTATCACGAACAGACAGACAGACGCGGTAGGGGACTTTGTTTTATACTATGTAATGAGTTAATCCATATTGCCCAAAGAAATTTCACTTCCTCCACGTGGAGACACTGATACTCACACTGTTTTTTCAATTTGGGCTAAGTGTACTTGGTAGATTTGATAGATGTCTGGAAGACCTACAATATTCGGAGGTACTACGTACCAGATTATATTAACAAGTATATCTTGGGTTCTCCAAATATCTACGTTTATCTTGCAATGAATCCAGACATTTTCGAAGCCCTTCTTATCATAACAGCATAGTGATCTTTAATGTTACTTTTTATTGTAAATGTCGGGGCAGTGATGAAATGCCGTCCATATAGAAGTATGACGTCATCCATAGTGACGTCATGGTTATAACTTTGATCGATCAATCCACCAAGAACGATCGAATAAAACGTTAACCGATACAGAAACACAACACTGACTATAGTTACGACGCATTATTCATAGGTGTGGTTAGCCCAACAGTCTGAGCGAGTATGCCCGGCCTCGATTTGAGCTCTTCTCGCTCGCTCGATGTTCTACTCCCTCTCACGAGGCGAGCCTCTGTGGTGTGTTTTACTCACTGTTATCAGTTGTGAGCTCTCGTAACTGGGGTCTACATATAATTTTTTGCCTTCTCCTTCTCCTAGGGCAGTCGATTAAGGGTCGTCTGTCCGGCGGCCTAGCGTGCAGTGGCGCTATCCCCCTGAGGTGGGGGTGCGCCGACGCGTCGGCTCTGCCGAACATGTTTGTAGCGAATCTTCTTATGAACTGTTCCAATGCCCGGCCTCTAGTCCTCAGTCGCCTTTGAAGGCATCAAGATACATAAACAGCCGATACCTCCAACCAATGGCGTTTCACATCGAGGTAAATAATGAACAGCCGATAGCTTCGACCAATAGCGTTTGAGGTCATTAGAAACACCCCCGATATAGTCAATAGCGCGGTATCGCAGGTCAATAGTGCCTCCCCCGATATATATATATTCATTAATATTTAATGGCTTTCATTCAAGTATCCATAATTTTGTTGTTTATAAACTCCACAAAAACATACTTTTCCTATAAATTCCAATACTGATAATTTGTTACTCCGTCACGTATTGCACGTACTCAGTGGAACAGAATTTTCAAGAGAACTCCAATTAATGCCACGCTCGAATAAGTTCCGATGAAATAATGGTGAAATGATATTATTATTGAAAGTTTGTATGTCTAGTATTGATACTCGAAAGATTTATTTTGTCTGTGATATTATTCACGATATCACTACATTTAATTTTTAAGCCAAAGCTTGATTTTTCCGCGTAAACATTACATATTTATTGATTTGTAACTGACTGCTTATATATTAATTTCTAATTATCTACCTTTAACAGTTTTAGTAACCTTTAACTCTCCTTCTATATTAATTATCTCTTCTTATATATATTACTAGATAACGTTTTATACTAACATAATAGAGCGATTATGCTGTACCTGAAACTAAGTACATTTCAACAGAAAAACAACTTCAACTATTTACAAGCTTCTATTTACCTTGCAATGTTTGTTAGTTTGTTTAGGTTAAATCTCGCATGCTGAATTAAAGCCAGTTTCTTTAGACCTACGAATTTGCAATTTGGCATATTTTTTCAGTCCTCATCACAACGCACGAAAATGGAATAAAAACAAAATGGTGAAATTCGAAGTAGTCGCAATAAACATCGATTATCATTAACATTAGAATTAAGTAATCCTTACTTACAACTGGGGATTAGAGCTGGATTGGACTGTAAATAAATTCGTAAGTAAAAGCGGTTACTGATTCGATGAATAACGATGTAAAGCTGTTTTTATAGTTTTGTAGAAAAACACTGGAGTAAATAAAACTAAATAAAATCCTTACTTCTCTGTGTAGTAACTTCTGTTCACTGTTTACAAGTTATTTCTAATAGAATTGATTAGTAACACACCCTCTTAGATAATTAACATTCTCACATACAGTTTTCATTATTTATTTATGTTGCATTATAAGCTTTCTATCAACTATTATTAAATTAATAATACATTATATTTATTCAACACTAAACCTAAAGATTCAATTAAGTATTTATATTCAATTAACACTTCTTTCCAACTTGAGTAGTTTCAGCTCCACTCATACAGTGTTTTTTTAGTCTACATGTTGTCACTTACACTTGAAAATTGTTAATGTGTATATTACCTACTTAATTTGCAGATTAACTTATTTAAGCATTTGGTTAAACACGTGCGAAATCAAGGGTTTTTCACATTTGCTTTACAGTCGGTGCTATAGCCATCTTGTATTTATTATTATCACAAGTGCAATCTAAAAACGTGCGGAATCAAGTGTTTTTCGCATTTGCTCGTCAGTCCTTCTGCAGCCATCTTGCAATTTATTTTAGTTACAATTCGAACTGGACCTAAAAGAGCACGTTGCTACTGTATTACGGTGAGAATGATAGGATTTAACCTCACCTACGGATGTTTATACAAAGAAACTGAGAAATTAAAAAAAATCAAATGATCACCTTATTTAATCTGTACATTACCCAGACATTCTGTAGATTAACTGATTTCTTCCCTTTGCTGGTGACATACAGTGTTCTTTTGTATAATAAAAAATAACTGTAACATTATTTTCGTTGGAACAGTAATAATGGTAAGATAACGAATATTGTATCCTTTTTTATTATTTACACTCCTATCATAATGTAATAAGAGTTAGATATCGCCTTTGAAGTCTTGCGAAATACCGCTTATGTCTGGACATACACGCGGTTAGTAAAAGTTGACATTTTTATTTTATCTTATTTCGGTACTTAGTCTGCCCGGTGCCCCTCTTTTGGATTTCTATACCTTCCTCTTGTTAATGGAAAGGAAAATTCAAAAATACCCTTGCGTGGAACTATATCACACAGCATTGCTGTACACGTCTTTTGAGTATCAGGAATATATTGATTGTGCGAAATCGTTATTGTAGAACAACGATGAATAAACAGTGTTTAATTAAAATGTTAATAAGATCTTCGGTGCGATTTCTTTAATTAGTTCCCATTGAGAAGTTTTCCGAAAGGTTCTTGTCAACTGAATGCAATTGAGTTCCGGGTAATTGCAAACGAAAACTAATAAAATCCTTAAAGTAACAAAATGCGTCAACCTACAATGGAGTGTTCTAAGTATAATAGTAATAACGGCTATGCAAAAATAATTAATTAAACAGTTGTGTTATTTTACATTTGTTTGCTATAAAACTATAACTTGCTATAAACCGTTGCCAGTTATTGTGCTGTTATATAATTCACTGTTTCGTATCAATATTGTAATTTGTTACGACACGGTAATTAATTAAATATTCGCTATTCCTATCGTGTCCGAGTAACATGTAAGCTTTCCTTTTCACACCTGTTGGTTCTTGCACAATGCTTGATTATTCGTACGTCGTAATAACAGCAGCCAACCATTGGCTTTGTTGTTTATAACAGCGGATAACGAACAGTAGAATAATGATGGCTTCAACAGTTTTTTCCTTAAATCTGTGATTAGAACTTAACTGATAGCGTGTTCGGACACTGTGTCGATGGATGTAGGTATGAATCTTTGCAGCTGAGTCTGAAGTTTTGGTGAAGAAAAACACAGTGATAAAAACATATGGTGATAGGGTTTGTTCTAAATCCATTTGGTTACCTACCACCCTCAAGTTGGAAATCTGTCGCCAAGCACCAGTTGGTGTGTTCCATCAGCTACACTTGAGAGCCAGTCCCCTTCTAGGTTAAGTTAGTAGTGTTTATCACCGTAGACCACATCATTATCTAACATCAGATAAGATTATGGTCAAATAGTAAAAAACCTAGAGAGTATTATAAAAATAATAATAACGAGGCATACATATTTTCTAACTAATCCAGACTTATAGAATAACTCAATTGGAGTAACGTATATTTAAATTCAATTTTCACCTTTATAGATTTAATTTTTATTTTATTTTTTATTTAATCGTATGACTGAAATGGAGTAATCCATTCTATTTTATTTATCGTATTACTCTATTTATAGCTGCGAGGTTCAACTGATTTGTGGAACAGTGCAACTACCAAAAGTTGTTACTATTTAGCACCACCCAGAGAGCACGTGCAGGAGGATGAGAGGTAAACTTCCTGCGGACGCGAGTAACATATAACATATAATTTTTTTTATAAATCATTCTTGTCGCATTTGCTACAAGTTTTTTCGATATAATATTGATATTTCATATTAGATATTGTAATTGACCCTCTCTATTCCCTAGCTACTAGCTAGGATTCGCCCTTTCGGGCTCTCTCTACTTATGTTTGCTACGTCTAGACGTATCCGTTTGCCCTGTAGACTACTTTAATCCGTAACTGACTAGTTATTCATTAGAATACAGTAGTTATACTACAGTAGTTCATTAGTCTATGATACCTATATTTAAACAGAGGAAGTTAAAAAGAGTTATCACTCTTTTCCTCCTCTATTTGTCAACCGATTCTCTTTATTTTTAGTAGTTATCGATAAGCTTTATTGTTATCAATAAAACCAATTTGGTAACCTTTGTTTTTATACAATCGACGAGTCGAAGCCTTCATTAATATATATCTCTATTTGTCATACGTGCACATCTAAAATATTTTATACGGTTTTTGTTAATAAAATATAGAAGTATCATAATATTCTCGGTTATAATTAAAAAAATATATTTAATGTACAGATTTGGCCCAGTTACAGTTTTATTATAGTATATAGATATAAAATATTATTAAATTACCTAATTACAGCGTATGAAATCGCGGGCGGTTGGTAGTTCATATATAAATAAGACAGAATCGTAATTTCATATACTATGTGTATAACTGAGTATTCATTCTATGGTAATTAGTAATCTTATCGTCTGTACTTATAAATATTTAGTAGTAAAAGGTATGTTAATGTTAAATTGTAATATATTTCGGTTTATGTTAATGATAAGTATTTTAAATCACAATAACCTTTTCAGGTAAGTACTCTGTGCCTCGCGGTTTCACTTGTTTTTAGTTGTTCCTGTCCTAGGCTCCGAAATCCTACACCGCGTATAACGAACGGCCGTATAATTGCATTATTCGGGCTTAGTATATTTGGTGGCGCCGTTGCGTACTCGACGCCAGCGAAGGCGGGGTGTTCTATGCTATTTAAGTGGACTGTATTTGCGGGGGGTGCTATATTTGGTACTACAACTATATTGCGATCAGATACGACGATGGAGACAAGGCTGGGAAGGAATTGGCACATACCTCGTGGCGTTGCAGTTTCCACGTGGCTAGCCGGCTAGGTGATTGTTCTCGTTGCACTCCACTGTTTTTTTCTCCGTCACAACACTGACGGACACTAAAGTCTAGTTTCAAAAGGTCTCACACAACAATTATTGTTTACAAAGTGTGTCGGCACGCACTATATGCGGAGCGATGCGTTTTATTCTTACTCACTCGACCAGGCGTAAATTCAAACTGTTCTTGCACGCGGCGCGGGAACGACTCTGGCGCGTTCGACGCGCTACTGACGTAAGCATGTGCCACCATAGGAAGGGATGATGAAGCGGGATGGAAAGTGTCGCGATCTGATCACCATATTGCGTTAAATTTAAAATATATAAAGCAGCGCAACCAATATTTTTTAACAATATTGCGTATGACAACTACAATCATGACTACTACAATGAAAAAGATACAATAACTTCATCACAGGTCCCAAAAACGCTGCGATGCCACTCCCACAGTTCATCAGTAGGGATCTAACACCCACTCCCCATTGAGGGGTCTACCATCTTGATCCCTCAGCCTGCAGTTGGAGCCCCTAAGGAAGGGACAACTGCTCCCCCGACCAATAAGTGTAAGAAGGTACCATGGGGTTTTAGTCTGTGCGACTCGGGCATATCCATCCTCTACTACCCGGCAGGATGGATATCCGTTAAGGATTTATCCAGGGAGAAAATAAAAAGTCCCAAAACGCCAACAAGACGTGGCGAACGCGGATATAAAGGAATATAAAGGAGAACCTCATACAAAAGGACGCCGAAGATCAGGCAAAGTAAAGTAGGTTATGTCGGAAAGCAGACGCTTCACTAAGAGCCGGAAAAACACTAGGAAGAAGAAGATTTCGTATAATAATTGTTCTGCTACTAGTTAGTGGCCGTAGCGTGATGATAAATAGCTATAACCTTACCCAAAATGCAAAAATATTTTTTGAAATATAACTGAAATTAACATGTTGAAATAAACAGTAAATTTTATCTATTCTAATATTATAAAGAGGTAAAGTTTGTGAGTTTGTCCGATTTTGAAAACCGATTTTGAAAATTAGTTTACCAATAGAAAGCTACGTTATTTGTAAGTGCCACAGGCTATATGCCCAGAAAATGAAAACACTTTTTTGTGGTAATCGGATTTGCAAAGTAAGTCTGGGAAAAAACGGTCAAACGAAAACGTTTCTTACGAACTCTGCCTTAACGATGAGAGATATATTATTGAGTTCTAGAGGAAAGTTGTAAAGCTCGATAATGCCTACAAAAGAGTCAGCGACAGCATATGTCTAACTTCAAGGTTTTTTTTATACAGGGAGGGACAACGTCCACCGTGCCCGCTAGTGTTATTTTTTTTTATCTCGAACTGATTACGCTATTGACCTAGCAAGGTCTTAACAGATATACCAGACTACTAAGGTGAGCGCTTAAGGCACTCAGCCGATTTTATTTGACAACTAGCTCAAGGGTGCACGGTACACCTCGGCTTGGGCTGTTGCTCGACTCATGCAATTTGCCACCTATTTGAGCTAAGCTACAAATTCATACTTATATGAGTTATAGAAACATATATATGTACAAAGTATACATACCTCAACAACTCTTATATGTATTTTGTGTCGGATAACTTTTTCTAAACTATTTCAGTTCGTTAAGGGAAAAAAATAAAACCCTCCCACTTTCATGTATAAGCATGTGTGTGTGCACATGTGTGGAAGCGATATGTGTAATGTTGTTGCAGTGATGTAAGACTTTGTGTCACTGTATCGCGCGAACAGCGCACTCAAGATCTCCACGCCGAGGGAAACCCGCTGTGTCAATTATATATTAATTATACTATTAGCATACATTCAGTATTTGGTATCTTACTTATATATGGGCTCATCCATATAAATAAAACAATAGAGGTCTGCCGTTAGATAGATACTCGATAGATTTCAATCAATTTTTTACTTTTGTTTCTTGAACACTTGGTCCTTAGCCAAAAGAAAAAGGTATATATTGAAGGAAGATATCATGATATCTTCATTCCATATAAAATTATTAAAGTTTTAAGAGACTACGATTTTGTAAGTACTACGCATTAAGCGATGTATGTCTTCTTACGCTCGAGAAGTGGAGCAAGCGGTGTGGTTCGCATGAGCAAGAGAGGGGAAGTAGACGGATGACATTATTTAAAAAGAAATTTTGTAAAAAATATTAAATATTATATACCAAAACGTTCTTTGTGAATCGCTTTATCCACTGGTGAAAACCGCATAAAATCCGTTCAGTAGTTTTTGAGTTTATCGCGAACAGACAGACAGACAGACGCGGTAGGGGACTTTATTTTATACTATGTAATGATGATTCCTTTATATGTAAATTTATTTTTAAGAAAATAAACAACGCAAATGAAGTTTGTATAAAAATATACGACTACAATACACATAATACACGAAGCGCTGTACAACCAAATATTGAATTAACTTGTCTCGTTCAGTTTCTAATATAGAAGTTTCATAATACAAAACAACATTTTTATTTGGGACCATTATTTAGAATACATAAAAATGTTAATATTGACTGAAATACAAGTACAAAATTTAATAAAAGCAATATCTTTCAGTCAATCTTTGACTCAACGTGTTTTAAATGGGAAATTGTTTTTTTTTTTCGCCGAACAAGAATGTACTTTATTATTATCATAATATACTTATAGTTTTATGTACAAAAAATATAAAAGACAAACAAAATTAAAATACATAAATATATAACCACTACAATAAATAACTTTTTACAATTTAGCTTACATTAATAAAATTGTAATTAACATAAAAACACTCGTTATGTAATTAATACGGAAAAGACACTGATGAAGTACCGAGACATTTTAGTATTTATATAAAAGACATATAAATTAAAAAAAAAAACTAAAATATAGAAACTATGTATTATTATATAACTATTAATATAATTCAGGTTGAACTTCGATTTAATAATCTTTATAATATAATCTAATGATTTTAGCCAAATATTATAATTAATTCTGTATCAAAACTAATTAACCTTCACAGACTATACAATAAATTATCTCGTTATTCTAGACCTCTCATTATCTGTGGACCACTTGTACGAAGTATGTAGTGTATAGCGACTACTAATAAGTTTATTTACTTTATGCCAAAAGTTTGACCTCTTCCGTGCCGATTTAATTACATTTGACTTTTACTCTCTGCGATTCTAATTAACGGAACCTTCCGAAATGAACTTCTTTAATCTTGAAAATCATGAGATAGAAATTTTAGATTCAATGAGCAAAAAAATGCTTGAAGAGATTTATTTAACTTGGAAATGGATTTTCGAGGTAAGCAACGGAGATTCTTATCTTATACCGCGATGATACGATCTCATTTTAAAATTATGGTAGCTTTAGAGTTATTTAATAGTACACAAAATATTATCTTTCGATACTGAAATCTATTTTAAATTAAAGTTTCTCCGTACCTCATCAAACTAAAACAGACTTTAGCGATCTAAATAACTGATCAATGTATATACAGACATATCTTTTGTTTTTTTTTTATAGTAAAACTTCTTTAGGCGCGACTAGGAAGTAACTGGACGAGAACGCAACGGAAGTCCATTACGGCAATATGGCGTCACGTTTCTGGACCATCCGGTTTTTAAATACTTTTGATTTTGTCAATAATTAGTTCATATATAAATCAAACATATTTGAAAAAAAAAATTATAACAAATATTAAATTGATTAATAATAAAAATCATACAATAGAATTAATTATGTATATATGAGCGCGCGACCGTGCTGCCATCTGGTTTCATTGTAAGTAATTAACAAATTAAATCAAAGCTTCATTATCTGTAATGGAATCTATCAGCTACTCTTATACAAAGAAGGTTTATTTCAATCGCGTGTGACGGTTACACGTACTCATTTTTTTATGTTTTAGCGTTTCACATCAACCTCACCTAATGTTATAGGTAGACAGACTCTCAAGTGCGGCTACCGAAACACACCTACAGGGGCCTGGTAACAAATCTTCCCTTGAAGTCAGTAACTACTCCGGTGGGAAATAAATAAATCTCTAACAGCATGATTTTCTCATACACTAAATGCTTTGGTTCATCTGGGAATTTGAATCTACGTCGATCGAGCACTGAGACATTATGGCTTATTATTAAACTTTATTCTATTGTATTTTCTTATAAGTTTTAACACGATACTGACTCTCAAGTGCACAGCCGTGATACACCAACAGGTTCTTGGCGGCAGATTTTCAAGTGGAGAGTGGTAGCCAGTTAGGCGGATTTAGATAAAGGCCTGCCATCATGCTATAGTGACATTACGATATTTTCCTTCCCCCAAAGCTCCGACTAAGGAGGTAGGATTTAAGCCTACGTCCCTGACGCGGTATCCAAATACACTATCAACTAAGCTATTCTCGCTTCATCATTATCTTCGCTTCATACAGCTGAAGGTAGTAGAGCCATGCTGAAGCTGTTACTGGATTCAGCATGAATGGGTCGGCTCGCCCGGGGTAGTACCACCCTTTCACAGAAAACCGACGTGAAGTAAAAGTACTTGCTTTGTTGCCTTCGATCAGTGAGAGCGCCGAAGGCCCACTTCCCTTCCCCCACTTCAAGACACCCTCCCCTCCCCCACATCCCCCTTCGATCCACCATTCCCATCCCTCAAACACAGGCTGGCAACGCACTTGTGACTCCCCTGATGTCGCTAGTGTCTATGGACGGCGGTGATCACTTACTATCTGGTGACCCGTCTGTTCGTTTGCCACCTATAACATAAAAAAAAATCATCAACATCAAGGCATTGTCATCATCATTCGTCAGGCTTCCATAACAATTACCATGTTCCACGTACAGTCGTTTATTAAACGTGAAACTTTCATTCACTCCTAATATGAACTAAGCCACTATAAGTTATCCATGCCCTGGTTTGTGTCTTCTCATTATATTAGTATATCTTTTAACATTACTCTATTTATTTCTCATTCTCTGGCCTCAACTAAGAATGAGTTATTTATAATTATTATAATATACTAGCGGACCGGGCGGACGTTGTCCTGCCTTGATAATAAAAAATATAAATCCCAAAAGTCAACCGCAGCGCCACCTACCGGGTCCAATTGTGAATCTAAACCATTCTCGGATCCACTGGAACACGCACAAAAAATTTCATCAAAATCGGTCCAGTCGTTTAGGAGGAGTTCAGTCACATACACACGCACACAAGAAATATATATATTAAGATATATTTATAATAATATAATTGTAGGCTATCTATACTTCTATACTAATATTATAAAGAGGTAAAGTTTGTGAACTTGTAGGGGGTAATCTCAGGAACTACTGGTCCTGTTTGAAAAATTATTGAGAAAGGTTATAGGCTATATATCATCACGCTAATACCAATAGGAGCGGAGCACCAATGAAGAATGTTTCAAAATCGGGGTATTTTTTCCTCTCGAGAGCTTTCGCTGAGTGTTAGCGTTAACCCAAAGTAACTATTCCACGCGAACGAAGTCGCGGGCAGAGGCTAGTTATTTAATACTTTCTCTTGTTTCGTGAAATCATATCCATTTATAGTGCAGTTCAATTATAACTTACATGTGATTTGTGCATGAATTTTCTTCTTTGTCACCGAACTTAGGTTTATACCCCTTAACTCTGTACATATAAATAAAATTGATCTCTGTTGTATATTGCATATCCGGACTAATCTCCCAAAGAGTGAACTATTTATGACGAGACTTTAAAAGATATATAGAGAAATTTTCAGAAAATTATTTAGGCTACATAGAAATACGCGTTTCCATAGATAACTTAAAATCCGTAACAGTGTTGCAGAAATTAAATAGTAGACAACGTTGTAGAAACAATCCAAAGTTAGTCTAAATAAAACACATAATTCCTACGACAAGTCAATTAAAACAAACTTAAATTAACATAAATCTTATGAGATAGATTCATGTTAAACAACTACGAGTTACTTCATGCGGAACGTATCGACAATTGTTAAGAACGTAATAAAGCTCACGCCTTCAAATCCGAGGCAGTAACAATAAAAACGGTCAACAATAAGGTAAAACCGCCTAGTATTTTTGAGCATCGTTTTCATTAAACTCTCCCCAAGTGAAACGTAACAGGAGAAATAAGTTTTGTTGAACGTCGCTCGAGTTTCTGTCCAAGTTTCGGTGGAAACGGGCCTCGGGGAACATTTGTCATCTCGGTCATTCTCCGCTACCACAGACAGAACCCGCTTCTGATTTCTCTTATTATTACACTGAAATATTATTTCTAAATTTGTACGTACATTTTTAAAACTGTTATCTTTAATGAGAAAAAAATATCACCTGCACACAACTTTTATCTTTATTTTTGGCAACCAATCTTTTAGATTATTACTGCCATTGTCGAGTAGTTAATAATATTACAACTTCTTCTTCCATTCCATTTTTGGCAACCAGTCTTCTAGTAGACTATTACTGCCATTGTCAAGTGAGTATCGATATTACAAGTTTCTTGATATAATTTCAATGAACTAAAAAGATGGTGGCCATCTTGTTAGAACTTTCCTTGGAGTTTTTGGGGCATCTCAGAATTCATGGTCCGTGGTATTATTTTCCATTCAATTCACTTATGCACAATAAACAAACTATGTTATATAAAACACCACCAATTTTACACAATATAGCGTCAAGTAACACAAGATTATGAATAAAAAATAAAATCCACTACATGACAGACCAAGATCCCGCCAAAAACTCTGCACACGACTTAATAGAAAATAATAGATGAATCGAGACATTAAAGGTCAAGTTTCTTCCAATAGGTACATACTTGATTATTTAATGTTTGTCGTAAAAATTGGTGGGATTTTTGTATTAGAATCAATTATAGATTGGCCGTCCCATGTTTCAGCCTCAATAAGACTAGTAATATATTCTTATGTATTAATAGGTTTTATTACAAAGTCCCAAAGTTAAACAAAATCTAGTTTCTTTCCTAGTCTTCTCGATAACTGAATTGTATTTCGAATTAGTGGTAGAGTTATAATGTTAATGAGTGTCCTTTAAGGGTTAAAATTATGTTTGATGTTCACTACATTTTACTAGAATGAAATGATTGGTTTACATTTTGTTTATATCTTATAATACCTGAATATCTTCAATCTTTACTAGTCCTTAACTCCTTATATAATATATAATATTATAAATGCGAAAGTAAGTCTGTTTGTTTGTTACAATTTCACGCTTAACTACTCAATCGATCGTCATGAGATTTTACATATCCTTTTTCAGGAGTACAGAAGAGTGCATAGGGTAGGCATTATAACCCGGAAAACTTGTAATGTTCCCAAGGTAAAGATCAAATCTACATTATGCAAGCGAACCCGCAAGCAAAACTTAGTGCCTAAATAATGATCAATAAGTAACATAACCAAGATATTGTTGAAAGACTACTACTCAGGAGAATGCAATGAAAAATGTACATACAATAAACTAAAGGTTTTTATTTATTTAAAGACTAGCTGTACCCGCAGATCCGCATGCTTTTTTTTAAATTATACTAAAGAAATATAAAATTGTGAGACCATGTGCAATTATAGACAGATCTTTAAAAATAATTGTAAGTACGATATGCACACCACTAATAGTAACATATATAAATACTAACAGTGTGCCCAATGAGGTTTATCATCAGCAACATATTTGGAACCTTAACCAATCATATAACTACCTCAGTGCTCACTTACACTGTATAAGGAACTAATGAAACAATGACTTAAAGATGTTATTATAATGATGTGATATTCCCATATCGTCAATAAGTAATACATTTGTGTTATGGTACAATATCTTATAAATAAGACACTTTCTGTCTTCAAAATTACTGTTAATAATTATAATGTTGAATTGTAGACAATAAATGAACTGACGTCATGATATCTTGCATAAATATAAATCGTGATATAGACTTTTATATCTGTCTAAGCAGTTTTTAATATTCGACAATTTGAATAGTGCTCTGTGAACTCGATTCAATATTCTTATATGTTACTATGGTTACCGAGTTATGTAGATGAAAGCGCGGTAAATGAAACAAAATGGCCGCCAAAATAACCATAAAGACAATATATTTCAAATTACCTATTTATTCTTAGAGTCCAGTACAACGCACGTCTTGCGCACATGTTTACAGTGATATTTTTGCTAAATTTCATGCGGACGAAGTTGCGAGTAACAACTAGTCTAAAATAGAATAATCTAAATTACTTCCTATAAGGTCAGTTATCTGCCAGTGAAAGTCCTGTGAAAATCGGTACAACCGTTTTAGAGATAGCACTGCGGGTGAAACCACGGTTAACAGCTAG
Organism: Antheraea yamamai; assembly: GCA_036509395.1. Lineage (NCBI taxonomy): Eukaryota > Metazoa > Arthropoda > Insecta > Lepidoptera > Saturniidae > Antheraea > Antheraea yamamai. The sequence continues at coordinate 6,541,896 of AP028444.1, read as the reverse complement.
TCTAGATTAAAATAAATTAAATTACTTGTTATGATGTCCGCTATCTGCCGGTGAAAGTCCCGTGAAAATCGGTCCAGCGGTTTTGGAGTTAGCATTGCGGACGAAGCCGCGGTTACAGCTAGTCTAATTTAGAGTATCCGAATTAACCCGCTGTAATTTCAGCTATCTGTCAGTGAAATTCTTATCAAAATCGGTCTAGCCATTTCGGAGATTACTCGAAACAAACAGACAGACAGATAGACAGACAGACCGACAAAAATTGCATTTTTATTATTTGTAACATGTATACTTTCATACCCAATCATTAAAAAATTGTTATTTTGATGTATTATCAATATACACACAGACACCTCATTTTTATTATATGTATAGATATAGATTAAATTAATATACATTAAATATAAGTATGCATTCTTTTATACATTATATGGGATGTTATACGCATCTTATCAGTAAGGAATGAGCTATAAATCACTTTAATCTCCGCTCTGACATTGTAGAACGCGGACGGGGACCGCGCGCCAATGGTTCCAAGTCGGAATCATCGTAAAATATTATCAAAACTTGAGAACAAGAATTACACAATTGTGTTTTATATCTGGTATTTTGATATCTAATACCTAATAAAACATTATATAAAACAGTATACGCGTATATTGTACTATAGTTGTAGTATGTAGATATTAAACATGCTATAACTTGTCTCGATAAACATGCTATCAAATGCAAAAAAGAATTTTTCAAATCTATGTAGCAATTTTTAAAATTAGCGAGTTCAAAACAAAAAAGAAATATATAGCCCGGCCCTAGCGGGCCCGGCAGACGTTGTCCCGCCCTGATTATAAAAAAATTCTGGACGAATTATATACCAAAATGTTCCTCGTGAATCACTTTATCCCCTGTTGAAAACCGCATGACAATCCGTTCTGTAGTTTTTGAGTTTATCGCGAACAGACAGGCAGACAGACGCGGTAGGGGACTTTGTTTTATACTATGTAGTGATAAGCTTTATGCCATTGCGATTTAAAATTTTGTCGTATATGTGGTCATGGAGTAACGAGAATATTTGAGAGGATTGGGAAAATTGGCTTCACTCAACGCAACCGAAATCCGAAATCCGTTAAAATATCACAGAAATATGTTGGTTCCGCTTACATTTCAATTATCTGTTTTATAAGCCTTTGATCAAAAATATTTCGGTGTATTGGCCATCCTATGAGCAAATACACAATGAATAAATTAAGTTTGGAATAAAAATAAATATTATCATCCTCACAGACTATAAAAGGTAACATCTGTCTGTTTGTCCATTGTTAGTATACATAGTACATACAACTGGAAAAGTACTAAACTGATTTATGTTAATATTTATAAACTATAGATTTTTTAACTGCCTAGATTCTAGTATGTGTTTTGTTTTATTAGGTAATATAAAGGAACAGGTATGAGTTTAAAAATAAAGATTAACCCTCGACTGTCCAGAACTATAGGATTTAAATTCCATACAAAACGAAGGAAGACCTTATAATGCACAGGTCAACAGACTGTTGCCATCATAAGTTGAAAAAAATACCATAATAACAAAATGTTAAAAGCTTGAACAATAACAAATTATGTAATAATCTAAGAAAGTCAGTCGATGGGTTAAGTGGACACTTCTAGTACGTTCTCTTGGAGTATTTTAAAAGAAATATATAAAAATATAACGCAATAAACAATTATTTAGATCAATGGTACTCAACCATTTTTTAAAGAGGCCGGAGACACGTTGCACTCATGGTGTCGCGGGCCGCATACTACAAATATTTAGGTATTAAATAAAAAACGTAATTTCAAATTAATAACATATTAATATAGTGACAAATGGTTGTCCAATAAAACAATTTTTTTTTTTTTTTTCGAACTGACTACGCTATTGACCTAGCAAGGTCTTAACAGCTTCACCGCCCAATAAAACAAGGTTGGTATAACCCTTATATCATAAGGAACGCATCGCGGTCGGGTCATCTGGAATCTATTTAATTTACTCAGCGTGCACATAGTTTTTCTGATGGGCACGACATTTAAAATGATTGAAAATAAAGTATAACCGGATGGATCACATGCGGCCCGCGGGCCGCAGGTTGAGTATAGCTGATTTAGATTAAACATTACTATTATAAGAAAATGATTTTGTATTTGTAATTTATTGACTTTATAAATACTTAACCGATTTAAAAAAATATTTTAGCTATAGGAAGCTACATTCTCAACACGTAATACGGCATATATTATTTTCAAAATCTACATTAAGGTCGTGACTGAAACTGTGAGCAAAAACTAGATACCAATAAAACTGAAGAGCAAAATATTAAATGCATTATTGAAAACGAATAACCGAATTTAGTAAGGTAGTTATTATAATTAGATACGTTAGTTCTTTATAGCATTCAGTATGTTCTCATTGCTGAAGTAGTCAATTCTGTGTATATATGAGTCCTGCGATAAATATTTGGATATTATTTGTAATGTTAAGAGTTTTATGATTATGACACATTAAAAATAATTTTATAGATCATTCGAGCGGTTTCGCGAGCACAAGTTAAATCATAAATTAACCCAATATAGTGTACGCTAAGCTTTATGATAGGAATATTCATTATATTAATTCTGTATAGTTAAAATATTATAATTTTAATTTATAAGTTAAATTGAATTTTGATTGAAACGTCTACCACAGTCTTAATAATAAGAAAACTAATAAATTTAATAAAGCTGATGTTTTTTAAATTATTTAATAAGAACTAAGGAATTTTAATTTATATCTATTTTCAACAAATTCCAGAAAGAACTGACACTGACGTCATTAATTTCTAAAGAAATAATATATATTTCGAAATTTGAAAAGGTAACAAATTCAGTTCTGGCCACGTAATAAACTAGAAAATGGATCAAAAACATATTTTTATGCCTTATAGCTTTTATTATCTGATCACAATGTTATCTGATGTTAAATTACTATATGTTCGAAGTTGGTAAATACGATAAACCTTAATTGTTTGTAACTGTACGATTAAAGTTCTAATTATTAAGTAAATAGTTATAAGCTATATGTACGATAAATTTAACTACGTATTATATTAAATAGAAAAAATCCAAATGATTTTTTTATAAAATTCTTAACAAGATTTTTTTAAAACATCCACAAACTGTTGAAACAGAATTGTATCTCACGATTTTACGTAGCCCAATGTACATTCAAAAATTCGTGAGATAAACATTTTTGGGATGAAATTTGCTTCAAGATTGTTAAGGTTTAATGCGGTTGAGTGTGGTAGGGCGCCGCGAGGGAAAATAAATTAGCTATCACAGGTAAATTGAATTCTGCAGATTGTTACCGTTAGGTTTCGAGTAGGTATACTATATATACCTATTTACTGTTACAATAGCGAATGTATATATGAAACCAACAAGACTTCTATACTGATTAATATATGCAAAGTTATATTTATGTAACGTAGATCAAGTTATTCTCGTATGTTTCAATCTAAGGTTATTGTTATATTAGAAATAGCTGCTACCCGCGACTTCTTCGGCATTGACTTTAGCAAAAGATATTTGTTCAGTGTTAAAGTGAGCGTGGGACGCGCGTGATTCCGGATACTTCTTCTATAGTTTAATATATTTATAACATCAGTTATCTGCCAGTGGAAGTACCGTGAAAATCAGTCCAATCGTTTCGGAAATTAGCCGGAGCAAATAGACAGACAGATAAAAAAATTAAGAATTAGGTTTTTGTTATACAAACTTAGGTAGTACATACTTTTATATATATTTAGCAAATACCTTTTATGTTGACATTACAAAAAGACGCTTCAATTGTATTTATTTGTATAGATATTATGAACAACTTATCCTGTGTTGCGAAGGCTCAATTATCAAGTACATAATTATACTGTGTGTCAGTTTTTAGTTCAAATTTCTAACAATTTGAAATTGTTAGTGTAAAAAAAATTCTGCTATTTAACGTTATTTATAATTGATTATGTAAAAGGTCGAAAATGACATTTACTGAAAAATCGAAATTAAAAATGTCTATATCTCAGATTTCTATACTAATATTACAAAGAGGTAAAGTTTGTGAGTTTGTGACGTTGTGAAGTTGTAGGGGGTAATCTCAGTAAGTACTAAACCGATTTTGAAAATTTTTTTACCAGTAGAAAGCCACGTTATTAGTGAACGTCATAGGCTATATATTATCACGCTAAGACTAATAGGAGCGAAGCAACAAGGAAGAATATTTTAAAATCGGGTTTTTTTTCCTTTTGAGAGGTTCCGCTGCGTGTTAGCCCAGAATAACTATTCCACGCGTACGAAGTAGTGGGCAGAAGCTATTAAGTAATTATATTATTATTATAAAATTATAAAGAGGTAAGTTTGTGAGGTTGTAGGGGGTAATATCTAGGGAGTCGGATAAAAAATGGTCGAACGATGAACGATTAACGATGAGAGATATATGATTGAGTTCTAGAAAAAGTTGTAGTTTGATAATGCCTATTACCGCCCAACGAAGTGAGCACGGGTCAGCTAGTCATAAATAAAGTATTACACAAACTCTTCAAATTACAAAAGCAAAAGTCATTCCTTTCGAATATAGAGTTTTTGAATAAAGATCTCCTGGACTATAACTTCAGAGCTTACAAATTTCCCGTTCTACAGATCTACACATTTTTCACTCTTTAGAGGCATTGAATTCAAAAATCTATTATTGATGAAGCACGAACGTCAGAAGCATAACTTATTATCCAAACTTCATTTTTCTAGCTTTAGTAGATTCTGTTGTGTGTAGATAAATTTTATTATTCAATTGAATTGAAGTAGCAATTGATGTTTCCTATTTCAAAATATCTATTTCAATGAAATGTAGTTTTAGATTTAAATATAATATTAAAATTCTATACACAATTTATAACAATAGGATTTGGTCACGACTTCGTTTACGTTCATGTAGCTTTTTATAAGTAGGAGAGTTTTTTTGTAAATCGGTTAAGTATTATTTGAGTTTATTCATTAGAAACAAAAAAAACAAAAAGATCTTAAATATTTTTCCAAGAAATCAAATATTTCATAAAATTTACAATACATATACTAGGTATAATAATAATCTATTCTTATATGTCAAATAAAAAAATTTTTTTTTTCTTTGTAATAATTCTTTCTAAAATAGATTATCGTGTACGTCGCATATGTATTGTACATTTAATGTAACTTTGAAAAAAAAAACAATTAATTAAACTCATAATCAGTATTCATTTTTTTTTAATTTAACTTAAGCCAAGAAGAAGCGTCTCAATTCTACCATCGGTTGGGATCTTACTCAATCTCACTTTTGGACAACTTACATTCATTTTCAATTATATCATCTCGAAAGAACCTAGTAATTTTATTTATAAATATCAATATAATTCGTTTAAATATGACTTTAAATGTATATTTATTAAACACAGTAAATGATCCTTTAAGGTTCAATATATAAGGACTTATTTCCATCAAAGAGAGCGCTAATTATTTTTTTTGACTTCCTAATTTGTTTATACGCATACAAGTGAACACAACTTTCGAATTGAGATCTTAATTACAAGAAGTAAATTATAAACTGGGAATTAAGTAATAAATTTCCGTAAATCTAATTCCGAGTTGGCCTGTACAAGTTCTGTAATTAAAGTACAGGCTGTGGGTAATTGCTTTGGGAGCACGCGAGCACGGGCCGCCGCAAAACGCACGCAAAAACGCATTCGATTGACTATTGAGGTTAATTCTTATGTACAGTTCGATTCTGGTCTTGTATATATGGGTTTTTTTAACTTCATTTAAACAATTTATATCGTATTCTTTACTTTATTTCGTAAAAAACCGGCATGATCTCTAAATATTACATACTGTGATAAATAGGTCGTCCAAAGTTTCACACAGTAAACCAGTAACAGTTTGCTATGTAATAGATTTAGATTTTACAACAAAGTACCAAAGTATGTTATCGTTATACCGGACTGCAAGTTTAAACGCCATGTGAAGCGAGTTTTGGTGTCAAAAGGCTATTATAGAGTGGATCGATATGTGATCAATGGTAACGTCTAGAACTGACAGCTCTCTCCGTGAAGCCATTAAAACTATTGTAACGTGTAATGTATTTTAATGTAATATATGTTTGTTAAAAAGATAAACTCGATCGAGTTTCTTGCCGCTTCTTCTTGATGAATGGATTGTTTTACGAACCGGTGGTAGCTTTGACGTTCATAAGCAACTTCTTAGGGCCTAAATTGAATAGAGTATATTTGATTAAATTTGATAACCTTTAACTAATTTCAGTGGCCCAATTTACATAGACATTATAAAACTCAAGAGGTCATTTCCTTGAACAGGATAAACTCTAAAACTAACGATCAAATTTTTTGTATTTGATAACCTACTTATTGAGGAAACCTATGGCATAACATCATCCTGCAACTCTAGCAGCGAGTACCATACAAAATACTATTTGGGAACTATGCTAAGTAATAGTGCGTGCAGGTTGGTTTTCTACGATTCGATCACTACGATAACGGACCAGCTGATAGCGTTTACGGACGCAACGTCGATTGACATAGGTTAGAATTTCTCGAGTCTTTACTCTTGGAAAACTTAGTAGCACCCTCAGGTTGAAAATCTGTCGCCATGCAGCTATAGGTATATTCCGGCGGCTGGATTTAAGAGCCAGTCCTCTCTAAGATTAGCTTGCCTACCATCTTAGATCTCATTACCATTTAACATCAGATGGGTTTGTGATAACTCAACAGTTTAATAGTTAGCTCCAAGAAACGATAGACACTTCTATATTTTTTGTATTAACAAAAATAAACTATTAAGATTGCATGAAAGTCGAAGTTATTGGTTACATTAACGGTGAAATATGAATTCATCATTATCACATCAGCCTGTAAGAGATTCACTGCAGGGTTATAGGCCTCTTCCTGAAGGTAAGTATGAACATAATCACCACGCCAGCTCACAAAGTATTGGCTAATTCAAACTCCGAGAAATCTACAGTTCTATATTTTCCCACTGGTGAGGCGGATGTCCCGCCATCTAGTTTAATAATGATAAGTTGTGTCGATACGGGGAGCGACTTTGTCCATTGACATAAGTACAGCACTCTCTTCGCGATACTGTAAAGACACCACCCGCTTGCCACCGCGTGCGCAATAATAGGCACAATAACTACTACACCGCTATATATCTTGTGTTTAAACCGCTTTTAGTTTTAAGTGTAATAAGGAACTATTGCCGCTTCCTTCACCGCATAGTAAACCTTATGTTGTATGTGTTACGTGTGTGAGCGATCTGGTGGCCACCAACACACTGTGAAACTCGTGATTCGTGGACGTGCGAGGACCAGGCAACCGCATCCAGCAACTGGGTAAGCGAAAGTGCTATATCACATATCACATATCACATACTCTCACATGCTCAGAGATAGACAAAGTTAGTCTGACACGCATCCCCGTGTTCAGACGTAATAAGTTCTCATACAGCACGGTGAGCACGGCTATTTATACGCCTGCCTCACCACCCACTTATGATGGTTCGCGAATTTCGAAAAAAGTTTTGCTATATGAGAGAAAGCTACTCAACTCCCATGATTAATTGTTTACTATCTACGAACTTTCTGTTATATACTCAATTTAAATCGTAATATATCAACGTAGCTTATATCAATAGAATCAGGTTATATCAGTTATCGCATAGAAAGCACATCAGATATGTATACGAATTAAATTTAGGACTTGGCAATATTGATATTGCTTGGAGTAAGTTGTTTTCTGAAATTGTAATCATTAATATACCTTTACAAACTAGCTACCTCTCTTCTAACTTAAATCGTTAAGAAGTGAACCCTAGTTTATATTCAAAATAGAATTGTAGTCATTCTTATTGAATGGAATTATATCATAGTAAATTCTTTTTGAAACATTTTTTAAGACAAATCACAACTATATAAGTTACTAACTATGTTTTACTCAATAATAAACGAGTAGTCCTATCAATCGAACCCATATATCCAACGTACCGGGTTTCAAGGAAAAAGGTCCTCGAGTACGTTAGTAAGAAAAGACAAATAAAAATTCCAGGTATGTACACTGTTAGTGAAATCCCTTAACGAGTTCCAAACCCATTTATGTATCTTTGAGCCTTTAACGAAAAAAGTTTCATAATAATTTCGTTCTAAGTAAAAAAGTAAACAAACTGAGTAAAGAAGGCAATCAAAAGTTGCGTAAACAACTCTTCGATGGTTACATATAGCAAGGGACAGAGTAAAGAGATTCTGTCTCTTTCTTTCTTTAAGACAATGCAAGAACTGAATTATAAAAGACACATGAAAATACATTAAGGTGAAATTATGTTGGCACCATATTCAAGGCGTCTTACCTATAATTTTTAATTTCCACTTACACACTACTCTTGCCTGTCCAGTATTGTAGATTACGCTTTGCTTGTGAATTCTCATATTAAATTCCAAAATTTAAATATACATCTTTTTTATACACTTATTTATTTACATATATTTTTATATACATTATAAAGCACATATAAGATCGAACAAAACGCAACAACGCAAGCACTATTACTTCACTTCGGTTTTCTGTGAGAGGGCGGTACTACCCCGGGCGAGCCGACCCATTCATGCTGAAACCAGTAATAGCTTCAGCGTGGCTCTACCACCTACGTTTGAAGAAGAGCGCCTACTAGGTATGTATTGTCATCCCTAGAGTCCCCGGTCCCCGCTCAAATCCCGAAATCGAGTCTTTTTCGACCGCACCAAGGAAAGTAAAGCCATTTTTGGCATTTCGACCCTCTCCGGCCTCTCCGGCGTTATCGACAAGCCGCCAAGCAAAACGTCCATACCCTCACAGTCGACCATTTTACTAAGGAATGCTCCCACTCTCAGACCTCCTACAACCCTCCGAGCAGCGTCTTGTGCTACGGCGAGGACCATACCGCGAATTATCAAATTATTCATAGCGGTCCCGCTACCCTAGACAGGTCTCGCCATATAGGGTGCCTATCGACACCTCCACCCGCCCTCAACCTCCGCCTCTCATGTCTACAGAGCCGTTTCCGAGTTTGCCGAGCACTTTCCGTGCACCAGCAGCATCCAGACCCGCGCCTAGTGCTCCCCTCCGACCCGCAACGGCCCATTAGGCCCCGTGGGCTCCCAAACCCATACCTCAGCCTACACCCCGACCTCAGGCGTCTAAGCCTGTACAGACTGAACCCACCCTCTCCCTCTCTGGCATCGACTGGCTCGCCCAGCTACTTCTCTTTGACGAAGTGTCCGAAATCATAGCATTCAACGCTATGATAAATAGTAGTTCGAACCTAGGTCTCCTAAACGCGATATCTAGCTTTGCCACTATCGCAGCAACTATAAAAAGTCTCACGCGCGACTCAATCTCGACTAAATAATTCCTTTTAGCAAAGATAGAGTAAATTCGCATAATTATATCTAACCACACTCGGCAGCGACAAATCAGTTCCTACCGCCGCAGCCAGAACGCCGCGCTGTCCCTCCCACGCAGCACATTCAGACAGAGTGTGCTGCGCGGTGTCTTTCGCAGTGCCGCATTCATGGCACGTTGGCTCCCTGCGAGAGATCTGGTGCAGGTAGCACCTGAAACAATCATGTTCAGTGAGTACCTGCACCAGTCGAAACGACAGGAAGCCCCACTTCTTGTTTCACCACTCCGACAGGACCGGTCGGACGGCGTCTACCGTGTAACGCCCGAACCGCGTGTCCGCCAGGTCCTGCCTCCAGCGCACCATCACGTCCTCCCTCCCCATCCGTCTTCTTTCTTTAATCTCCCTGGGAGCCGAAGGCTTCTCGATACTCTTACTTGCCGGCGTGAACTCCTGCACGGTGGCAAGAACTCCCGCCTCTAGCTCCCAGGGTAGGGAGCCGGCGAGTGCAAAGGCCGCTGCAGAGACCACGGTGCAGTACCCTCTGATCGCCCTCAGTGCCTCTATGCGATGCATAGAGGGCAGCGTCCACACATTAGCGGCACCAAGGGCGTCGGCCCACAACGGTGCCCCGTAGACGGCCATCGCTCGCACGACCCCCATATAAAGTCATCGACATCCAGCACTCGGCCCCCTTATGTTGGGGAGCAACTGGCCGAGTGCCCCGGCTGCCCCCGATCAGTAACAACCCAACGCGAGGTGTGCCGTACACCCTTGAGCTAGTTGCCTGAATAAAATTGGCTACGTGCCTAAGCGCTTGCCTTAGTAATCCGATGAAGCTATAAAGATCTTGCCAAATCAATAACGTAGTCAGTTCGAAAAAAAAATGGATCCCACAGGAATACTCTTCTTCTAGATGAAAGGGTACCTAATTTTATTTCTCCTGAAAAGCTGTAAAATTTCGTGATGATCGGTTAAGTATTTAAGGCGTGAAAGCGCAACAAAGAAACAAACTCACATTTAATGTCCAGTAAGAAATTTTTGCTCTGTATATTGTTCGAAAATATTATTATAGTACAGAATAGAAATTCCATCTTCAGAATTCAATACTACTCGGAGAGCCTTTTCAATTGTAATATCAAACGAGCGTTAATTACATCACAAGAATGAGAAATAATAGGTCTTTACCTATGAAATTACCGTTCTGCAATACTGGCCATTTCAAATCAAAATAATTTTTGTTTGGCTAAGAATTCTAATTTCAAATTAATTTTATTTTAAAAACATGGAATTCTTTTTCCAAAAGTAGTCATTTGTTTATTGATTAGTGTTACATTTTCATCGCATTTCAATCTTTTTTGTCATCATGGATACGTTAAAAATTCAAGTAATTATGGAATATGAGTACCGTCGTGGCAGCAACGCGGCACAAGCGGCACGCGACATCAACGACGTTTACTGAGCTAACACTACAAACCAACGCACCACCTGTTATTGGTTTGCTCGCTTCCGTTCTGGGAATTTCGACCTGAAAAATGAACCTCGCGGTCGCCCGAAGACTTTGGTCGACAATGACGAATTAAAGGCGATTGTGGAAGCTGATGATACACAATCTACTGCTGAATTAGCAGCAGCTTTCGAAGTTAGCGTCAAAACAATATTGGTCCATTTGCATCAAATTGGCAAGGTAAAAAAGCTTGACAAATGGGTGCCCCACGAACTCAATGATCGCCAGCGCGAAGTACGCGTCGAGACGTGCCTTGCACTGCTCAACAGACACACAGATGAAGGAATTTTGAACCGCATAGTTACCTGCGATGAAAAATGGATTCTGTTTGATAACCGCAAGCGCTAAGCAAGTTGGTTGGATCCTGGTTCAGCACCTAAACAATGCCCTAAACGAAAACTTACCCGTAGAAAAGTGATGGTCACTGTTTGATGGTCTAGCGCCGGTGTGATTCATCACAGCTTCTTACCAAACGGGGTGAGCATTACTGCAGATGTGTACTGTGAAGAACTGAACACAATGATGGAGAAGCTGGCACATCTCCAACCAGCATTGGTCAATCGCTCGTCTCCACTGCTCCTGCACGACAACGCACGACCTCATACTGCACAGCAGACGGTCTCCAAGTTGCAAGAACTGGGGTTGGAAGTTCTCCGTCATCCGCCCTACTCACCAGACCTTGCGCCTACAGACTACTACTTTTTCCAGAATTTGGATAACTCCTTGGCGGGAAAAAAATTCAATACCCGAGAGGCAGTACAAAATGTCTTTGAAGAATTTGTTGCCTCCCGTCCAGCTGATATCTTTAAGAAGGGCATCAATAAACTGCCACTGCGTTTGCAAAGATGCATTGATTGCATGGGTGATTACTTCGATTAATACAAATAAAAAATACATGAAAAAAATTCGTTTAAATTTTTTCATACAAAACGGCAATTTCATAGGTAAAGACCTAATATAAATAACAGAAACTCGATTACAGAAAATGATACTTTTGGCAGCTAGCTTCGTTAATATTGAAATAGTCGGCAGATTAAAGAATGTTTATTTTGGAGTAAACCATATCGTAGCTTAACAAAACATAATTAATATCGAAGATAATTAAAAGGAACGGCAATTATATGGCGTATAAATTAAACAATACGCTCTAGACAGAACTCATTCGGTAACATGAGGAAGAAATATAAATAGATAAACCTATTCGTTCTTTGTTCTCAACCTCCTTGAAGGAACGCGAGTGCTACGGCGTCTCGTCTGCCAGTATTTGGAGCTAGATAACTTACTACAATAGATTATAATTAAAATTAATAAATGATAATTACGAAGAAATGCGAGCAACGTTTATTCCATACAAACCTATTCCTCTGTTTTATCCAGGGGTAATTAAACTAGAGTAAATATTTCTATACCATTATATTTCGAATTTCAAATATTAAATAAATACGAAATCATGATTTTGTTTATTTTATATAGCTGTAATCACTCCGAGCTGCAGTTATCTTCCCCGCGCATTATTTGATAGTTCAGGCCGAGTCTGACAGCAATGGACTACTGTTTTAATCTATTGTTCAAATTTCGTGAAGACCGCGTTTTCTCTTAAATAAAACGATGAGCTATGATGCAGCTATGATGTTATTACACTTGCAAGCTATCCCAAAAAGTGATACACTAAAACAGCGTCAGTTAGATCCGTTTATCACGGTGTATAGCCGCAGTAATCTAATCAGATAAAGATACGACACCAACAAATGCAAATCTAGTTTTTTAACCAAAGAGTTTATTGTAATTTGTTTTCATGAGTATTTAAAAATTCCATGTATTGCGATGAAAGATTTTTTAAGACATAAACAGAATGTGCAGTTTACACATTTCACACCAACATTTCAACAATTCCAACAACATTTCCAACCCTAGCCGAGCAGCTGAGGGTGGGGTATGTCCGACTTGCACGGACTAAAAACCCATGGTGTCTTCAATCACCTATAGGCCAGGGTGCAGGAGCTGCCGAACTGGCACTGCGTCCACTCCCCGGCAAGTGTCGACACCTCATCAGGGGCCTCGTCGCGGTCGAGGGGTCAGAATCGTAGGCTCCTCAGGGAAGGGCGAGAGTTGCCCTTCCGACGATCGTGGGAGGCGTATCGGCACAATGCGCCTCAACCACACGGGTCTGTGCAGAAGTTCTGCCAGAGCGACGGACGTGCCCGCGTCCGCCGCCCGCAGGCCCTTTTTACGGCGGCCTCAGGTCTACGTTGACTCTACGCCGCCGTGCTCGTCAACCGCGGGAGGGAAGCTGGCAGGTTTGCTCCCTCTCCCTCTCCGCCGCCTCCTTTGCGAGCATAACCGCCTCGCAATTTGAGGCGATGGAGCTTCACCCGCTCTCGCTCTCGACCATCTTACGGATGACGGCAGAGAGCGAGAGTAATCTTAAGAGATCACACCGTTCATTTGGAAGCAGTAGTGTCACAGGTCGCTTCTGGTCGTCAGTTGTTATTCGCTTTGAATGCACCTAAATGGGCTGTAGCCGATCTGCTGAGATACCCGTCTAGAAGAACATAAGAGCTGGTTTCTCAAATTTCAATTGTTTAATTAATATGTTTATTCACTTTATTACATCCATTGTATATACGTAGTTACCTGTTTATGAATATTCGTAAACTGATAAACTAAACACTGAAAAATGATGGGAATAATAATAAAAATTTACTCTCCAAAAAGTTTACATGAATAATAATTACAAAACTTAAATGTCATCGACGGCGCAAAAAGCTCATGATGCCTGTACAGACGCCAGCACAAACTGTACTAATTTTGTGGAAAGTTTTAGTAGAGAGGATTAATTATTAAAAACGAATATATTAAATCACGACTTCCTACTATTTGTGATACTACAGTAATAGCTCGCTCACGTAGTGAACTTCCAGATAATCGTATAGTTTTTTGCAAACAATAATACTACACTCCGTTTTTATGGTCTGTAACACTATTAATGTACGAGAGTACGTACAAAATAAGTCAAAATGACAAAAGATTGTATACTATGTAACAGGAATAATATTTTAGAATATGAAAACATATTGTAAGATAACTTAATATTTACAAAATTTATACAGCTTTTTCATAAATATTGTGGTTCGTTTTTTAACAAAATTGATTGAGAAAAATATCCGATGATATAAAAACCTATTTCACTATAATGAATATAAAATAAAGGGAACGAATTAAATATTCCAACACTAGCAACAAATATCTTCTCAGAAACGTAAACCCGGGACTCGCACCCCTAATTGCTAAGGTTGGTATTGCCGATTCCGTTATTTTCCTTTCTCGCCAGAATAAATAAAGTGTTTTGATTGAAAGTAAGGGAGAGCTTAATATTCAATAAGCCAATTTAAATTAAGCCCTCGTTACAAGAAAATGCTTTCTTACGATGAACGTATATTGTACCTAGATATTTATATATTACAGACTAGCTGTGCACGCGACTCTGTCCGTGTGGAACCTAATGTAAAACAAACAGTGACTAATAAAATCATCTGAATGTATTAAGTTCATTTACTTACCTACTTTCCTCTCGTACTTAAGTCGCGATATCATTCAAATTACAATAACTTTTGATAGAGTGAACCGATTTTAATGAAACTTAGATTAAATGTTACTCGAGGATATACTTTATAATTTTCTTGATGAGGTGTTATCGTGAACGCAGTTCTTTAGCAGTGATGCGTTTTCAAACAAACAGACAGACAGATGGACAGACATTTCTAAAATTGATTGAAATGTATTTTATTACTTATTTCAAAACACCTGCAACTTTTTTTTCAGCAAAATCTAAAAGTACAGACACGTTAGATTTACATTCTTATTATATTATTTCAATAACCACATTGATAATTCAGAACTTTTGAATCGATTTAACATTATTGTGCCGTCCAGGCTACCTAGTTTTACTGTCTCTTTATTTGGTCACAAAAGCTACAGAACCAATTTAGGACATTTCTCCATTGTTCCCAGATTATCTCGACAATATAACGACCTTGTTAAAAAAGATTACAGGATAGACTTATTTAGTAATTCCCTATTCAATTTCAAATCAAAAATTAGTTTTTTATCTAATTAATCTCTGCAGGATTTTTTTTCCTTAATTTTTAAGTTATTAATTATCGAATTGTATTATTTTATTTTCTTCTTCATTTTTTCATAATTCTTTCTTCTACTTTTATTGTTTTCCGCATCGCATCTTATGATGGTTAATGATGTAGTCAACTATAATTAGTGACATAAATAATTTTAAGTTTTTCCATGTATGTTTTTACCTTCTTATTTTATGTTACTGTTGTTAATTCTTATGATAAATAAATAAATATGCATAGGGTTTTTTTTTGGCGGGATCTTGGTCTGTCATGTAGTGGATATTATTTTTTATTCATAATCTTAGTTACTTGACTCTATATTGTGTAAAATTGGTGGTGTTTTATGTAATATAGTTTGTTTGTTGTACATAAATGAACTAAATGGAAAATAATACCACGGACCATGAATTCTGAGATGCCACAAAAATTCCATGGAAAGTTCTAACATGATAGCCACCATCTTGTTAGTTCATTGAAATTATATCAAGAAACTTGTAATATCGATACTCACTTGACAATGGCAGTAATAGTCTACTAGAAGACTGGTTGCCAAAATGGAATGGAAGAAGAACTTGTAATACTATTAACTACTCGACGATGGCAGTAATAATCTAAAAGATTGGTTGCCAAAAATAAAGTTAAAAAAAAAAATATGCATAGATAATTATTTGCAATACAGAATAATATAGTTTTACCAATCCAGCGATGTTACTTTATATTATGTTAAAATAATGCAATTTTAGTACAATCGAAATGTCTACAACAGTTAATAGTGAAATATCAAAATATTGAATCTTTACAAATATTTTGTAGACAAACTCAAAGCTCAGTCTAGACATGACGTAAATTTCTTTGTAAGTCTATATTTATAGATATTTACAAAGCTATATAGTTTGTGAAAAGTGATCGCTTAATTACAAAACGAAAAGTATGCTGAGTTTAAAAAAAGTATTGTATCCCAAGTACAAGACAGATACAACTGTTTCTCCAAGGCTTAATTCAATTATTTTTATTAAAATTCTAAAATTAAGAAGTATGCTGCTTTTAATTTTATATTTGTAGGAGACTAGCTCATACCCTCGGCTCAGTCTGCGTCATTTATTACCTTAACAAAATGTTTTAGCTAAGAGGAAAAACAGAAGCACAAAAACCGCTTGCCCCACTTCTCTACTGCTAGAAAACACACACTGTTTGTACTTATAAAAACCGTAGATTCTTAAAACGTTTATAACTTAACTAACTTTTGTCCGCGACTTTATCCGCGTGTAATAGTTACTTTGGGCTAACGCTAACACGCAACAGAAGCTCTCAAAAAGAAAAGACCCCGATTTTGAAACATTCTTCATTGATGCTCCGCTTCTATTGGCCTTAGCGTGATGATATATAGCCTATCGCCTTACAGATAGATGAGTTATCTAACACTGAAAGAATTTTTCAAATCGGATCAGTAGCAACTGAGATTAGCACGTTCAACAAAACAAACAAACCCTCTAGCTTTATAATATTAGTATAGGTACTAGATATATTTAATAAAGCTTACGTTATATATTTTTGAAATAAGATCCGTGTCTAAGAAGTAAAAGTAAAAAAATGAATTGAAATGTCTTCATTATTTTTGTGTGAACGTAACTCTTCTAACATTTTATTTATTAAAAAATATATCTGGAACTACTCATTCGATTCAAAAAACTGTTTCAGTACTAAATAGCGACGTTGTTTCAGAATAACATCCGTGTTATTACAAAAAAGTTAAATACGTATTAAATACTTGGCATTAAAAAAGTTTGGGTAGTTTCGTATTAAATGCACCGCACTCGTCGCTGTTGCCGAGGCAAGTTGCGTTATCCTTTTTCGCAAGTCTAACCTAACCAAAACGAGATAAAAAAGCAAGATGTCGAACGTTCGGCGAGCGCGGTGCTTTTAATACGAAAGTACCAAAACCTTTTTAAAGCAAGTATTCAATACGTATTTAACTTTTTTGTATTAACACCGTATATGTTTTACTGTTACTATTATATTGTAACTGCATATGAAATTGCCAGTAAGTAATAAGTAATAGTTACTTTGTCAAAAAACAATATGTTACAAAACTAATGTATTTTACAGATCTGTATGTTTTAATTAATATTTTATTGTTTCAGTGTTTTATTTGTATTCTTTAGGACGCTTGTAACATATAATTCTTTTATTTATTCCTAAGAGTATTAAAATACTTCTATTAAAAGAATTCAATTGTCCAAAAGTACTTTCATTTTAAATAGTTTTTGCTTGAGAACAGATAATATTATATTCCTCGTAAAATTTCCATAGTGACCCTTTTCTGATATAAATCATTGACGGATAGGATTACCTCGGCTGTATTTTATGTCGCATCCACAAGGGCGTACCCATGTAAAATATGGTATACTTAATCTAGTACTAAAGCTTCAAACATAAATTATTTATTATACTTTTATCAAAAGCTACTTAGAGTATAAAAAAGTGCGTGTGTACTTATGTACACACGTTAGAAGTTATAGGTACTTCTTTGACGTAACAAGATAAAAATCTTTTCAAAAATTTTATCTTTCGCCTTATTCTACGTTTGTAGAAAAAACGACACTAACAATAGAAAAAAGGTATTTAATACATTGACAGTTTTAATACACACACAAATAACGAATACAAAGAAACAAGATGTTGACTATAGCTAACTTCAGGGTGTCGGTTTTTCGTGAAGGTGTGCGCGCGCATCGTAAAAATTTACTCTCATGGTTTTTTCCTAACGCGCCGAAAGAAGTAGAACTTCAAAAATTTTCTTATAGGTGAAAAATCGCTTGGGTAGAAGTAGGAACAACAGTATGGAAGCTATTTTTATGGAATGCTCAGCATTGGAAAGAACGGTTTACACTCAAATAACGTAACAAAGCGTTGAATAATGTGCATAAACACTTTTATACCTTGGCATCATTATATAAACTAACTAACTTGTTCTTGCTTATTGCTGCTACGATAATATCTATGTGTACTTAGTATTGGAAGATCTGCAACGCAAGTTCAAGTCAAGTTAACCGACTTCAGCTAAAGTTTCGATACTAAACTAACAATCTAAGTAACCGTGGATATTTCCTTGTTAATTTTAATCAACTCTAGGTATAAGCCGCTATGTTTTACACCAGAATACATTAAAACTATATAGTTTTCTGAAAATAAAAAAACATACCTATATTTTGTTCAATTTATATTATCTACTAGGGTTTGTTCACGGCTTATTTAGATATGTAGATAACGGCTATATTTGAATAGCTTATTAAAAGCCGACGGAATACTCTTATTTGTGAAATTTTTTACGTCTCTACTAGCTTTTACGCGCCGCTTTGTTAACGTAAATATAGTATAGATATGCCTATAGCTCGGTAACAGTGCATTTTTTTTCTGAATGACAGGTACCCTATATTCTTTTCTGTAACTCTGAAAACTCGTATGCTATTTTATGATGATCGGTAATTGAGGCGTGAAAGTATTACAAACAAACAAACTTACTTTCACGTCTATAATGTTACTTAGGATTATAATCTACTCTGTTTCTCCCGCATATCAATGATACGCATCTAGGCCATATTCATATTACAGCAAGCCTTCTTTCGGTCGGGGAGAAACAGAAAAGAGACGGCAGGAACTTGTCACTGAGCTCGACCAGTCCTTGCTTCGCATTTCAAAATGGGGAGCAAATAATTTGGTTGAGTTTAATGCCATCAAAACACAGGTATGCGCGTTTTCCTGCAAAAAATCCCCATTTACCCCCTTCCAGCTCTTCAGGAAGTCTCGCTCGCAATACGAGACAGCATCAATATCTTAGGCATAGATATTCGCAGCGACCTCAATCCTAGGGATTACACCGAAAGCGTGATCTCCACTGCATCTCGGAGAATCGTAATCCTGAACAGGATGCGACGGTTTTTCACGCCTGAACATCTATATCTCCTTTATAAGACACAAGTTCGGCCTTGCATGGAATACTGCACGCACCTCTGGGACGGTTCCGTAAAGTACCTCTTGGATACCCTGGACAGGTTGCAGAGACGGACTGTCCGCATTGTGAATGATGTAGACGCAAAAGTGTATATAGAGCCGCTTCGGTTGCGCAGGGACATAGCTTCACTGAGTGTGTTCTACCGTCTATATCACGGCGAGTGTTCAGAAGAGTTATTTAATGAAAACCCTACCTCCACTTTCCACAACCGAACCACGCGCACTGGGCTTAAGAACCACAGTTTTAGGGTAAATTGTATCTGGGCACGAACTAAAAAGTTCGCAACGTCGTATCTCTGCCGTACCGTGAAGCTGTGGAACAATCTCCTGGCCAGTGTGTTCCCACCTTCCTATGACATGGGGTCCTTCAAGCGTAACGTGAAGAGACACTTACGCAGGCCGGCATGACAGCGGCGACTGGCGATGAATAATTTGTCTCTCGGTGGTTGCACTTTTTTTTAGATTGTACTATGCTTACCATCATGCATAGTGCTGTCACTTTGTCGTGCTACAATAAAAAAAAATCTTAACATTGTATAAAATGAAGTCGCTTGCACTGTCTGTTATCTTAGATCTTCTAAACTATTAAACGGATCTAATACAGTTCAACAATAGATAGAGTGATTCAAGAGGAAGGTTTATATGTATAATATATACCTAATATTATAGTACAGAAAAGTCAAAAAATTCAGAGATTTGTAATGTGATGTCGTAACAAATATATTTTTGCGCGCTTAAATCGCAAAGACTGGGTAAATCTTACGAGATAGATTAAGGCAATGTACTACGGTATTGTATATCTTAAAAAAGGCGATAAAAAAAGATAACCCACAGTAACCATTTATATATTTTTACAAAAATAATTATATGTTATTTACCAGGCTATTTTATACAACACAGTATTATTTCTTATCCAATTAAATACATTACATAAGTTGTACATGTCATGTAGATCAACATTGCCTTTAACAGTATTTCATTACAATGGTTATCTATATTGCACCCGTGCGAAGCTGGGGCGGGTTCCTAGTATAGTATAAAACCAACAAAATAAAAGATAGATTGATATTACTATATGGTACTACTAGATGTACCCCGCGGATTCATCCAGCCTTCGTTCTCTGATACTCCTCGCCTCTACACACAACCTGCCCACACTATTTCTTCATTCTCACTTAACGTACTTTCTGACCTATATTTTGTATGCTAATTGCACTACTCTTAAAGGTTATAGCGTCTACAGGAGAAACTGGTGCAGACACATGACAAGAAAGCCGAAAGGCGCGCGCGCACCGTGGCTTCGATATTGGTAATTGGTAACGCACTTGTGACTCCATCGGTGTTGCTAGTGTCTATGGACGGCGGTGATCACTTACCATCGGGTGACCCGCCTGTTCGTTTGCCTCCTATAATATAAAAGAAATGCTTCAGAGAGCATAATAAACGTCCAAGGTCAATCGTGGTTGAGGCTCTCATGAACCATTTCGGGGCCATCCTGACTGCCGGCCAACTGCTACCCTACGTTGACCCTACTTTTATCGGGAAAACTTATTTCGGATGACTTACAGCAGACCAACGGCCGTAGCCGGTATTGAGTAACAGCTCATTTGTACATACAGGAACCCCATGGATGTAGACCATGCACTGAGACAAGTATACGACTGTATATATTCACCGAAACCGACATTGAGATCTCTGAGCATCAAGGGCTATCAGGGCGAACAAATATCCTCACACACCCCCGATACTCTCTTCCTGGTACCACACAGGAAGAGAAAAAGGCCCTGATTAAAAAGGGCTACGGGGTTAGAGGAAAGCTCTCGTGTTCTGACAGCCCATGAATACCAGGGGTTGACCTTTGAATCGGTGGTGATCCTGCAAACAAAAAGCAAAAGAATGCAAATCTACGATAGCGTTTCACGTGCTATAGTGGCAATATTCAGACACACCGACACCTGTGTTTACTATACCGACGTGACTGACGACGTGGTTAGTAAGTTCATCCATCGGGCCGTGGACGCTCCGGCGCGGGATTTTGTGGATTACGACCTAAAGATGCCCATAAAAGATCAAAATTTAACGGCTATAAAAACAATAACGTCAATAAACCCAAAATAGTTAATAGTTGAGTAGAATTAAACAAATAAATATTTTAAAAAAAAGTTGCTCTCGGATACGATTTTTGACGTATACAACACATTACACGAAAGCCAAAAAAAAAGCGGACCAAGAGTCTGCACAATTGAAGAAAATTAAAAAAAAAGGGTTATAGCGTGACAATCGATACAGCCTAAAGCCTTCTTCAATAATTAGGCCATAAAATACAAAAAACAATGTTTAAATGTAACAAGCCATTCAAGAAATGCATAAGCAAATATACAGAATTTTTTTTTTCGGTCTGACTACGCTATTGACCTAGCAAGGTCTTAACAGCTTCACCGGACTACCAGGAAATTATCTTTTTCTCGTTATAAAATTAATATAGTTTTTGAAATGTTATTGTTGATATTTGAATTTTACATCAAGTGCCACTAATATCGTAAAAGTTATTCATTACATATACTAGTAAATATTTTATAAGTCTCTTTGTTGCAAGTCGTATCTTTTTGCATATATACTACAAGGTTCATTACTTAAAAGAAATGAGATTATTTGCAATTAATTTAAGTCACGCATAAGTAAATACCTATTTAATTAATGCTACAATTTCCTAAAAATAATTTTAAAATAATGGTACTTTATGCCTTTTAGTTTATATTATAATTATAACATGTTTATGTATAACTGTTTGTTACCTAAATAAATAAGTTACTTCACAAAATTGTACCAAACAAAACATAAAACTGACTTCCCAGAAATCTAACCTAGAAAAATGCACCAATATAACCTTGACAATAGTTATGTACCTGCCTACTTATTGTCACAAACCTGCCAATACATCGATTGTTATACATTTTCTATTTGATTTTCGTGGTGGTCGAGTAGTGCGATCGGTCTAATATTAATCCGATATCTGCAGGTTCGTACCCCGGTATGAACCAACGAATTTTTCAAAATTCGCGTACATTTACTAATTTCAATCGGTAACACGATCGACTTACGGTAAAGAAAAACATTGTGAGGAAACCTCAACTTGAGAAATGTTCTTGTAATATCACGGTACGTGGGAAAACATAAAACTGTAGATCTCGCAGAGTTTGAAATCGCCAATACGTCATGTGGTGGTGTGATGCTTAGGCATATACCTCTCTTCTGGAAGAGGCCCTGCAGTGGGTCTCTTATGGCTGATGATGACGTAGATATTTTGATGTTTGGGATTCCTTGGTGTATCACTGAAACCCAAGGTCCAATAGTAATAAAATAAAATACGATCACTTTAAAAATATCAGCTTTCCAATAAAAAAAAACCTTTTTTTTATATATCATTGGAGGCAAACGAACATGTGGGTCACCTGATGTTAAGTGATCACTACCGTCCATAGACACTTGCAACAACAGAAGAGTCGGACCCTGTGTATTGGAGAGGGGAAGTGAGGAAGGGGCGAGAGCGAGGGGAGGTTAACGAAACGCAACAATGCAAGCACTGTTACTTCACGTCGGTGTTTCTGTGTGTCGGGTGGTAGTACCCCGGGCGAGCCGACCCATTCATGCTGAAACCAGTAATAGCTTCAGCGTGGCTCTACCACCACCTTTTAAATCCTAATAAATAATCCTTAAATCGGTTTATAATTGACGAAGTTGACAATGGGTAATGACAAACATATTAGACAAATTACAAACGAATTTATAACCTCTTCCTTTCTGAAGTCAGTTAAAATGCTCTTGTTGATTCATTCATGTTTGGTTTTAATAAATACAATATTAGGTGATATAAATAGATATGTAGATATCTATAATCTAATATAAAGAGCAGTGAAATAATCACATTTGTACAGTACGTGATCGGATATTACAAAAAATCTTGGAATTTAACAAAGCTCTCTCTTGCCAAATTTCGTCTCGATTTTCAATATTGGCAATGCGAAGCGCAATTTAGCCAAAAATCGTGAAAATAGAACGGAAATGGGAAGCCATGTCACAGTGCAATATAAGCGCAGCGTTATACCGCCTTGCATGTAAATACTTGAACATGTTCGCAACAGAACGTCTCCTCAAACAAGCTGTAGATAGTATCGGTAAGTTTCGACTGTGACATTTTACATTTAAACGCCCCTGTTCGATTTACGATTGTAGGATTTGAAAAACATGTTTTAAACTAATGAAGCGTCCCCGATTCGCTTGACATAATTTGATATCATTTCTATTTTTGGGTTTTTGACATTTACAGTCCATCAAAGTTCTTTATATGTCTCGCTACACAAACAACTTTTTTTTAGAAGACAACATTTTAATTCTAATGTATCCTACTAAATTATACATTGAAATTAAACAAGGTACAACAAGAATACTATATACTTCATTGGATAAGGATTAACACCATATTTGTTAAAATGGATTCGTAGATAAATTAACTGTTAAAATATATAACAGATAAAAATGGTAAATTTACTTGTGGGGTTATCTTTAGGCGATTAGGATATACTATCATAGACATTTTGTAGGCATTTTAAGTTATACAATGCTGTAATAAGTTATTTGGATATATCTCATACTAGCTAACCAGTGCTTACTTCGTTGGATGGCAATAGGCATTATCAAGCTACAACTTTTCTCTAGAACTCAATCATATATCTCTCATCGTTAAGGCAGCGTTCGTAAGAAACGTTTTCGTTCGACCATTTTTTCACCGACTCCCCAGATATTACCCCCTACAACCTCACTAACTTTACCTCTTTATAATATTATAATAACAATATAATTAATTAATAGCTTCTGCCCACGACTTCGTACGTGTGGAATAGTTATTTTGGGCTAGCACGCAGCGGAAGCTCTCAAAAGGAAAAAAAACCCGATTTTAAAACATTCTTCATTGTTGCTCCACTCCTATTAGTCTTAACGTGATGATATGTAGCCCATGACACTCATAAATAACGTGGCTTTATATTGGTAAAATAATTTTCTAAATCGGTTTAGTAGTTCCTGAGATTACCCCCTACAACGTCACAAAGTTTACCTCTTTATAATATTAGTATAGATATATATATATATATATGTGTGTGTGTGTATATATATATATGTGTGTATATATATATATATAATTAGTATTAGTATACATGATTTAATTAGCGTTAACATTTTAAATACCCAATAAAAGTTGTTATGACTCAATTATATTACACTGTTTATCAAATAAATCTTTTGAAATTAAACATTTTATGAGAGGGCTTTGAAATTCTTTCTGAGTGACGAAAAGTGGTATGGGGTAAACACTGTGTAGGGTAGAATGTTCAAAATACCGGTTCTCGTCCGATCACTGAAGTTAGGCAACGTCGGGCGCAGTCAGTACTTTGATGTGTGATCGCTTGAGAACATCATGAGACATTGGGATTTTACTGTATTTTTAAATGAAAATATTTCCTTGTAATACAAAAGTTTTACACCTATCGTATGTCTTTACGACATATCCTGTTTTGTCCAATTTTTTCGAACAAGCTGACAGGCCTTTAAAAAGTCAAAGGGCTTTTTGAACGAACGCTTAAGGCGCTCAGCCGTATGGAAACAAAGTCAAGGACTTCAGAGTGGCTTTTTTTATTCGAACTGACTACGCTATTGACCTAGCAAGGTCTTAAGCCAACCAAACATGTAACATACATGCATAACGATACACATATTATATACTATTATTATCTCAGTGTTATTACATTAAGTCTATTTAAAATCAAGTAATAGAATTATAATCCATGAAGAATTTATAAAAAATTCGAAGCAGTTATAAGGACTAGTTTTTTAGGTAATAGTGTTAGGTTCTACAATTAAGTCCCAAAGCATATTACCGGTTTGCCGGACTGTAAATTTAAGCGCCACGTCAAACGGGTTTTAGTTTCAAAAGGATATTATAGAGTGGATCAGTATGTGAATGATAGTGATGTCTGGAATTGACTCCTCTCTGTGAATCCACTAAAAGCATTGTATGATGTATTGGAAATATATGTTAAAAAAATGTGCCCGATCGAGTTTCTTGCCGGTTCTTCACGATAACTGGGTTGTTTTCCGAACCGGTGGTAGTCTTTGACGTTCATAAGTGCCTTATTAGGGCCTAAACTTAATAAAGTATTTTTGATTTGATTTAACTGCCGACAGAAGTGGGACCTCAAAACATTAAAATAAATGTGTTCTCTTTTGAATTTTCATATTAATTATAGTGTGAATTAAAATATTTAAATTTCAGAATTTGTTTATTTAAATTAATAACATTAATGTAGTTCTCAAATATCTATCGTCAATCGGAGCAATAGTTATATACATTTTTATAAAGTCTATTAATCAATGAAACGTGTGATGAGCTGGAAAATATCAATATTACATTACACAGGCCCCAATACTACGCGTCGCTAGTTTGACGAAAGCCGCGCAAGCGCAATAAGGCCGCTCATGCTTACGTAGCGTGTCATGATGCGAGATTAGAAACTTATTTTCTGCCAAAAATAACGCTCAAGTCAAGTTTTCACTTCATAACCGTATAATCTTTATTTATAAGCACGCCAACGTAAATATCGACTAAAAGAATTTACGTTTCACAGTTATGTGATACAGATAAAATACGCTACAAGTACATATAGTCACAACAATATATAAATAGATATGCAGACCCTTCGACAGACCGCAAAAATCGTTCTATATCTGTACGCACAAAAGGTGCTACAACAATGGATCCAACGAGAATAAGAGTAAATATAAAAAAAACCTTTTCAGATATTTGTCTTATACAACGGTTCTCAAAGTTTTTGACAACAGAACTCTTTCAAAAAAACTTTTTATTTTACAGAGCTGTGAATGAAAGCAAAATCAGACTCCTAACTGCATAATTCCCATGAGAAATGCGGTTACACGTAAATTAAAATTTGTCGTTTATTCTATAAGCTCAGCCGTATGACGACTTATTATCTATATTAATATTCTAAAGCTTGAGAGTTTGTTTGTTTGGTTGATCGCACTAATCTCAGGAACTAGTGGTCCGAATTGAAAAATTATTTCAGTGTTAAATAGTTCATTTATCGAGAAAGGCTATAAATCATCATGCTAAGGCTAATAGGAGCGGAGCCCCAATGAAAAATGTTTCAAAATCGAGGTTTTTTTCCTTTTGAGAGCCTTCGCTGCGTATTAGCTAGTGATATACAGGACGTGGCATAGCCTCGATCATGATTGGTAAGTCTGAATTTGACATATTTTGCTAGTTGCTTATTATCCGTAAAAATCACACAACAATTGTTATTTTATGTAAACCTACATTGAGTCTATAGCAAAGTAGCTCTTGCCGTTAATGTAAAAGAGGTTTATATCCTTTATATCCTCTTCTGTAGTCCCGACAACTTAAGTGCAATTTTCATGATTATTAGTCAAGTAGTTGAGGAATAAAGGAATACCAAAAATTCAAACTCACATTTCCACTTATAATATTAGAAGTATACATCATATGATCTCATTTCAGTTATGTATTTTTCATTGTGTTTCTTTCTTTAGGTAGATATTGTTTTGACGGATCCCAAGAAGAGAGCTCGCGGAACCCCAAGGCCTAGTGGAGCGCACTTTGAGTATAGCTGGACTAATCCTTTTCTTTTTAGAGAAATATTTCACCCGAAAATTTATTGAGAGTATGAAAGTACAAGTGTTTGTAAACCGCCTTTTGATAAACAACGGTTTGATATTTTTTAACAAAATCAGACCTGTATTTTTATTATGTTTTTAGGAAGAATCCACGTAAAGGGGTCTAAAATCTCTTTCACTTAGTTGCTAAATTATCAACGAGTTTCGTTTGAGTTCTGGTCATTTTTATAGTACTTGCTAATTATAACAGAGTTTCCTTTGAGTTCTGGTTATTTTTAAAGTACTTGCTAAATTATCAACGAGTTTCTTTTGAGTTCTGGTCATTTTTAAAGTACTTGCTAAATTATCAACGAGTTTCGTTTGAGTTCTGGTTATTTTTAAAGTACTTACAAATTATAACCGAGTTTCCTTTGAGTTCGGGTCATTTTTAAAGTACTTGCTAAATTATCAACGAGTTTCGTTTGAGTTCTGGTAATTTTTAAAGTACTTGCTAAATTATCAGCGAGTTTTGTGGTGTTCTGATACTTTGGAAATATTTAATGTATTGTTTTCTGTACTCCCTTGCTTTTGTTTCTCCTGTGTTTACGTTGGGGGCGCCACTAGTAAATTTATAGTAAAATATATTATGCATCATCGTATTTGAATAATTACACCTCATGGTAGAGTCCCTGGTCAATCAATATATTAATTTATGTAACACACTTCTTTCCAATAATATTTTCTCTTTTAAATGAAGTAAAATTATGCTTTTGCTTTTATTTTTTTATTTCATCCACACAATAAGATATATCAATATGTAAAAATATTTCGATTATTATATTCGCTTAGTTAGTAGAGATAGCTTTGTTACTTTGGTCCAGGTCGTAAAAAAAGTTTTTGCGTATATACCTAAAACTTCTACGTAAATTGGCATAGTTAATACAAATAATTTGATTAATAAAAAAAAATTTATAACACTATTATTCATAATACGAAATATTAACGTTAGAAAGTATTAAAAAAAATCGTGTACCTTAACTATTTCTTTTTTTTTTGTCGTTCTGAAGTAGGAAATATGCACTCCTTCTGATGTTAAAGGTACCTTGCAACCTTCAGATATATATAACAAATAAAAAAAATCCAATCAGAAGGCCAGTCCTAGTAAATTACTACTACTGAGAAATGAGTGGTAAAACCTCATGAACAAATGCATGATATCAAACCCACGTTTCTAATCGGAACTCATCAGCATATTAGTTTGTTTTTTTACAATTATGTTACTTGTTGGCAACATACAATGAGTCGTAAATACCTATAATTGAAACTGCATTTATTTAGAATTGTTATTATCAGATGTACCCATATAACTGCCTCACTGTAAATCTCGTGAATATTTCGAATAGATACTCCTGCTTTCCGGCAGACGAAGGTTTGGGAGTGGAACCTTGCTCAGACTCCACACTATACACTGAATATTATTTACAAAACTGTACAACCACAGATCATTAAAATGTGTGACATAATTAGCCGTATGTATGGGTTAAGTTATTTTTACTACGGGTACCTATGAAACTACATACAAAATAATGTGTACACCTATACATAATTATGTAGTCATTATATCTATCTATACATATAATAAAAATGAAGTGTCTGTATGTAATATCAAAATAACACTTTTTTACTGATTGGGTACGAAAGTATACACTACTGATAACAAAAATGCACTTTTTAAAATTTTTCGTCGGTCTGTCTGTCTGTTTGTTCTGGCTAATCTCCGAAACGGCTCAACCGATTTTGACAGGAATTTTACTGGCAGATAGCGGACCTTATGAAAAGTGATTTAATTTAAACTAGCTGTTAACCGTGGCTTCGCCCGCTGTGCTATCACCAAAACGGTTAGACCGATTTTCACGGGATTTTCACTGGTAGATAGTGAACCTAATAAAAAGTAATTGAGGTTATTATATTTTAGACTAACTGTTACCCGCGACTTTGTCTGCATGAAATTTAGCAAGATTTCAACTCATTCCTTATTTTTAATAAGAGAAATAATTATCAGCTTATTGTTTACAATTCGACATTATAATTATTAATAACTTTAATGATATAGAGGTCTTCCTAATAAGATCTTAGATTATAAACGTATTACAATTTCTTGCGGAACAGAGAAGCGGATATTTTTTGTATAGTCACAAAAACTTAATTATAATAATGGCAATGTATATTAAATGTTTATAATAATATTTTAAGTTATTGTTTCATTACTTCCTTACACAGTGTAAGTGAGCACTGACGTAGTTATATGGTGGGTTAAGGTTCGAAATATATTGCTGATAACAAACCTCATTTGGCACGTTGTTAGTATTTATATATCTAATGTACACATTACATGTTACTTTTAGTGGCGTGCGCGTCGTACTTGCAATTCTTTTTAAACAGCATTTCTGTAATTGTACATAGTCTCACGATTTTATAATTCTTTGATACGACTTAAAATAACGCGTGCGGAGCTGCGGGTACAGCTAGTATTAAATATATTGTGTTTAAGATAATAACACAATACATGATATATCAATTTACGTTATTAAAACCTTAATAATATCCTAAACGACAGAGCTTTTTAGAATGGATAGATGTTTGTTACTCCTTCACACAAAAACTACTTCACAGCTTTTGATGAAAGTTTTCAGTAATATATTACAGATTGGCTACAATTTCTAAATATATTATTTAAAGTTGCCAAAATATAACGTTAAGTGTCACATAAGTTTGATAAACCGTACTCTCTGAAAGCTCTCTCTCAAAGTATGTTGCATAGACTGTTAGAAATTACACGAAGATAATGTATCTTGTCAGCATTTTTTTTATATTATAGGAGGCAAACGAACATGTGGGTCACCTGATGTGTTTTTTTCCCCCTTTTTTTTTTTTTTTTTTTTTTTTTTTTTTTTTTTTTTTTTTTTTTTTTTTTTTTCAATATTTTTAATTTTTTTCATAAAACAAAGTGATCACCACCGTCCATAGACAATTGCAACACCAGGGATTCGCAAGTGCGTTACCAGCCTGTGTTTGGGGGAGCGGTGAGAATGGAAGTGGGGGATGGGGAGGGGGAGAACGGGGAAGGGGAGAGGAGGTGGATATCCGACGCTCTCTCTGACCAAACAAAACGCAACAATGCAAGCACTGTTACTTCATGTCGGGTTTCTATGAGAGGGTGGTACTACCCCGGACGAGCCGACCCATTCATGCTGAAACCAGTAATAGCTTCAGCGTGGCTCTACCACCTATAGATACTTTTAATCTCTAATAAATATCGTTAGGTTTTTGGGTGGCTGGTCGTATTTAATAATACATTTGAATCAAGGAACGTACATGTAACTTTAGTATCCATGACAAGTATACACATAGATTACATCCATAGACTATATAGACTACATACAAATACCTGACAAATATTAGTAATCAAATTAAATCTTTATTAATAAATTTGTTTTTCTGCACACTTCTTTTTTCCAACATTCATATAAAAAAAATGTCTTAAAAGTTGTTTGTCTGTTTGTATATTGGAATTGAAATCGAAATATGTTTTATAGATTTTTATTAAAGTTTAAATCATAAGCGAGATCATCAATTGCTGATCTATAAAAAAAGCAGTAATAATTTTAGAAATAGCAACATACACAAATATATTTTAAAACAAAAAATAATTACTGAGTGTGTAAATGTTTTCTGTTCCTTTAATAAATCCACTTTCGAGTAATTTCACAGAACTTCTTTGCATCCTTATTAGAAAGTTTTCTCAAACAACTATGTATCATATCTATAATACAGGAGATAAATTTATCTAATTTTGTAAAAAAAAAAACAATTCAGTTAGTAGCTATCTATTACTAAATATTCTATTTGTACAATTTAATAAAAGATACAAATAATTTTCACGCCTTACTCCCCTCATCGTGATAAATCATAAAAGTTATTGTAAAGTCTGTTTATCTAAGTTCATAACTCGATTGTTGTGAAGTTACAGAACTTATTTAATTTTACGAGTTCATTTATCAGAGGAAAATCAACGTTAAAATTATCTAAATGGTTGTTTTTTTTTTTCAATATTTTGCTTGTTCATACATATTATATTAAGACATTTCAAAGGACATAACTTCCTGTGTGTATTTCAGACTAATACGTCACTCTAGTATCTTTTATAATGTGTTTGACAAAAATATTACCTGACTTTTAGTAACGGAGTAACCAAAGATCATACTGATTCTATTGTGATATATTTATTTAGTGACACTAGCTTAGGAAATTGTGCTACCGTTATAGTGTACTTTCATTTCGTTCCCTTCACTGAGAAGCTCATGTTTATTTGAGTACTCGAGCTTCGCTATCGATACTTTGACCAATTATGATTTCAATTGGAAAGTATTACTTACTAATGTTACACGCGGCTTCGCTTTCATTAATGTAGTTTTGACATATCCCTTGGAACCAATACTGTTGGGGCCGCTGCCTGTCAATATAGCGACACCTCTCGCCCTCATACGTCACCGGTCCGCGGTTAGGCGGGGTGAGGTGGAATGAGGTGAAATCAGGCGAGGCGACGTTCCCTGGGAGGTGCGGGCATAGAACTCTCGAAGGTGGTAGCGATAGCGCTGGTGACGACAGCTGGATGCCGGTGATGTCCTGAAGGGGCCCCGATGATGTGCAGTGACGCTCGAGCCAGCCGATGAAGGTGGTGGATTTTGATGCGGAGGTCGGGGTGAACACCGTGGGTCTCATATAATAACCGCGTGCTCGAGCCAACCGAGCACTAATGTTATCGATCTATGAAGACTACTCGATGTTGTTGCTATGAATTTCAAACTTGAACTACGACGTTATCTCAATGAGATGTGCAAGCAAAATACTCATTATATGCGTCGCCAAAAAGTACTATTTCTTCTTGATAAAAAGTGTTCTTTCTATATTCCTGTGTTCTTTCCTGTGCCCCTGATATTGTGTATGCAAAATTTCATGACGATCTCTTTTGTAATAAAGCGTGAAAGTATAAAAAACAAACAACCTTACATTCATATATCATTACATAGCATAAAACAAAGTCCCCTACCGCATCTATCTGTCTGTCTGTTTGCGATAAACTCAGAAACTACTGAACGGATCTTTATGCGGTTTTCACCAGTGGATAAAGTGATTCACGAGGAACGTTTTGGTGTATAATTTGTCCAGGATTTTTTTTATTATCAGGGCGGGACAACGTCTGCCGAGACCGCTAGTACAATATAACTAAGGATGAACGACACTATATTATTGTCAATTTACCTTGAAAACGAAAAAAGACAAATACAATATAAATATTTACTGACTCTTGGGTTTATAATTTGGTATTTTAATGTACCCCTATACAAATAGACATTACCATAGTAATGTCCACTGTGACGACTGAATTTAAAGCATTGGGCTATTATTTTAACATGGAAGTTTCAATTTTTGATGTGTTCGGGCATTTTCATATTCTTTATATGTGGGTGGATTGCGATACCGGGCTCACGCGATCGCGACACCCACAACGACAGTTGGGCTCCTTAACCTGTAACGTGGACTTTACGCTGCCGGATTTTTGGTTTATGTGTGGTTTTTGGTATTCTATTGCAATAATAAACATTGTATGTACGTGTATGTGACCGTTCGTGCATTTAAGAACAACTGCAAGAAAGATCTACAACAGCCAGGTTAGTGGTCTACCTTGTATGAGGGATATGGAAATACCGAACTGAGGGACAAATTAGGCCATCCCGGGTCCTTTAGATTTTTGCAAAAACATGATGTATTATAACAGCAGTCAGTTTAATGTAATTTATTTGAATAAAAATAATGAATATTATTTTAAATCTTTCTAGTCCATAGGTTTTTTATCGTTCGACCACAATCTCTCGCTTGATGTAAAATGGCATTGTGATCTATGATGGCAAATACGTTAAATCTAGAGGCGACTGGCTCTGAAGTGCGACTGATTTTCAGATAGAGGGTGGTAGCTAGCCAGGCGGACTTAAAACAAGCCCTACAACTATGCTATACTTATTATTACGATGTTTTTCTTTACCGAAAGATCCAGCTCATGATTCAACAACGAACTTCGAATTTCGAACCTACGTCCATCGACGCTGTATCCGAAAAAGCTATGAAATAAGCCATCACGTTTTAAAAATCGCTTTATGTATATTTATATAACACTAGCAGTGCCCGCGGCTTCGTCCGCGTGGAAGCTTATGTAAAAAACAGTGATTAATAAAGTCATCTGATTGTATTAAGTCCATATACTTGTCTACTTTTCACTCGTGCTTACGCCTCGTCGTCATTAAAATTAGAGTGACTTTTGATAGAGTGGACCGATTTTAATGAAATAAAGACTACGTTACTCCCGAGGATATGCCTTACAATTTTTTTATATAAGGTTTTATTGTGAACCCAGTACTTTAGCAGTGATGCGTGTTTATACAAATAGGCAGACAGTCATACATACAGACATTTCTAAAAATGATTGAAATGTATTCTATTATTTATTCCTAGACACCTGCAACAATTTTTTTCCCAAAATTCGAAAATGTACAGATACGTTAGATTTACATTCTTATTATATGTAATAGATTAACTTACGCATATTACTACGAAACATAAAGTTTATATGTTTCATTATCAATTTTATATCGTCCATAAAAATACCAGAGTTTGGGTCGTTTCAAAGCACTTTTTACCACGTTACGCAAGTCGTTCCTCTTTGTAACTTTGCCGGCGTTGCCAAACGGCCTGGCCAAATCATCCATAACGGGAACTTTCCTTTTTGGTTATTTTATGGTGGAGGGAAATTCAATTTCTATGGTATGGAAGAGTCGCGATATCGAATTATGTGCCGTTTGACGATGTATATATTACAGAAGCGATATTCTCCTGTAGATGATAAAATATGTATTAAAGTAAAATATACTGAAAATTTATCAGGTTTGCTATTTTTATACTAAAGTGACTTATAGATTAAATAAATGAGAAATAAACATAGGCACTAGATGGCGATATAAGCGCATCACTTTAAAACGGCTGCATCCAATTCACTAATTCTTATTTTATTGTAGATTTAATTGGCAGGACGACTTTTATATTAAAAAAAAAGTTGAAAAATCACATGGATACCTGAAAGAAATGAATTACAATATATCTATTTAAAAAGCGAGTAAGACAAAAGAAAATTGGGTAGATCTTCATAAATATTGACAGATTAACGTTTACTTGTCATTTCGTTTCATTAAATGGTCAAACTGTAAAGATAAGATGTGGTTTCATTTACTTCGTTACTACACAAAGTGACGCATTCAGTACTAAAATAACTACATTCTTTTCACAAATGGCACCCACCTAGCAGTGTTTAACTCGTAACTTTATATCCAAAGTTATTATACTAATAACATTCACAACAGTTTCTGGGACATTCACAAAAGTTTTTAAGTTAGAAATGCGTTGAACAGTATTTAAACACTAGATTCGGTACTATCGTCACTTTATGCATACAGTTGAATAGTAGACGAAAAAATTACAATTCCGAGGTAGTCAACTGATACTGGATTTAAACTAATTAGTTAGGTTTAGTTGTTGACTAAGCACGCTGAAGCCTATGTCACTGACGTTCCCGTGTATGACTTTTATAGGTATATTTCAGTAAAGATTTTTTAAGTATCGTTTGTAAGACTATTTTATATGGGGAAACGATTCTAGGAAAACTCCACGGTACTCTTAACCTTCGACAGGGTTAGCTGGTTACTTTTGCAATAGTCGTCAATCCTCGATAAACTCGTAATAAACCTAAAGTGAGACGCAGTAGTATAATGTGCCATGTCTCTGAACTATTGTCAGTAAGATAGGATAAAAAACAGTACAGCGTACCTTAATATATTAATGTATTATCATGTTACTAAAATGTAAATAAGTCATGTCTACGACATGCTATAATACGTTATAGGAAGAAATTAGCGTCTGAGATACAGGCTTGGCCTAGTTCAGGCGCTAAGATACACAGATGTTTAGCACTACCATATGTCGTAAGATAAGACTTTTATATCATAATGATCAAATAAGGTTATTATTAT
The DNA here is from genome assembly GCA_036509395.1 of Antheraea yamamai. Classification (NCBI taxonomy): domain Eukaryota; kingdom Metazoa; phylum Arthropoda; class Insecta; order Lepidoptera; family Saturniidae; genus Antheraea; species Antheraea yamamai. The sequence continues at coordinate 6,506,953 of AP028444.1, read as the reverse complement.
TATTCATAAACTATCGATATAATCTTATCTCTGATCATTCCTTTCCTTCGCTTACCACCTCAACAATTTTTTTTCTTTTTTTTATGTCAGCAGGGGCAAGCGACCAGGTGTGTCACCTGATGTTAAGTGATCGCCACCGTCCATAGACACTAACAACACCAGTGGGAGTCGAAAATATATTGCCAGCCTGTGTTTGGGGGAAAGGGAGGGAGGGGGGAGAGGAGAGGGGAGGTGTGCCTCTGGCGCTCTCACTGACCTAACGAAACGCAACAATTTCACAATCACAAATCAGCCGACCCATTCGTGCTGAAACCAATAATAGCTTCAGCGTGACTCTACCACCTACAAAAACTAAATAATATAATTTCATCAAACGTATGCTTAAAAAAGGAAAGTACTAACGTAACCAGATTAATAACAGTGCTACCCGATTGTCTACATTGACTCCATAAATCTGCGTTAACAACATACATGTGTATCGTGAACGCAGAACAAACAAGTCCCGATGCAGTTGCTCCGGGCTTGTTTAACTTTCTAATGTTAAACGTAAGTTACGAACGCGCTCGCCGAGACACCCTGTAAGGTTATTAAACACGAAGGGTGCTGTTTAGTACAATTAAAACATACTGTTTATTGTTTCATTGACAATAAAACTTTACATTATGTTTATTTCATTGCTTTCGTTATGTGTTTTAAACTCGTTTTGAACTTATATTAATTTATTTATATAATTACACAACCCGCAACTGCATTGTCTTAATTAACAATATATAGTAATTGTAGAAGAAAAATAATAAAATACCAAAGCCAATATACTTTCAAAATGCCCTAAGTTTTCAGTAATGGTTATAAAAATCGAAGTTTCTTATAACAGCCTTATTACAAAAATGAACACGGGTATTACACGAGTTTTATTAAGCAATGCCTAAAATTTAAAATCTAGTTGAAATCATGTTTAAAATACTTTATTACAAAAGCGTGTTCAAGCAGTCTCTACCTAAACATCTGATTTAAGTTTTTATGCAAGCAACTCTGAATGGCATTCGTTCAATTCGATCTCATCATTCAAAAACGTTCCATTACATACAGATATTTTGCAAACAATTTCGATTTATGAATAATAAATTTTGTTCAGATTTTCATTAAAAAAAGTATTTTATTGTAATATTTTTTTCGTTAAAGTACTTATACTACTTATCGTTATTGTGATATTTTAGATAAAAAATGTATAAAATAAATAAAATAAGCAATTTATAAGATTTATATATTACATCAAAGAGCGTAAGGTGGAACAACAGTATAGTGACAGTAATGTACAGTATAGTAATGACAGATTAAGTAATTAGATGCCAATAGTGTCAAACAGTAGTAGTTATGATTTACTTGTGAATGTCTAAGATTGTTTAATTATAATTATATAAGATACAGTTAATTACAACAATAGATTAAGAACTATCAACCTAGACAAGTGTTAGAGAAATATTTAAATTAAAATAATGTGCATCTGTAAACAAGGGTAAGACAATCTTTAGTGATCAAACATTTTTTAAGTAGAAGTTCAATACGTATTTAACTTTTTTATAATAACACGGTAATATTTTTAGTATTAAATGAAGATATCGTCATAATTTTAGATAAGAGCTAAGTGCCTAATAAGTAAAATTAAGAAAATTGATCGACATCTATTCAGTAGTTTCTTGTTGAATCATGCTCAACGGCAGATCTCTACCATTTTACTTATATAAGATAAACGTTTTGAAAAACCATTTTTACATCTTATTTCCTTTTAGGATTTTTATTCTGAAGTAAAATATCATAATCATAATTATGATATAATTATGATATATAATATGATATATAAATATATAAAATTAAGTAGCTATCCCTATGTGAGCCTATCCGTGTCTGTGTGTGCGGTCAGTTTTTCCAAACAATGCAACAAATTTTAATATGATATTTACCGTGTACCGTGTGCATATTATATATACATAGAAATAAAAAAAAACAATATATCATAATCAAGGTAAAAATATAAAAACATTTTTCTAGCGGTTACACGGCTAACGCTGACTAAATCTCAAATCAAATCAAAAACACTTTATTCAGTTTAGGCCCTAATATCCTTATTATCTCATTGAGCTTATGAACGTCAAACCTACCACCGGTTCGGAAAACAACCCAGTCATCGATCGAGAAGAACCGGCAAGAAACTCGATCGGGTACATCTTTTGAGATACATCTCCTGAGATACATAAAAATAGTGTGCTACGGAATTGTATATATTATAAAAAGGCATACACAAAAATCCACGACGATACTTATTTGTTTCCTAAAAACAAGACAAGACAAAAGCTATTTTGATCTTTCAAATATTATTAGTAAGTAACCGAATATTTGCGAAGCCATTTAACTAATATTATGTTGACTGTATCCAACGAAATGCGAGTAAATTAATTGCTATTTATAACATATTATTTCAATAGTTATCTTAGGCAATAATAATTAAATTAAATATATATTAACTCACTAAGACCAGTAACAGTTTTTTAGGACATAGTGTTAGGTTTTGTAATAAAGTCCTAAAGCACATTACCGATTTGGCGGATACTGAGTTCATGTATTATGTCAAGCAGGTTAAAATCTAAATACTGTGATAGGGTAGACGAATATGTGAACGATGGTGACGTCTGGAAATGATGCCCCTCTCAATGCATCCACTGCAGCATAACATTATATTGTTTCGTAAGCCATGTCCGGGGAAAGGGACTGGCGAACCGTACCTGCCACCTTTTTGTCCAGTCAAAGTCCGGGCTCACGAAACAATATGTTATCTTACACCACCAATAAGGAACGTGACTATCTATGTTTCTAAAAAAATTGGTTACTTGTAAAGTCGGTTTATGGACGATAATTTTACCTGATACCGATTCGGACGCATCGGCCGATGGTGTGAATGACAGATAGATGCGTCACAAGCCGAACGCTTAGTGTACGGCCTGAGTGCATCTGCGTTCAGCAGTGCGTCCAGCGGGGCGTGCAGCGTCCAAGAGCGACGCTCGCGCGCCACTCAGGACACTCACGTATTAATGCATATGTTTGAAACGAACGCCGGACGCGACGCTACGCTCGACGCTCGACTGTAGCGTCCACTCTGGTCGTACACTTAGACTGATCGCACCTCTCTATGGCTTGTTCCGCGCTCTCGCTTGCATGCTGGGCTCAGGCGAAACGTGACAATGAGTCATGCTTTCTCGTGCGTTCAGCCGGCATTCATCGATTTATGTTAAAATTACATTAAATTATGTATGATGAAAAGATAAACCAGATCGAGTTTCTTGCCGGTTCTTCTCGATAACCGGGCTGTTTTCCGGGCCAGTGGTAGTTTTAACGTTCGTAAGTGCCTTCTCAGGACCTAAATTCAATGAAGTATTCTTGATTTTAATAAGACAAAAAATATACCCATAAAAGCTGTTCATGTTATTCACATTTGATGAACTCTCATTATATTGAAAATAACTGTACACTTATAACTTATATCTTATATTGAATTTAATGATGCCTGGACGATTCACTAGTACTTACTTACTAATATTATAAAATTCCAAAGCAAGTTAACCGATCCTTATGAAATTTTGCATACGTTAGGCATACAAGAAAGAATACGGGGTACATTTCATTCAGTAAAATAGTGATATTCTTAATAGAACAAAAATACATTAAGGTGAGTGAAACCGCGACCAAAAACTTTTTATTTTTATAAAATAACAAGCGGGTGCAGCAGCCGTTGTCCCGCCCTGATTATAAAAAAAAATCCTTGACAAATTATATATCAAAACCTTCCTCATGAATCACTTTATACGCTAGTGAAAACCGCATGAAAACCCGTTCAGTAGTTTTTGAGTTTATCACGAACAGACAAATAGACAGACGCGGCAGGGGACTTTTTTATACTATGTAATGATAAATAAGTCTAAGTAGTATAAAATGTACATGTCTCCTTTAATACTTATATTACATATATGTAACCATGTCAAAGAAAAAAACAAATATATGATTGCTAATAAAGATTGAATATTATTTTACAAAGAGAAATAATTACCAAATAAAGTTTCCTTCAAACAAAATTCACTCTGTGACGAATCAAACAATCAAACAGAACATGAAAACGCTCCAATAAATGAAGTATTCATGTTAAACAGGTAAACATATACGAATAAATGTTTTATATCAAAATCAAACTAATTAGCGTTGCCTTTGCACGGCGTATGATTTATTAAATTAACAACTCTTGTAACCAGAACGTTCAAAGAGCTAATATAATTTTATTCCCGTGTATGTATTTTAAGTCATTGAAATCTTCGTAATGAGAATCACACGTTTAATAATTTAATTGGGAATATCATTTCAAAGGTTTCATTTGAATTATATTTCACGATATTGAAAAGAAGTCACTATGAAATTACTTTTTGACCAATCAATATTTTCACCAAAATATTGAATATGCAATCTATATTCCTACGCAAATAACAAATGATTATCAGCATTAATCTACTGTTGATTGTCCAGTGATATCGCAACAAGCAAAGATTATAAATAAAAAAGAAAGTGTGAAAAGGAGAACACATCGCTAACGCCTTAACGTAACTTAAACTAAAAAAGATCTCCCCAGATGAATCCGAATATCAAAGAGTAAAAAAGGTCGTGAAAGAGAAAAAATAGCGTGGAGCTTCACTTACAAGTAAATAAAATAACTAAAAAAAAACAAATAACAATCGTGGGCTTACCTATAACTCAGCGCCACATACGCAGTAGCGGCCTCTCTGCCTTCATAAAATATTCGTCGGTATATATTCTTATTATTTATTTATCTTGTATGGAGCATTTCTTATATCTTGGCGTTTAATAAATATAAGCAGGAGATATTTTTTATCGCAAACGAATTCTTCTTCTATTTGGGAATTACAATCAAAATTACAAAAGGATTTTTTTCCTAGGTGGTAGAGCCACGATAAACCTATCACTGGTTTCAAAATGAATGAGTCGGCTCATCCGGGGTAGTAATAAAACCGACGTGAAGTATCAGTGCTTGCATTGTTGCCTTTCGTTCGGTCAGTGAAAGCGCCGGGGGCCCACTTCCCCTCTCCTCTCCCCCTTTCCCCCATCTCCCGTTATACGTTTATACGTTAACGTTTATAGTTACGATAGGAAAAAAAAATTAAATTCGTTATCCACTTGGCAAACAAACAGGTGGGTCACCTCATGTTAAGTGATCACCGCCGTCCATAGACACTAGCAACACCAGGGGAGTCGCAAGTGCGTTGCCAGCCTGTGTTTGGGGATATTACGCGGGCGTGGGTGTGAGCACGCTCTGTTTGGAGAGACAAGCTGGTACTGATCGTTCACTGCCGTTATTTCATCGGGAGTGTCGGTAAAAATATGTCGCGGATGTCTTTTATAATGCACAGCGTTCGGTACGGGTTCGTATTTTGCGGTGGATACCACTAACGGACTGGGATGATTCACGGCTTTTTCAAAATAAGTAATCGTAAGTGATTTTACGTACGCACAGATAGAAGGCATCTCTAGGTCCCTATAGAGATCGACTCTCCGGACGTACCACGGGGGGCCGTATACACGTCTTATACAAAGTGAGCTTGTGTCTGAGGGACATGTTACTCTTATGACAAAGCAACGGATGGAGGCGACCCAATACCATATCGGCTTTGTTTCGCAATCTGTCTATATGTGAATTGAACTTTAACCGTCTGTCTAATGTAACACCGAGATATTTGACTTCTTCGGCTCAAGGTATGTCAGTTTCATATAGCCTGATGGGCTCAAGATTATTGACACGTTGTTTGGGATCGAAAAGTATCTCGGCGCTCTTATCAGGATTAACTTCTATGCGCCATCGACAAAACCATTCACCGATTGTGTAAACGGCCTTTTCGATGCACTTCCTAAGAAAGGCCGACCGCCAGCTGGAAGCGTATCGTCAACATAACAACCTATCTCGACCCCCTTAGGCCGAGGTAGGTCACTGACGAACAGATTGAAGATTGTAGGCGCGAGAATGGACCCTTGAGGCACACCTGAGCGTATCGGGTGGGGTGAGGAAAGTTCACCTACCACTCTATAGTGGAAAGTCCTATCTGATAGATATTCGCGGATTATATGCACTAACCTATCGGAAATACGAAAACGAATTAACTTATGGATGAGCCCTTCCTGCCAGACCTTGTCGAAGGCCTTGGCGACTTTCGAAAAAGACTGCTGTTGTGGTTTTCGGTTTAGGTTTTTCCGGTTTCGGGTTGTGATCGGAATCATCGGTCGTTTCTAACTATATTATAATTCGCGATCGCGGAGCTATGCATTTTAGGTTTTAATAGCTTTTCCTGGACGAGGAATCTCCTATATCGCTCTGTGTTTTAAGATTTCTAGCATTAAAGAATGAAAGAGATAGACCACGCGGTCTTACCCTATTCATGGCCGCGAACATTTTTATTTCGAGCTATTGGGCTTTTATACGGGCGATCTGTTGCAACGTGGGAAGCGTGACATCGCGCCGAGCAGACCTAGGTCTTTCTTGGATTCAAGAATCTCGGAGAACGCAATGACAAGAGGCTGAACCTGAGGCTTAGGAACCTGAGGCTGGGGTCTGGGAGCCCAGAGAGATCTGGGGGGATCTATTTACAAGGTCCCATCAGATAATCTAAAAGTAATACAATACATTTAACCAAATAATATGTATTTGTTAAAAAACACATTAATGATAAAATTAAATCAAAGGTAAAAAAAACATTTACCAGAATAAAATATGTGAAAAGCCCATTACATAATTAAATTGGTAAGAAAGCCGTGTTTAACAAGCTAGTGTACTAAGCACCGTTGTACAGGTCGGGGCTCTGAATGTTTGAATGCTGGGCCGGGGCTCGTTAAAGTTGTTTAAACGCGAGGCAATTAGCATAATCACCATACTTTCTGTGTAACACGTGTGAGATTCTTTGACCCCGGAAAGACGGTGCCACGCCATTTAGGTTTAAATAAGACTACTGTTTTATACTAATAGCCTGTACAATATGAACAAAATTGCACGTTACATAAAGTATGCGTAAATTACTTTAATTTGATAAACTTTTCTTACCTCAAGGAATAGTGCTTCGAAAAGAACAGTAGAAATTTTGAAATCTCATTTTTTGTTGAGCACACAATACAAAATGTTCTCAAAGTATTTTTAATTACTTTACGTTTGTTTTGTTAGTATAAGTAGTTCATAAAACAAATACTCTATAAACTATCCTCAGCATTTAATTGTGAGGCCCTTGGCCTTCTCACATGACGCCTACATAAGTCTTTGATACTTTTATCGACTATTTGCGTCTGTAACTTTCATCGGCGATTATACTGCAGACGGTGCTATTGAGATCCCTATATTTGCGTCACCAGTATAACAGTAGCATACCTATATAAAGTTTGTAATCATATCGGACTCGACTGATGTAGATACTCTAATTTTGTGTTACTGCTACCGAAATGGGAAAAACCTGTCAAAGGTGATGAGATATTAGGTTCATTCCTATATAGAAAAAATAATAAAAAATAAGGTGCAACCTGCAGCAATCAACTTTGTAAATTGCAATCAAAAAAGTACGACAAACTGATGTTAAATTCTCAGCTTTATATATATAAAGAGTCATATTTACATTTTGAATCACTTTTTAAGTTTGCAGTTACACAGACATGAATACTTATATACCTTTTAATCGATTTTAAAGTTCCCTGATCAAAAACTTGTCATGGCGTTATAAACATGTTGATTACTCTTCAAGTGTAAGGAAATCTATATAAATGCAATGTTGAAGTCGCTGAATATCGAATACTTGCGTAATGTCGTGTGCAAAGGGCTTTAGTATACGTGACCAAGAACTTTTAACACTGAAATGAATGCTTAACACATGACATATTTACTTCGTAGATGTTCTGCATTTTTTATTAGCATTTGTATTAAAGTATTTAACAGAGATATTAATTAATCCAAACGAAGGTAGAATACTCGGCTATCTTATTTTATTAGATACAGAGTATTTGTATGGTGGTATGCCCTTTTCTAAGTTCGCCTGGCTAGCTACTACTATTTTCAATTTAAAAGTTCCGACAGCTGCACTTGAGAGCCGGTTACCTCTAGGTTTAGCGTTTTAACTATCTTAGATCACATCGTCATCTATCATCAGATGAGATTCTGATTAAACGCTCAAAACCTGTAAAGTATAACTAGAGAAGCAATAATATATATTTCATGTTTAAAATATACGAAAATTGGTCATTTACAAGGAGTAAGACCAAATTGTGACTCCTTCGAAATGTTACAAAACAAGAAATTATAATTATGAGTGTTATCATTAATGAACCACGATTATGTATAAGTGAAAATGTAATATATGACTTCCACAGTTTGTTACATTATTTTATAGACACGAGAAATACCTAACCAGTGTACGTATATACAATACACAATATCACTTTATAAATTACCGAAAAGTTTAGCGACTTGTGTGAAGCAAATTCGCATCATTTTTATATTCTTTAAAATCCTGTGAAACAGTAAATTATAATTAAGGTTGTTAAGCATGAATTGACTCTTTTTTTACAAGGAATACCCCATTATGAGCGCCAGTCACGAAGAGCAGCGGACGGATTATATTGGACGATACCAAACAAAAAAATTTTTAATACTTCCCGTGCACTTGACGCCGGGAGTGCCTACTGAAATCAGTTTTGTATGCCTCCACACTATTAACTATCTATTCCTGCATATTAAACAGTATGTTTTAATATGCTCAAACGTTTGCTACTTCTTGACACTTAAAGTATATACCTTTTCATGTTTAGGAAACCTTAGGAAACATCCTACCCTTTACCCGAGACAAATAATCCTTATTCCGTGACCAGATATTTGGATAGTATATTTAAGTAAATGTTTTTCATGAGTTCTTAAATGGGAAATTTTGCAAGGTGGTTGGATACCACCATACTTGATCATCACTTTTACGCGTGTTACGTTCCAAGATCAGGAAATGTATGTCCAATATTTAAGCGGAGTCATCTCTACCACAGATACTCTTGTCTATATCCCCACCCCCTCTCTCCGCGGTGTACCGCCAGATCGTATTTGTTGAGGCGACAAGGAATTACTAGCTACTCAACCTTATATAGTCGCCCCATCGGTCCGCCCGGCCGAAGGTGACCGCCGGGCTCCCACCTAGTAGGGAGACAGACTGAGTACACTCTTTTCTATACCCAACCAGATCACTACTACCAAGTACAAGATGATAAACTCGGTAATAAACTAGTGACTCACTTTTTATTTATAACGGTTCTGAATCAGCCAGTGCATATGCAGATTTCGAGAGGCTTGCAGGACAGTGACGACAGTTGCTGGATTGTAAATTCCTAAGTGGTCGCCGTTTTCTTGGATTAGTACTTCACATCATGTACGCTGTAGATAATTTGTCAATCTAAAATAAAAGATATGTTTAAAGATATTTTGGGACCACCTTCCCTTTACAAGTATTCCTCATTCGGTGGTACTTTGTAGTAGATATTATAACTGACATACAATAAACGAAGTTCCTTAACTAGTTACGGTAGAAGTTCACTGACAAAATCGCCACTTAAGTAAATTACGTTATGTCTCTTCTTTACAGTTTTCTTTTTCTCTCTATATTGTATTGTATACACTCGGAGTATGTGAATTCGAGTATCTAAATTCGGGCAGACAGGCATAAAACGAGTATAACCTTAGTAGAGGACGCGTAGATATAGTTAAAACGAATTCTTATTTAGCAATTTTTTATATATAATTTACTAGCTTTTGTTTGCGGCTTTGCTAGCGTTAATGTATATTTGACTTGTACCTTGCGAACAGTTTTTTTTTCTAGATGGATGTTACCCTATGCTGATTTCTGTACTCAAGACAACGTATGCAAATAATATGCAGAATTTCATGATGATCGGTTGAGTAGTCAAAGCGTGAAAGTTAACGAAACAAATAAATAGGTGAAAAAAAATTCGCGTTATAATATTACTTAGGACAATTCACTATACTAAACCTAATATTGAATAAATGATTTTTTTTTTCTAAAATATTATATTTTATTTTTTACTAGCGGGCCCGGCAGAAGTTGTCACGCCCTGATTATGAAAAAATCCTTAACAAATTATATACTAAAACGTTCCTCGTGAATCACTCTATCCACTGGTGAAGACCGCATGAAAATCCGTTCGGTAGTTTTTGAGTTTATCGCGAACAGACAGACAGACAGACGTGGCAGAGGACTTTGTTTTATACTATGTAATGATATATTCTTTACTTAAGGCTAAGTTCGTTCCTGACGGGGGCGCTTTGACCGCACTCGTTAATTTCACTAGTTTTATTGACATATTAAAAAAATGGTTTCAAAAAATACACCTTCTATATCATAAGCTAAGGAAGTAAATTGTTTTCATAGATTTGGCATACTTATAGCTCAACTTCAATTGAGTGGATCTGTTTCTACATTCGAAACGGCGCAAAACGAGTACGATATCTATATATAATACTTATAAATGAGTTGTTATGAGCCACAGTTTTGCACGGGTTTAGTAACAAAGAAAATGGGAACAAATCTTCCTTTTAGAGTACGACCATGACCATATAATAACTGAACGTCAGTTCGGTCAATGTTTTTGCAGATACTGTCTTTTGCCTCACCCGCTTTATGTCACTTTATGAAATATGCATACTATAAGGGGAAAATTTGGTATCAATTTAGCTGTTATTAAACCCTTGCGAAACCGAGGCAAGCTGCTAGTATTATATAGAGATAACAGCATTTCATAGGTTAGTCGGTGAGTTAATCGTAAAGTATTAGGCAGCTAACATAACATTAATGGGCACATTAAATGTTTACCGCGTTATTATATTGCGGTACAACAATGATCCAGCTTACGAGCGGTAAGATAGGATGACATCCCATCTAACCGAGGACAAGGCATAACTTCCAACAAGTTCCCGGGCTAAATTGTCCATTTATTTGCTAAATTAGTACCAACTTGCTTCGTGCCCACCGACACGATTCGGAGCGAAATTACCGCGATCCTAACTATTTTATAATTGTATCTTTGCGTCATAAAGTCTGTTGTTTATGAGCGAAACGGCCATTAAAGGTGAAAGTAAAGTCCATTCAATTATACACTTAGATTAAACCTCAGGTATTTAGATGTGAAACTTGATTCAGATCTAACTCGTGCCTGGGATAATGTCGACTTATACAACGAAAGGTGCCTCCGATTTACATTTTAATATAGTTATTAAAATTTTGCGTTTACTCGTAAATCCTAATCGCAACTAATATCACATATTATAAAACAGAGTCACCTGCCACGTCTGTCTGCATGTCTGTTCGCGATAAACTCAAAAACTATTGAACGGATTTTCATGCGGTTTTCACCAGTAGATAAAGTAATTTATGAGGAAGATTTAGGTATATAATTTATCAAGGTTTTTTTATATTTTCAGGGCGGGATAATGTACGCCGGCCTTACTAGTTATAAATATGAATGTGAGTTTGTTGCATACACAAATCAAACAAGATAGATCACATCTAGCTCAGGACGAACAAAGCCGCGTGCAAAATCTCGTATTATATACAGAAAATGTCATCTTTAAAATTTTATAGAAATTACGCATGTTTATTTTATACTTTACTAGCGAGCCCGGCAGACGTTGTCTCGCCCTGATTATAAAAAAAATCCTTGACAAATTATATACTAAAACCTTGTTCATGAATCACTTTATCCACTGGTAAAAACCGCAGAAAATCCGTTCAGTAGTTTTTGAGTTTATCGCGAACAGACAGACAGATAGACGCGATAGGCGACTTTGTTTTATACTATGTAATGAAAATGATAACATGATTACAAATATATTTTAATATCTTTACTAACATACTTGTTAACTGTATTTTTCTACTTACCTGACGGGTCTTCACAGCTTCACCGGACCACTAAGGCGAGCGCTAAAGGCACTTCACTGCTTGCCAACAGGCTCAAGGGTGCCAAAGTGGCCGTAACTGGGCTCGGGCTGTTCTATCTGTCTAAGGTAAACTTACCAAAATATTATACTATTGGTATATGATGTTAATCTTAAAAAAGATTATTGCCCAATACTGAAAAAACATCTGGGACAATTCTCTTCAGACATCGTGAGAAATTCTTAGTAACAAATACCGCATCATTACCATCATCAATATTTGTCGGTCGACCGAAGACGGTGTCTTCAAGTAAACGCGTCCCAATTCATGAATATTTTTTTTTATATTGCTGTAACACAATTAAAGTTTTACATTAATTATACTGTATTATGCCTATTAATATGATAAGAATGTAAATCTAACATGCCTGTACATTTTAGATTTTTGTAAAAAAAATTGTTGCATGTGTCTAGGAATAAGTAATTAAAATACATTTCAATCATTTTTAGAAATGTCTGTCCTTTTGTTTATTTGACCACGCATCACTGCTAAAGTACTGCGTTTACAATAAAACGTTACTAAGAAAATCATAAAGCATATCCCTGAGTAACATTTAGTTTTGGTTTCATTAAAATCGATTCACTCTATCAAAAGTAATTGTAATTTTAATGACGACGCGACTTAAGTACGAGAGAAAAGTGGATAAGGAAATGGGCTTAATACATTCAGATGATTTTATTAGTGACTTTTTTATATTAGGTGGAACGGAGTCGCGGGCACAGCTAGTTGAAAATATAATTTAAAACTTTAAGAAACATTCTAATTTCAAAACATTTGCCTTTTATTGATCTTGAGTCAAACGTATCGAATTTTGACGTCATATGTAATGTAATACAGGTGGTATTACATTTCTCAAGAGCTTCACTTACGAGTACTTACAATGCGTAGAGGGTTCAAAGGAGGAACTTCCATTTTTGGAACGAATATCGCTTTAGTACGTGACCGAGCGACATCAGATTAAATCGCTGTCGAACTTGCTGAGTTTCGAAAGTCTGGTAGCTGACTTGATAGAACTTAGTTGCAATGGCTCCGAGACGATTGAATTCTGGAGTTGTGAATGGACCCGTCTAGTACAGAAATTTAATAAATCATAGAAACATAGGTATTACTACTTGTTTACAATTACGTATATCTATTACCTGACTGAGCAGGAGGAAGGTAATGTTTTTCGAAAATATGTATGCATTCTTGTGCATACTCCGTAGCATAAAATTTTGATATATGAGGTTACATTTTTATTAATTGTGAGACAGACTGTATAACCCCTAAGTATGTCTTATTTGAATAAAACAGGTAGGATTTGCTGTCGAGTTTCTTTTTGCTTTTCTTTCTTAGTATTTCCAGAAACCAAAACGCTCATAGTGGAATATAAAAAACAGGGTGTATCGTAAAGACACGCGATAGAAGTCAAACTTTTGTTTTAGAGGGAAATATTTATATTAAAAATATCACAACAAAAAGCCAACTTCACGCGGTGTTCCCAGGCGGCTACCCATCCAAGTATTGACCGAGATCGACGTCGCTTAACTTCAGTGATGGGACGAGAGTTGGCATTTGCAACACTCTACCTGACAATGTTTACCCCCACTATTTTTCGCCACACGAAAAGTTTGCAAATCACAATTTCAAACACTCCCACAGAAGTTTTACTTCTAGAATTGCAACTTTTATGATAAGTATATAATAAATGTTAAAATAAAAACTCTTTTGATGTAGCGAATGTGCTATTTAATATATTTGAATATAAAGAACTTGCCAAAGTTTAAAAAACCACTCAATGACTCCAATCGCTTGCAGAGTTCGAAAAAATAAATGAAAGGAAAACTTTATCGGTAGTGAGCTCTCATAGATTTTACTTAGCGGTACATGCACACTGCTGTATAACCGTAAACTGATGATAGAAAATAAATAATTTCTGGTAAGTATTCAAAATAATTTACCGTTCACTTGTTTTAAGTGTTGGAATTTGTGTAAGGGTTTTTTTGAACCTTACGACTCATCCAAGCCCGTCTATATCCGCGTCCGCAAAAACAGTGGAAAAACTGTCGTTAAAAGCTATATATGATTGAACTATGTCATCCCAAGTCATTAGTAGATGAGGTTAGGAACAATCGATAGGTTAGAAAACGAATAGCTGAGTAGTGAGCTGTGCCTAACCCGTATTTGTTGCATAAATTAACCAATAGAATAAAATAACTTTGATTTATACCTAATTACTATGTCTAATATTACAGTTTGTAGTTTACATATAAAAGACATATATAAATAAACAAATTATGATATTTAATCAATGAAAATATGCATTACTAGCTTACTCGCTTTATGTGCACCTATTTGATTTATACCTCGGGAACAATACATTTTTTCTGGTTAATTCCCTATGTTTTTTCTGTACCCATGACCACATGTATGCAAAAGTTTTTGGGTATTTTAGGCCTAGTAACGTGGGGACTGAACTTGAGTTGAACTTTGAACTGAATTTTTAGTTGCTAGCTATTTGTAAAAGTCTAGTTATTATAAAAGTGACGACTTTAAACTAATTTTTTTTAATTTAAATTTCACAAAATAACACATTATTTCCAGTTAGAAATATTTCTATGGCTGTTAAACAAAAGCTATGAGTTTAAATTTACTTTTGAGGTAATAATGTCATAGAAGTGTGTGTTTTATTATTTTGCAGTAAAACTTCTTACGGGAGGGCTTTGAAATTCTGATCCGCAACCGTTTTGTATGACGAATAGAATACATACTTCCACCAAATACTGTCGGGTAGAGTGGGAGCAGAGTCTCGCATGTCTTTGGATATTGGAAAACAGTCTTCTACCGCGTGTTAACTACTCGCATATTTTTTTTTGTACTCTCATAACGAATTTAAATTTCAAAGCAATTTTTAGTTAGATTGATAAACTAGAATCGATACATTCAGTCGTTCTAATTAAATTATAGCATTGTCAAATTATAGCGAAATGTTGTGATATTATAACGTAGTGAAAACTCAATATAATGGAATAACAGTGTACTCATTTCAATTTTTAAATCAATTATAGTATGAATTATTTAAATTTCAAAATGTTTAAATTGAAATTGATATCATTACTCTGGTTTTCACATGTATTGGCATTCCGAATAATAATTTTATGCAGATAATGGATTAATCAAATCTACAGGCAGCACAATCTAAATACAAAATATAAAGATGTCCACAGGCTGCTAGTATAGCGCGTACGCGTAATACGCGTAGTAACGCGTCGCTAGTCTAGCGTAAGCCGCGCACGCGCAATACGGCCGGTCATACATAGAGCCTGTCCAGATGAAGCGATTTACGCACTAGTCGACTCGCGTGCTTCCAAATATATTGCGTCCAGATACCGCGTTTTACGCGCGTTTCTACCCTGGGAAACGTCGCAAACGTCGTACGGATAGACGACCGACGCCTATGTCGACTCGCCACTGACTCGCGCGTAGTACTGGACGCAGCAATGGGGCCTGAGTATCTCGAGGCGCGCGGCGCTCGCGCGTACGACGCGCGAGTCGAGAGTCTCGCTCACTGCACGCGTTTTACCCGTGAGTTAGAAAACGCGCCGCACCATCTGGACGGGATGTATGTAGCTCTAGCATCTTGAGTACGCGCGAGTGTCGAATCCCGCGTAAAACGCCTCATCTGGCCAGGCTCTTATTTATTAGCATGTCATGACGCGAAATTATAAATTTATCTGCTACCGAAAATACCGCTCCACGCGCCTAAAGAACTTTTCAGTTCAGAAATATTCAACTATTACTTAAAGGATTAGCATATTCAAACAAATAAATAATTTCTTGATCGTTATAATCATAGTATAGATTACTACCTTTAATTATATACCTGACATTACTGCGTTAAAAAATGCTGCGAAAGATTTTTACTTATAATAAAAATGAAATCAATACTTACAGTGTACCGGCTCAATTCGAATACTTCGTATGTCGCAAACTACGGTAAAAGTTGCCCTCACTACATGAAAAATGCATTTGGCTTCAACTCCGCACCGGCTGGAGTCTATATTTCGCGTATCAGGACTCGGCACTCCCGTTTGTGGCATCTTGTATGCGAAACATCACGTATCTTGTTTGCATAAACTTTGCTTGCTGTTTTTATTTGTTCATTTACCACTTGATTCGCTTATGTTGATGAATAGGCCTTGTTTGTTAGTTTTTGAAGGTTGTCGCGTTTGGTAAAAATTATGAGAGTGAATTTTTACGATGCGCACGCACACACCGACACCTAAAAGCGACACCATGAAATTAGTTGGTAGAACTGATAACTATATTCAATGTAGATTATAAACTTTTAAGCGAGTTTATAGATGTGAGGTTAACTGTCAGGATGTATTTTTTTTACTTGTTTACATTATGAATTATTATTATTTGATAAAAAGTCTATTCTTCTTTTTGGTATCTAACTTGATTTTGTACACAGATATACGAGTAGATAGAGAGTATCTATACATATCTGTACTTTTGCATGTGTTTAGGAATAAATAATAAAATACACTTCAATCATTTTTAGAAATGTCTGTCTGTTTGTATGAATACGCATCACTGCTAAAGTAAATAAAACCTGACCAAAATCATAAAGCATATCCAGAATAACTTAGTCTTTGTTTCATTAAAATCGGTCCACTCTATCAAAAGTTATTGTAATTTGAATGACGGCTAGTTAAGTACGAGAGAAGAATAGTAAGTAATCCATACAAATATTATAAAGCTGGACGGTTTGGTTGTTTGGTTGAACGCGCTAATCTGAGGAACTACTGGTCCGATTTGATCGAAAATTCTCTTCCTAAAATCCTTCCGAAAATTCCACCTGATGGCAAATGGTTCACGTCGCATGACAACTGCAACACCAAGATCATCGCTGTTGTGTTTTCGATCTTCAAGATAGCGTTTCAGTCCCTTTTTGTCAAGGCTTATGTCATAACCCTAAGGGAAATCCGTGCTGGGCAACACATTCCACAACGCTAGCGTACGCACAATAAACGTTCGAGAGAACCTTACAGTTATCGCCACTTTACTAGATTCTCAGGTTTGCGGATGAACAACAACCTAGCGGCACGAATTTCGAGTTTGAAACGGCGAAGAAGGCACCATTTAAACGCCAACTATTGAGTTGAGAGGTCACAACTTCGATCACATGACTGAATTTTGTATGACGAGCGTAATTAACAATTCTGTGTCGTGTTAAATATCTATATGTGTATATGCATAAACTGTTCAGATACCATAATATAAGCTATGCTTGGTTTAGCATTAAATGGCCGTGGATGAAATCGGGTCTCCATGGTCAAAAAAAAAATTAATAAAGAATATTAAACTAACCCGTAAGTAAATGTTGTTATTTCAATAGTTAAGTAAATTAACAAGATTTATCTTGTAAGAAAATTACAATTATGTGTCACTATGTTAAAAGAATTTCTATTAGTGTGAAGGGATATGAGTGGAAACAACAAACCTCTTGAAACCTGGGTAACGTCGTATACTCTGCCTCATTATCGCCTCTAATTATCAAATGGTATATAAGGTGGAATAAGGACAAAAACTGTGTCCACGGGCAGGCGAGATAGAACTTGCCATTTCAATGTCCCCTTTGAATAGCTCGTAATGCTAAGAGCATGAGGATCTACTTCGACTATGACCAAGAGATATGCTTTCACGGACATGACGTCATGGAAGAAAATATATATTAAGAAATGCTAAGAAAATTGCTTGTGAACCCAAGTAATAAAATCTCGTTAAAAACCTCTTTAAAAAATTACTAAGCAAGGAAATACCGAAACTGAAACAATTAATTGATTAACAATTAATCCAAATTTTCATGGTTATCGGATCCGATAAATAAATATAATTGCCTTTTGCTTACTCAAATATTGCTATTAGAAACTTAGCTTTAGTAAACATGATATAGGTGTAGTATTTGGTATATTTATTTGAGATCGATAATAACACTCAAGTACTCAAAAACTAATTAATGAACCCAAAGCGTGTGTATCAAAGAGATGCAGCATACACGCTATATTCTCACGCGAGCCGACTATACGGCCATAAAAATAATATTTACGACCTCCAAAACTGTCGAATGAATATATGAGAGTGTAAATTTATTTACCGAATTGGCCAGTTGCAATACAACCCAGTCGAATATTCCAATGGTGTAAAGGAACATTTATTGCATTCGATTCTTAAAATTTAGTTGTTAATATCTTAATAAAAGCTAGGTAACAAAGGTTCAAGAATTCAAGTGAATCGCTTATTGACACATGACTGAATTACCACATTTTCTGATGTATTCAGTTTAAAGAATATATTTATCAATTTACAATAATAGCACCCGAGAGAGAGCAACTAAGTTTTCATGACTTAATTTTGTCGAGAATTGTACAGTTTTGTTTTTTCAACTGAATACGCTATTGCCGTGGCCGACTACGGAATATACGGTACAATTGAGAACAGTTAAGACCTGGACCTGGAGTAGCTACTTCATGATAGAAACGTTTATTGAAATATGAACAAAACAATAAATACATTTCAAATAAAAGAGTTCAAAATGAACCCTAAACAGTATGGTGTACTGCAATAATTGTAAGAGCGCAGAATTCAAATCATTTGGATTTTTTGGCAAAAACAGGATAAAAAAGAGCTTAGTATAGTGTTCATACACGTTTTTAGCTATATGCTTAAGAGAATGCAGTTAAACATCTACTTTCTCGAGAAAGAGCATGCTAGTAATAACTGTAAATAAAGACAATATCTTAATATATATATTTCTTGTGTGCGTGTGTATGTGACTGAACTCCTCCCAAACGACTGGACCGATTTTGATGAAATTTTTTGTGTGTGTTCGTGAAGATTCGAGAATGGTTTAGATTGACAATTGGACTCGGTAGGTGGCGCTGCAGTTGACTTTTAGGATTTTTTTTATTATCAAGGCAGGACAACGTCCGCCCGGTCCGCTAGTATTATATAAGATATAAAATAAATATGAACAACTAAGATAATTAGTAAAATCCATGACTGTCGAATTCTCATACAAAAATAACGAACAATATGTAGGAACAATATAATAAATTAATTATTCAATAATTCTAGTATTATGCAACCACCGAGTGACTTTAAAACAACATAACATCGTATGATAAATAGGAATGTGTTTGTTTATTTGTTACGCCTTAACTATTCGACCAAACACTATACAATTTTGCAGACACATCGTTAGGAGTACAGAAAAGGACATGGAGTAGATCTCATCAAAAAAAGCATTTCTTACCATTGCTCGCAACCATCGTAAAATTCTTGTACATCATCGGTCTTATTACAAAAATAAAAATGAAACACGGATTTAACACGAACTTTACTAAGCCGTGCCTAAAAGTTTAGATCATGCTTATAATACTTTATTACAAAAGCGTGTCCAAGCCGTCTCTAGCTAAACATATGGTATAATTTTTTTATGCAAGAAACTCTGAATAACATTCGTTCAATTCGATCTCGTACTTCAAAAACGTTCCAGTATATACAGATATTTTACAAATAATTTCAATTTATGAATAATATTTTTGTTCAGATCTTCGTTAAGAAAATTTACTTATTATAAATTAAATTGGTTATCATTATTGTGAAATTTTAGTTAAAAGAAAATGTTTGTGATGATGATAATTGTTAAAATAAGCAATTTATAAGATTTCTATATTACGTCAAGGTGCGTATGGTAGAACAACAACGTAATGTCAGATTAAATACATTGTCAAATATCAACAGTGCCATAAAGTAGTAGTTATGATTGACTTGTGAATCTCTAAAATTATTTTTATTTATTTCTTCCAAATTAATTATACCCACATAATTCATAATTTATTACGAAATGTCTTTTGCCCGCACATAGAAAAACAAATCACAACAATAACATAAGAACTGTCAAATTAGACAAGGGTTAGAGAATATTTAAATCGAAATAATGTCCATCAGTCAATGAAGGTAAGACACTCTTTTGTGATCAAACTTTTTAAAAGAGTTCAATAAGACAGTGTTTAACTATTTTGTAATAACACGGCATATTACTAAATTACCAGTGTAATTTAACGTATAAGTTCATTATTTTCTGTGCTCAATTCAAGGTACTTTTACTAAATTTATTCTATACTTGGAAACAATATCAATGGGAGAATATTTACCACGAGCCTTAATTCATATTTTCGATCTATTTCATACAGTCAGTCACGCGGTATAAGAAATTTACCAACAAATACTGTTTAAGGAGACCGAACAAAAGCACGTCGCGTATTATTTATATTTTCTTTACGACCTTTTTGCGGCTATTCCACCGAATCTTGTATAACTTGAAGTATACATAACACACAATGTCGTTGAACTCCAGAAATCAATATGAGAATATTTCCTAAGCTCGGGACGGGAATTATTTCATAATTCATTTTGTAAGATATGCGAGGGCTTATATTTTGAAGATGTGTAACAAAATTGTGGCTTACTGTTTTTGTTTCATATTTTTAAACATACTTAGCAGCGACGAATTATATTTTCCGAAAGATATTATCATATTTATACTATTAGATTTTGCTCACGGCTTCGCTTGCGTTATTGTATATTTAATCTTGGCAATAGTATTATTTTTCTGAATAAAAGGTCTTCTATGCCCATTTTGTACCAAAAAGTATATGTAAAATTTTAAAACTATTCGTTGAAAAGTCAAAGCGTGAGTGAGTAGACAAAACAAGGCAATCAAACTCACATTTATATTTACAATATTACTTACAATAGTTAAGATAAGAATTGTGTAAATGCTTCGTTGGTGAGGCCATGTAGATCGTTATAGAATCAATTGCAAAATAATATAATGACAAAAGAGATTTATGATACGGATGTATTTATATAAACAAATTGGCAAATTAGTGGCATAAGGAAAATAAAAGAAATAAACTACGCGTAAATGGATGCAGAAATAATGAAGGAAATTAAAAAGAAAAAAATCCCTCCCTTAAAAAGAAAAGGTACTTTTCTTTTTAAGTACCTCAGTAAGGTAATGTTATAATTTCCGGTATTCTAATCTGAAGGCGAATGTCAATGTGTGTTTGTTTGTTTAGTTGTTTGTTATGCCTTGACCATTGAACCTATAATCGTAAAATTTTACGTAGACGATATCATAAGACATAGGTTATAGGCATAGGCATAGGCGTAGGCGTAGGCGTAGGCGTAGGCGTAGGCGTAGGCGTAGGCGTAGACCTAAGCGTAAGCGTAGGCCTAGCCTAGGCGTAGGCGTTGGCGTTGGCGTAGGCGTTGGCGTTGGCGTTGGCGTAGGCGTTGGCATAGGCGTCGGCGTCGGCGTAAGCGTAGACATAGGCAAAGGTGTAGTTGTAGGTGCACGGTCAGGGGCAGGTGCAGGTGCAGGTGCAAGATACCTTTGTCTAGACAAAAAATACCGTAACCGAGGAATAAGTAAAATCTACACTAACGCGAGTGCAGCCGCGGGTATAAGCAATTCTACTATATTTAAAGTTTCTATTAACTTTTTTCCTAATATTAATAGTAAAAGGACTTCATTCGTTACGTCTTATTCTTCCAATATTGTATAATTTTAAATGTAAAAAATAAGATCAAACATGAGTTTTAACTATGCAAAACCCAGTAAAAAATCCATACTTCTAAGCAATTATTTCTAATATTTGATGAAAAGATGTTATTACATTAGACAAAATATTTTAACAGATCACGTTAATGAACTAAAGATCATAAAATATAAAATATTTATCTTAACATTGGTCGCTTTGGAATATTATTTCTGGGTGCTCAGGAGGTAGGCACGTCTTTTGCTCTTAATTGAGGAGTTATCGCGACGTGTGAAATAGTTCTGTAACTCCGTGCCAATGTCACAGTAAAAATATACTAGTTATAATTCGACTACTTTTTATAAAGATCTTTTATTAATTACTAACTTCAGCCCACAACTTCGTCCTTTTGGAATAATTACTTTGGGTTAACTAACACGCAGTGGAAGCTCTCAAAAGGAAAAAGAAACCCGATTTTGAAACATTCTTCTTTGGTGCTCCGCTCTTAGCGATGATATATAGCCTATAAGCCTTCCTCGGTGAATTAGCTCAAATCTACCCTCCCTCTATCCCTACAACTCACAAACTGTACCTTTTTATAATACGACTAGCTGACTCGACCAGGCGTTGCTGTGGCTCAGTTATTATATTATTACATATTGATAAGAATTCATAATTGTTGTTGATAATATGACCAATAATCATCATTTAACGATTTAAATAATTTCTTTAATATAAAAAACTTCTTTTTGTGTCTTAAATATAAAAGTCATACATATGTTTTTTGTAGGCTTTATCAAGCT
This sequence comes from Antheraea yamamai, assembly GCA_036509395.1. NCBI lineage: Eukaryota > Metazoa > Arthropoda > Insecta > Lepidoptera > Saturniidae > Antheraea > Antheraea yamamai. The sequence goes on along the minus strand of AP028444.1, from coordinate 6,484,486 downwards.
CTACGACTTTTCTCTAGAACTTAACAATATATCTCTCATCGTTAAGGCAGCGTATTAAGAAACGTTTTCGTTCGACCGTTTTTTCTCTGACTCACTTTGCAAATCCAACTACCCCAAAAAACTCTTTTCACTTTTGGGGTTAATATATAGCCTATGACACTCACAAATAACGTGACTTTCTATTGGAATAATATTACCCCCTATAACCTTACAAACTCACAAACTTTACTTCTTTATATTATTAGTATAGATTATAGTAAGTATAGATATAGATTATATTTATTTGTTATAAAAAACAGTTGAAGGGAAAGGGAACCATCTTTTTGGTTACTTAAAAAAAATATGTTCCGCTTGCAAAGGCTTTTACTAGTCCACTAGGTTATGTTAGATATATGCTTAGTATGCGAAGTAATATCACTGTTGACAGAGATTTTTTTTTTATATCATAGGAGGCAAACGTACAGGTGGGTCACCTGATGTTAAGTGATTATCACAGTCCACAGTCCATAGACATAACAGTCCAACACCAGAAGAGTCGCAAGTGGGTTGCCACCCTGTATTTGGGGGAGGGAAGTGGGGAAGGGGAGGTGGGTTATCCGGTGCTCTCACTGACCGAACGAAACGCAACAATGCAAGCACTGTTACTTCACGTCGGTTTTCCGCGAGAGGGTGGTACTACCCCGGGCGAGCCGACCCATTCATGCTGATACCAGTAATAGCTTCAGCGTGACTCTACCACCTTTAGAATCTTTTAGAGCGGTTATTTTCGCATGATGATGATGACATAATGTAACAAATGTATCCGGACACAATTAATTAGCTAATTCAAAGTTGGTGTAACATTGTCATGATGACAATTAATCACAAGTGGGTTTAGAACTCGCGGATTCAACCACCACAAACTGCACAATATGGAATGTTTTATGTCTCAACTTATTTTATTTTTGTTTATAGGTAGTTGAGTTATAGTTAAAAATACTGCCTACTAAGCACAGAACAATTTTATTCGGTATACGATTTATTACGGGAGTCTGTAGTCTAATTTTAAGGCTAAGGCTATTATAGAGTGGATCAATATGTGAACGATGGTGATGTCTGGAATTGACTCATCTCTGTGCATCCATTAAAAACGTTTGTGACATTTACTATTATATAGAATATATTATTATTTTAAATATTATATATATTTGTTAAAAAGATAAACCAGATCGAGTTTCTTACCGGTTCTTCTCGATGACTGGGTTGTTTTCCGAACTGGTGGTAGTTTTAACGTTCATAAGTGGTTTCGTAGGGCCTAAATTAAATAAAGTGTTTTTGATTTGATTTGATTTTGATATTGCTGGCTTTCGGTGTTGATCTAAATGTATTCTATTTAATACGGAAATTTGTCGGCGAACCATATAATTCTAACTACTAGTATTAGATTGAAGATATCCCTCGTGTTGCGCAAGGTAATTGGAAACCTGGCTTGATTTGTGTTTTAAAACGGAAGATACTTGCAAATGCAAATAGTTGTTCTAAAGAGAAAATGTATATAATATAATATAAACCATCATTGGAATATTTTAAGGAACTTTGAATTCCTACAAACTGGACTGTCCAAAACCATAACGGTGTTATTACAAAAAAGTTAAATACGTATTGAATACTTGCTTTAAAAATGTCTCGTATTAAATGCACCGCGGTCGCTGAATGTTCGCCATCTTGCTCTTTTGTCTCGTTTTGGTTACGTTAGGTTAGACTTGCCTCCCATGTAGGCCACGTAGGAATGGGGGGATAAGGTTAGAAAACCTCTGGCTTGCCTACTTACCGGGTAAGTAGGCAAGACCAGGGGTTAGGTGGGGGTAGGGTCTGTGTAGATAGGGAGGTTTGGTAGGGATAGGGATTGTAGGGTGGGGGAACGGGAAGGGAAGTTGGTTAGGTAACCTCTGGCTTGCCTACCTACTTAGTGGGTAGGCAAGGCCAGGGGGTTGGAGGGCGTAGGGTTTGAGATAGGCAGGGTAGGGTTAAGAGCGAGAGATGGGGGGGGGATGTATAGGCTAGCGTAGGTCGGAGGGGACTTCAGGGTGGCTGAGGTGGAGGAGGAGTAAACCTCGATAAAAAATCAATATGTTCGGAGGGGTTTTCTCTCCGCTGCCGGCTGAACCCAGGGGGGAAGGGGCGGGGGCCCTGACCTCCCATTGCACGGGTTCGGCGGGCTGGGAGGCAGTCTTGCAACCGGGCTGCCTCAGTCGGGTGTGGCGTGGTAACCGCCTGCCGCCGGAGGGTGTTGCGAAGCCTGCTCACGCACCCCGTGACACCCCCCATAGTGTGGCGTAGGTTGTCGTGAAGTTTTAGTCGGTTAAAGCGCTTAAAGTCGCCGAAAGGCACCGGCAGCTGCGTCATAGCACGCAGATGGCGGTCGACTCAGCTCAGGCCCTCCCCCGGGGGACTGACAGTCCATGATGGATTTTCTCTCCACGTTAAAAAAAAAAAGGTTAGACTTGCGAAAAAGAATAACGCGAACTTGCCTCGGGCGAGCGCGGTGCATTTAATTCGAAATATTTTTAAAGCAAGTATTCAATACGTATTTAATTGTTTTGTAATAGCACCGTACGAGTTTAAGCTCAATACAAACGATTGTAGATCTTATTATGCTCTGGTCAACAGCTGCTTGGCTGCATAAGTTTAAAAAAATCCAGATTTACGACAAACCTTCAACAAATAATGTAATGTAAAATTATATATTTTTTTAATTAGCTAGATATTTAAAAACGTAGTTCGCTATTTTGAAATTTGGGTCTTAAAATACCAGCCGAGGGGTTAAGAAATTAACACTTTAAAACGTTTCGTGCTTTGAAACGCGAGGAAACAAACATGTAGACTACCTGATGTCAAATGGTTACTATTTTATAAGCAACCTAGAAAGACCGGAGTACTTATGACGTGACAGTCAGTAATAGGTTATTACATCTGAGTACTCATTGAAAAGCCAGTATGCCAGTATTTATTGCAAACCACAACCTCCAGGCCGGAATATTTGCGGTAGAAATAATCCTAAAATCGAATCTCGGCTAGACTCTACCACTCTTAACATTAATTGTTAGTTATGTGTTATGGATTTTAAAAGCCAGTAGTGGTTATCTAGTGTTCGAAATTTGACCATAATAAGGTGTACAAAGTTTATTCTTGACTTGTACATACGATATTATTATCTGAATAGAGTGTTGTACAAATACTGTAGACTGTAAGTGTAAAGAGCGTGAAGTACGACTAATAGAAACTTATAAATATAGGTGTGGTGGTAATAGTATAACTAAGTAACAATTTTTTATCAGTCATCATCAACATCAACAGCTACTAACTAAAAAATTAAAACGGTTGCGAAATAGGAGAAAGAGGTACTGAACTGATTTATCTCAGAGTACTTGTATATAGATATTACATATGTTTAAACTGTTCTACCGCTAGGGTTTAATAATACCGCTAGTCATCAAGAGATGGCGCTGTATCTAAATTCAAATGTATTAAATCGCAGTGTCAAGATGATTCCCAAATTATGACCTATCGACGAGTTTAATAATAAATTGTCTTGCCTCGAAAATGTGCTCTAATTATCACTGAAGAGAAAAGAAGATGGAAATATTAGTGAAGAAAACAATATAAATGGCGTGTTTAAGTTATCATCGCAAAAACTAAACCCTCTTTATAATCTGATACCAATGTGTGAGATTTGTCCTAACCCGAAAATCCATATATACATATAAAACAAAGGAAATACTGCTTGAATTCTACTACGTCGGATTTCTTTTGGCACACTAACGGTTAAGTCGTATTGTGTGCACGGAATATTACAAATTCATTACTCGCACAAATCTGAAGGAAAGAACGGACGTGACCCGAGAAATGTATGGTGTGGTCTCTTTTGTACTATACATATAGTATATACATTTTTAAAATATATGAGGAAACGTTAAGAAATTATATAGAATTTTATACATATGAAAAACTTCAGCAGGGTTTGCGGGGCAAAAGAGAATAGAGAGTAATTTTAAAATTTAAAAACGACAATATTCAGTTCTGGTGCAAAAAGTTATTTCTTCATACATCTGTATTAATTGTTTTGATTTATTGAGAAAACTTCCAATGGAGGTTATCGGATGAAAAGTTAATATTTAAAACGCACTTTTGTTATGTATTTATCCAATGTTGTTAATTAACATGTAACGACTACAATCGGTTACACGTCAATCAACAACATATTAAGTTAATTATATTTTTTTTAATATATTTTACATTATGTTGTACTTTACAGTTATATACCAAATGTCAATCGATGACGCGTTCAACCAACGCTAACGTCAAGTTCAACCGTCAACCAATGTCGCGTTTTAATTGCTTTTTGTTTTATGTTGCAGTTAGACGTGACATCAGCCAATCAATTCCAGGGAGAAGTGCCGAGTAATAATGGAATTCCACAAAGTAACACCATCGTCAATCAGTTATCGTTAAACAAGTATATGATGACTCAATTGTAGTCAAAATTTTTCATACTAGTCCACCAATCTGCTATGAACAAACATATTAAAAATTGTAGGTATTTTACTCAGTATCGTACCTTAAATCTATACAATGATTTTTTGAAGCGAAACTTCTTTAGGCGCGTCCAGGAGGTAACTGGATGACAATGCAACGGAAGTCCGTTACGGCAATATGGCGTCACGTTTCTGTACCATCCGGTTAGATAATAATTAAACATAACCAAAACTTCTATTAAATCATAACTAATTTAATTCTTTACTTGTCACAGTAATCTGTTCGTACTTTTCTATATTTTATTTACTTTATAACAAAGAGTTGCTAATAATATTTCCTGTGTTATTTCAGTTCCGAATTAGCTGATAGATGGCACTACAGATAATGAAGCTTTGATTTAATTTGTTACATACTTACATTGAAACTAGATGGCAGCACGGTCGCGCGCACATATATACATAATTAATTCTATTGTATGATTTTTATAATTATTTAATTTAATATTTCTTACTATTTTTTTTTCAAATTTCTTTTATTGATTTGTTTATATACTATTTATTGACAAAATCATAAATATTTAAAAAGTTGTGACGGTTACACGCACTCATTTTACTTAACCCACTGAATTAATGTTATTATTACACGGTTACAGCGACTTCAAAATCGGTCCAGTGATTTCGGAGATAAACAGAAAGACAAAAGTTTTAATAATTAGTTCTTTGTTATTCGTACCGTATATATATATACTTATATTCACATCCATTTTGGAAAAAGCAGTTATTTTGCCATGACAAACAGACGCTTCAATTTTAATTATTTATATACGTATAGATTTTACCGACAAGTATATAAATATGACATGTTTTTATGTTATTAACGAAAGACCCGAAAACAAAACACGAGCTACTAGAAGATTTGTGATGCAATCAATAAAAATATTTTATATTATTGTTCGTAAGAATAAATCGTTTGTATTTCTCACATCAAATTTACCCCTTCATATTTTACGCGCGGCGTCCCATTCCAGGGATGTGACGTAAAATACATCGTGGAGGTTTCTCCCACTGATTTATTTAACCCAGAGATCAAACGAGTGTTTTTACACAATTTACGTCAACATTCTATAGAAATAAAACGCCTCATTTACATACAACAACCTTTTTAAGAACACTTTATTGAACTAAATCTTATAATATATATATATATATATATATACTAGCGGACCTGGCGGACTTTGTCCTGCCGTGGTAATAAAAAATGAAATCCCTAAAAGCCAACCGCAGCGCCACCTACCGGGTCCAATTGTGAATCTAAACCATTCTCGAATCTCCACGAACACACACAAAAAATTTCATCAAAATCGGTCCAGTCGTTTAGGAGGAGTTCAGTCACATACACACGCACACAAGAAATATATATATATTAAAGATATGCACACACAGATATAGAATTCTGTTTGTGTACGTAAAAAAATCATTCTAAATATTTAGTATGATATCTCTTAATATATAAAATTCTCGTGTCACAGTTTTCGTTGCTATACTCCTCCGAAACGGCTTGACCGATTTTGATGAATTTTTTTGTGCTTATCCGGTATCTATGAGAATCGGCCAACATCTATTTTTCATCCCCCTAAATGTTAGGGGTAGTCCACCCCTAATTTTTATTTTTTATTTTTTAGACAAAATTTTTAATTTCTATTTTTTTATGATACAACATACAAAAATACATACAATCCTCAATTTTCACCCTTCTACGATCAACCCTTATTTTTTAATAGCCATAGGTAATAACCGATTTGGTGCAGACGAAGTTGCACGGGTCAGCTAGTATCGCTATAAAATATTCTATCCTCAATTTCAACAATTACAGATGTTTCTTTGTTTATATCTGCATATACTTCACGGTGTCTGCTACACCAGAGAATGTACACGAATCAAGTCACAATTTTATTTCAAAAGTGCAAACTCGTACAGAAAGAAGTATATTATATTTACTCGACGCTACTACTATGAAATAATAAGAGCACCGGTGTATTTTTTATTTTCTACGCGTCTCGAAACAAAATGAATATTAAAAAACGGAATACTGCTCAAATGAGCGCTATGAAATAAAATATTAAAGTTTAATTTACTTTATCTTATGCAGTTCACTTTGGATGTTCTTTCATAATTTATGAATTTTATATTTTGTTTACAAGGAACCGTCCGCGTATTTGTTCGCTTTAAACACCTATATATAAGAACCCCTATAAATGCAAATGTAGGTCTGTTTGCTTGTTACACTTTAACTGCATAATGAATCATCAGGAAACTTTGCATTTACATTGTCAGGGGTCAAAAAAGGGTATAAGGCTACCTTCATCTTGAAAAAGAGTGCTAAGTCCTCAATAACTATAATCTACATATATTAACATGAAAGAAGCCGCGGACAAAATCTAGTAATAAGATACAGAACGGCTCTACGTAGTGGCGAATTATATGTCAGTAAAATGAATAAAGAACTTATTTTAGAGGTGTCAATGGTTTAAATGATTTGAATTAATATATTAGATAATATCTCACTCTCCAAGTTTATGTAGGTAGCTGTTTGTTTTTACAGGACATAGATTTAAACTCGATCACTGGTAGCGCCTTTTTTTTTTTTTCGAACTGACTACGCTATTGACCAAGCAAGGTCTTAACAGCTTCACCGGACTACTAAGGCGAGCGCTTAAGGTACTCAGCCGAATTTATTTTGACAACTAGCTCAAGGGTGCGCGGCACACCTCGATACTGGTAGCGCCGTTGCGTTATCGGCGCTATTGAAGGGGGTTCTATGCTATATGAGTGGACTGTATTTGCGGGGATGCTAATTTTATGATAAACTATATTGTGATTAGCTATATGACAATGGAGACAATATTGGGAAGGGAATTGGCACATACCTCGTGCCTACAACCACACCTACCACCACATACCTAATATTAATAATAATGTATGTTCGAAATAATTTTACAACACTTAATATTGTTAATCAGTGTCTTCTCCACTATAACAGCATACGGCACACTCTTTCACGAACGTTTGGAGTGTACAAGATTGAACACGAGAAAGCATGTACGCGAATTGACACACATTTCACACGCTATCTTTCCCGCGCGAAAGCGTTTTCGAAAGAGTATGTCGTTTTTAGTCCGGTGAAGCTGTAAAGGCCCATTAGGCCAATAACGTATAGTCAGTACGAAAAACGAGGATGTCGTAGAAATGTAGCTATTACTTATATTTTTCCTGAAACTTTTATATTAAAACATGATTTTAAATAAGACCATTCAATAAGAAACTCAATGAGTTTTTGGCGGGATTTTGGTCTGTCATGTAGTGAATTTTATATTTTATTCATTATCTTGTGTTACTTCACTCTATATTGTGTAAAATTGGTGGTGTCTTATGTAATAGATATAGCTCGTTTATTGTGCATAAGTGAAGTGAATGGAAAATAATACCACGGACCATGAATTCTGATAAGCCACAAAAACTCCATGGAAAGTTCTAACAAGATGGCCACCATCTTGTTAGTTCATTGTAATTATATCAAGAAACTTGTAATATCGATACTCACTTGACAATGGCAGTAATAGTCTACTAGAAGACTGGTTGCCAAAAATAAAATAGAAGAAGAAACTCAATGTAGCTTGTATTAAGGTAACTAAAAATTTGATATACATTAATATAAAGATAATTATCTCCCAAAGACAATTAATAATTATGTTCATCAAACAAAAGTCAGTCATGTGCGAAAGACGATCAACTTCAAACCTTCTTGGTATTCGTAATATTCCTTGAATTTTAAAACGTATTCGTTCTAAAAGCACCCACTATGTGATATTCCAAATATCAAAGAATATTGTATAACTTTGAAAAAAATATATGCACATATTCATTTAAATTACAAATAACATTATAATTTACATAATTTTACAAAGACTATTTTATAAAAGACTAAGACCCAAAATAGTAGTCATAAAATTTGAAATGTGGGGAGAACATTGACTTTGTATAGTACGCATTGTTACGGCAGAATTTTCCGAAATTTAACTATTAAGGAGACAAAAAGCACAGTTTACGTGTGATGTGATATTTTTCGCGCCAGATTTATGCTGTCTGGGCTATTCTATAATCAGTTCCGATAAAAACCTGGTGAAATAACAGTAGAATATCACGCCCGAAGTAGTATCAAAAGGAGTATGCTTTACTGAATTCTAACTTCTGTAAATGTATATCTATGTGTTATTAAAAAAAAATGATTAATTAATTTCCACACGTTATTAAAAAAAAGGTCGCGATCGCAGTTTCGCTCACATATTAAGATTCTTCATTCATATAGATTATTCTGTTTTTAATGTAATCTATGTGTATACACATAAATGAGTTCTGTATACACATACACATAGATTATATTAAAAACAGAAAATTCTATAAAATTTCTTTGAGAGCGAAACCGCGATCGCGACCTTTTTTTCTTAATAACGTGGGGAAATTCCTAATGCATACGCCACCCTCTAAAAACCTCACGGTGTACCGTACGGCGCATGTTAGGGTCGGCCAGGGACTGGTCTAGTTTTCACCCGAGAACCGTCCCTGCGCCAGCCTGGCAAAGTGTTCGCCAGGCTCAGTCTTATAGAGAGGCAGGCTGGGTACATAATGGGTAAGCATAGATTAGTACTAATGGAAATAAAAATCAAAAATACCTTTTCCATTTTATACTTTAAAAAGGTACTCGTAAAAGTTTAAGCATTACCTACCATCGGTTCGAAAATCCCTGTCATCGAGCCTCGTCTGTCGGAGCCTGCAAAAAACTCGATCATATCTTTTGTATATTTTCAATAAACTTTACAAGCCATCGTTCACATTTGTTTATTATTATTGTCAGCGGATCTACAGAGAAATCTTTCCAGATTTCACTTTAGGTCTCGTAATGACCTACTTATAAACATTTTGACAGCAAAATCTACTTGACGTATTCCTTCAACTCTCTGTCAAGCTATTAGACCAATCCTTAGAACATTACTGTTATACTTAGTATTCATTACCCAAAATACTTATCTGTTTTAGTAAGTCTAAAATATGAGATAGCTATGTCATTATTTCTAGAAATAAAATAATTTCGGTTGTTTAGAAAATTTGATTTATGAACCTATAGGGAAAATACATTAAATTATCAAGGACTCTAGTACACAGACACTAGATAATAAAAAACCTAGACAAATTATTAACCTAAACCTTCTTCATGAACTACTGTATCTACTGATGAAAACCTAATGAAAATCCATTCAGTAGTTTTTGAGTTTATCACGAACAGACAGACGTAGCAGAGGACTTTGTTTTATACTATGTAATGATATTAAAAATTAAAATCTAATGAACTATAATCTAATCATAACTAAAAGCAATGATAAATCGGCGATAGTGTTTTCGAACATCCCTTTGACAAATGTTCAAATTCAATTCAAAATGAGTTGATGAATCGAAGAGAAAGATGTTGATGAAACCACGCTAGGTGTAGGTGATAGAGCCACGCTGAAGCTATTACTAGTTTCAGCATGAATGGATCAGCTCGCCCGGGGTAGTACCACCCGATCCACAGAAAACCGACGTGAAGTAATAACAGTGCTTGCATTGTTGCGTTTCGTTCGCTGAGTGAAAGCGCCGGAGGCGCATCTCCCCTCTCTTACCCTCTCCTCTTCTCATCCCCATTCCCCCTAACACAGGCTGGCAACGCACTTACGACTCCCCTAGTGTTGCTAGTGTCTATGGATGGCGGTGATCACTTAACATCAGGTGACCGGGAGCTCTCGAAAAAGTTATGCAATTAATCATAGAGTGCCCAGTGGACTGTAGAAATCGAGCGAACTTAGAGATGAAAATTGGAATTAAAATAGAATCTGAAAAATTAATTTCCGACAAAGAAACAAGAGATGATTTCATTGAATATTAGTAAATCTGAGGAATAAATAAACTTGAAATGTAAGCCACCAATATTAGGAATTGTAAATAACCAAAATAGGAAAACAAAATAAATCTAAAAATGCCCCTGACAAGGACTCGTCAGGGGAAAACGGACTTGACAAAAAAAAAAAATCAGGTGACCCGTCTGTTCGTTTGCCTTCTATAACATAAAAAAACAACAGCATAATAGTAGGGCTTTTTGTAAGTCCGCTTGTCTAGCTACCAACCTCAAATTGAAAATTTATCCTCATACACTCGTTGGTTGGTGTGCTCTGGGACCTGAAAGCCAGTCCCCTTTAGATTTAGCGTGTTTACCATATTAGACCACATCGCCATTTAACCTCTTATGGTCAACACATGCCGTAAAAAAACCGTAAAGTATTTTTTTAAATGTTGAAACTATTTTGCCAAACACCTATAGGTATGTTCAGGCAGCTGCATTTGATAGCAAATCTTTTTCTAGGTTTAACGTTTTCACATCTCCGGTCACATCTGACGATTTAAAATTATATGAGACTGTGGTCAAATTCTGAGAACCATAGAATATATATAAAAAAACTGAAGTACTTTCATTACATTTTTACTTCGATAACATATGGTTATATTTTTTGTGGTACTGGTATATATAGACAATCTTGAAAGTTTCATACACTATTTAGAGATAAGTGACTAATCTATTTCTAACTAAATCTCATTATACAATCGATACAAATGAACAGTTCACACATTCGACCCGAGTACCCCTATGTCACACCAGTTGAACTTAGATAACACCATTACTTTGAAGTGACCCGTTTGATTGGAATTTACAAGCTCCATTCTAATTTAACGTTCCAATCTCCTCAGCCAAACGTGAAATTAATAAAAAGAGATCGATTTTCTCTGGTATAATTAGTCCTGTCCGTCCACACCGCAAATCAGATAAAAAAGCTATTCTTGTTATGTTTATGTAGCTGACAATATAAATTGTAGTAATTAGATTTTACTTCGATATAACTATGTACTAAATTGAATCGATTTTGGTCAGATGTGTAATTAATAGTTTATTGTATGAAGGTACAGTCATTGTTTGATGGCATTCAAAAATAACAGCAACCATCGACAAATCTAAAATCTGTCACTAAACACCTTTTTTATTCAATTTATTTTAAGGGGTTCAACGTATATATCAGCCTCATTGCTCCCTATTCATTCTAAGTTCGTCATGAGAGTCGCCGGTGAGATATCGTTACCGTCTTCGCTTCACCCGCACAGGGTTTTGCCAAAATGCTGTGACAAATACTTAAAATAATGAAACAACAAATATTTAAAATAAATTTGGCCTTAACAATATTATTTTCAATATAAACTTTGTCATTTTTTTAATTCTTTCGAGTTGAATTTCAAGAAATTCCGTTTCAAATCATATCGTCGTTATGATTACATATATACAGATCAGAAGCAAAACAGGATAATTATTTTAACTATGTTTGTAACATTGTGTTTGAGATGAAGATAGATATTATCCTACGACTTGGATTAACTATATGACTTAGATTAACTATACGACTTAGATTAACTATATGACTTAGATTAACTATATGACTTAGATTAATTATATAACTACTATTCAATTTTTTTTATCAATTATTGTGTATATCGTTATAAAACCTATATATGTTCATGGATATAAGAAGTCAAGGGCCCTCATGAGAGTGAGGGAACTTGAAAGAGTTTGACTGCGAGAACATCACCAACAAATCTATTTCTGCTTGAGTTTTTGCGTTCTAGTTCAAATATTCCTATTAAAAATATACACTGGCTCATGAAAACATTCCAGCTTAGTCCTCAAGAATAGTAACTTATTACGACTGGGTTTAGGACTGAGGTACTATTTAGTTTAGTAATTCATGATCATAGTCAGCACTGATGTTTTAATGTCACATAAACTGCATGTCTAATTGCTACTTCAAATATATTATATTCAAATATATATAAATAAATAAATATATATATATATATATATATATATATATATATATATATATATATATATATATATCTTTCCCTAATCACATCTCAGTGTGTTCCGGCAGCTGTATTTCGGAACGAGACACTTCTCGATATCCTCAGATGTAAATGCTGATTATTTAATGTATGGCCGCAAAATCCTAGCACTAGCTTTATATCAATAAATAATGAATTTATTCACAAATCAGCTATCCCATTTTAGACTCATTAAGACAAGTAAAAGTTTTCCAATGTTACAAACCACATTATCGATTTGCCAGATAATAAGTTCAAGGACAAGGCTTTTATATGGTAGAAAATTACTAAAAATAATTGTAACTACATTGTATGATTCTAATAAATGTATATACAGAAGAAGATAAACTTAATCAAGCTCCATACGAGTTCCTCTCGAAAGCTAGGTTCTTAATTGAGTAAAGAATATTTAATTTTTATTTTCCTTAAACGCTGGCAAAAACAGAAACACAATTCAAAACAATTCGTATGTACTCATGCCCTTGGTAAAATGTATGAATAAAAATTACCTAATTCTAAAACTCCCAGCCAATCAATAAAACCTCTCAGACCCTCTGAAATAACTGACGCAACGTACTCGAAATTGTCTAGTCGACGCTCTATCGGGAGGGCGCCAAAGGGTACCAAATTAGGTATAGCGTTTAAATTGAAATACTGGCAGTGCTAACTCGATTTCTGGGGGACGCACGAGGGCGGGTCTGCCCGCCTGTTCGTTACACACTCGTCGCGTTATTCACTTCAAAACACATCTCAACGAAAATCATTTAGGTAAGTTACATTCTATGAATTCAGATAAAAGGGAACCATTCAAACATTCTTTTATACTTTACTAGCGACCCGCAGCAGCTTCGCACGGGTGCAATGTAGATATCCATTTTAATGAAATACTGTTAAGGGCTGTTTTGATCTACAGGACATGTACAATGTATGTAATTGGATAAGGAGTAATACTGTATTGTATAAAATAGCTTCGTAAACAACACATAATTATTTTTGTAAAAAGATAAAAACGGTTACTGTGGGTTACCCTTTACAGATAAATATATACCATCGCGGACCTTTTTATCGATCTTTTTAAGATATACAATTCCGTAGTACATTAATTTGATCTATCTCGTAAGGTTTAGCCAGTGTTTGCGATTTAAGCGCACAAAATCTTATAGGTGGTAGAGCCACGCTGAAGCTATTACTAGTTTCAACATGAATGGGTCGGTTCGCTCGGGGTAGTACCACCTTCTTGGAGAAAACCGACGTGAAGTAACAGTGCTTGCATTATTGTGTTTCGTTCTGTCAGTGAGAGCGCCGGATAATCTACCTCTTCTCCCCCTACTCCAAACACAGGATGGCAACGTATTTCCGAGTCTTTTGATGTTGCAAGTGTCTATGGACGGTGGTCATCATCTAACATCAGGTGACCCACGTGTTCGTTTGCCTCCTATGATATAAAAATAAAATGTTTGTTATGACATCACATTACAAATCTTTGATTTTTACAGCTTTTCTGTGCTATAACATGTATGTATTACACATATATAACTTTCTCTTGGATCACTGTATCGATTGCTGAAAACGGTATTAAAACCAATTGAATAGCTTAAAATATATAAGGGAACAGACAGCGGAAGGGACTTCATTTTATACTATGTAAAGATAAATTTTAGCATGTGAACATGAGCACTAAAGTGAAACGACCCAGGATATACCTCTAGTCGCTTACTATAGCTTTCAACATCAGGATGGTAGCTAGACAAATAGGTAAAAAGAAAGTCCTACCACCGTGGTATAGTTTCACCATGTCTTCCTTCTCCAAAAGCTTCACAAATCAAAAATTCATAAATCGACGTGGTATCCATACAAACGTACCACTGAGCCATAACTTTTCAATCTAATTTGTTCAAATGTCAATACATGTAACTGTGATATATTAATATTGCCTTTTAAAGTCAATGTCAAATAATACGAAGACAAATTAAATATGCTTTGTGAAAATTTATAAGTATTGTACGTGTCTAGACATTTTTATCGCGAAAGCTTTAACTTAATACAACTCATATCGATAGAAGTATATAAAATACAACAAATTCCAAGACTATGTGTACAATAAAACGTCATATATGATCTTAAGAATTTATAAAAAATATTTGATTGGACAAAGTTTAAAATATATAGTAATCGTGTCCGTGGTATAAAATGTAGTTGTAATATAAAAATACTTGCAAGACTAGCCGATACCCGCTTCTTCCTCTGCGTTGTACTACGCATGAGCACCACACCGCTTGCTCCATTTGTCCACGGCAAGAAAATAGACATCGCTTGAAAGCGTAGGCGCTTATAAAAAATACGTTTTTTTTTAAGTTGTCATAACTCTATAGTAATATATTTTAGATAAGAAGTATAACTAAAAAATCTTTGTTCGAATTCTATCCAGTAGTTTTTGCATGATGCGTGGACAACGACATACTACTATTATTTTATTTATACTATACAATATCATTTATGTATCAGATGGTAATAAAGATACAAAATTCTATAGCCTATTGGCATGAAGTCCATCAAATATGAAATAGTCACTGCAGCTTACGGCTATTTGTAACAATGCCAAAATAGTTGGTGAATATTCTAAAGAGTTGTTTGACATAATCCTGTTATATTCCTTCTACTATAGAATTACACGGATAGGTCTCCGAATTCACAGCTTGCGCCCATCCCGACACAAATATGGAAGTTCACAAATATTTGTCTTTGCCGTACCTGGGGCCACACTTGACGTATGAGTGCTCCTGAAACTCAAAGGGAAAAATGTGTTAAACTTTGCAAATTAAATAAATATATAAAAGCATATAATCCTTATCATAGTATATAGATCTTGAATACTGGTCTACACAGGTGAAAGAAGATTATATGTGATAGGGTCATGAGTTACTCCAGATATCAACTCGCTTAAGAAATGTACGCATTTTTTAAAATATTAACCAAAGAGTAGCAAACAGGCAGATGGTCCATCTAATGGTAAATAGTTTCGTCGCCTACGGACAACTGCAACACCAAGGTATTACTGTTGTATTTTCGACCATGAAGAGCATGCTTCAATATCTTTCTGAAGGGCCCCATGTTATAATCCTACGGGAAGACCGTTCCGAGTAACCCCATTGCAAAACGCTCAAATATATGACACTGAAGGTTCTGGAGATCCCTACACTCTTTCTGTACCGAATATTTTGAGCAAACTAGTGAAGAAGTGGAGCATCTCAAATCTTAGCCCACCTTCAAAGCGTTATCAGTGTCATCAATCAAATTCTGACAGGCTTCCAGAAAGATCCACCCCTCGTTTTATTACGTATTTCAGCAAACTATAGCACGAGCGACAACAGTTCTATTTTAAACATTGAAGTGTATACAACGCGGAACAATAGGTAGGAATCTACAAGAGGACTACAATCACAGTGCAGTGTATGGACTATTGTCTAGCTGGGCAATAGTGAGTTTGTTTTTTTGATTGCCTTTCTAAATACATATAAATCTCTTGGGACGTATACCGTCATAATCTTTAAGAAAGGATCCATTTTTTCATATCAGAACGAATAAAACAAAGCTTGTTAGCTATGTATTCACTATAGATATTAGAAGTGACACTCAATACCATTCCAATCTTTATAACGTTAGGGAGGGCCGCTTCTTACGTGTCAGACGTGATCTAAATACGTAAATACACGAGTATGCCGTATTTTTTCCGCTAAATCTAACACAGGTTGATGTTTAAATATTAAAGATTAAATAACACATTCATTGCGATACCGCGACCGAGTACTCGCATTCGTATATCATTGATCTCCTTCAATTTCTGAAGTGAAAAGATCTATAGGCGCGTTAAGCGGTATTTTTTGCGGGAGATAAATTTATAATTTCGCATCATGACATGCTAGTAAGCGTGACCAATCGTAAAGCATTTGCGCTAGCGACTAACGCTCTGATTAGCGACGCGTAGTAAAAGGGCCTGTGTACATCTAATACCTGTATTTTGTATTGAGATTGTGCAACTTATTATATATTTGATTAATTACTGAACTGTATAAAAATGTTTATAATTATTGTTCCGAGTCCCAATAGATGTAAAAACCAGACTAAAGTTAATAATTTCGATTTATAAATTATGAAACTTGAATAGTTTACACTGTAATTAATGGAAAAATTCAAAACAGAACACAATTATCCTATTACATTACATTATATTTATTTACATTTATTTATATTATTGTATTGAGTTTTCACTTATGTCGGCAGTCCTTATGATTGACTCTTTTTTTATAGTAGCGTTCTGAAGATTATCAAAGGAACTTGACACAGCCAAATACATTTTTCACAACATCTTATGTCTTACAAACATGTCCTCAATAATAATGAACTATAAAATTCAGATGAAACTGTACTAGGTTGGTATAAACAACAAAGGTCGTGTAATTTATATAGATTAGCTACCTACGAGTATATACTCGTATCTATACTAATATTATTAAGCTGGAGAGTTTGTTTGTTTGGTTGAACGTGCTAATCTCAGGTAGTACAGATCCGATTTGAAAAAGTCTTTCAGTGTTAAATAAATCATTTATCGAGGAATCTATCATCTATCTACGCTCACACTGAGATCAACAGGAGCTGAGACCTAATAAAGAATGTTTCAAAATCGGGGTGTTTTTTCCTTTTGAAAACTTCTGCTGCGTGTTACCGTTAGCGGAAAGTAACTAATCCTCGCGGGCAGAAGCCTGTGTATATAATAAAAATACAGTAGGGGAAAGATCGTTAAAGTGGCCCAGTAAGGAAAAGCGGTCACCTTTCAAAATTAAATGAATTAATGTGCTCAATGGCACGTTTCAATTCATTGCTCGATGCCGTACTGCTTCAAAAAACATTAGCACGGTTTGTACGCGCGGAAAGATTTTATTGTGAAAATAGTGTTTTTTGTGATGTTTGATGTAAGTTGAGTACTTCAAACATTGTATTAATTTATTGTGATCACTATAGTTATAAACAATGCAATACGCTATCCCTTTAGTCCCTCTAACTACCTATTGATTTCATGGCAAAATACAACAATATAACCTAATTTATCATTTTTATAGTTTCTTCTTTATTTAAATTCCGTTTCGGGTAAAGTGGCCTAGGCCTAGTAGTAAGACATGAAGATAGTTGGATACGCTGTTTTGGTTGTAGACGATGGGCATGAAGCATACTCAGGCTGTGATGACGAAGATGATGTCTTCCTCTGAGACCTTTGTTCAAAAGCCGTGTTAACTATCTAAAAGTAAGTAAAACTCAAATAAAACTTTATAACTAAATTATAATAGTGTTTTATTCACACTAAACTCCTTTATCCGCATTTATGATTTATGTAGACCATTTTGCCCGACCTGGGTAGGTAAAGTGGTCAATTTCCCATTTCGTCTTTGAACGCAAAATATATTATGTTTAACTAGATAAACGTTAAAATATCAATAAGATGTTAAAACTATATTCATTAGAGATGATAAATTAATAAATTAACATAAAAGGCCGGCAACGCACTTGTGACGCCCCTGGTGTTGCTAGTGTCTATGGACGGCGGTGATCACTTACCATCGGGTGACCTGTCAGTTCGTTTGCCTGCTATAATATAAAAAAAAAAAATAAATAAATAAAAATAAAAAAATATGATATTTACAAAACTGGCAGTAATTCAAAACTTACGGTGGCCACTTTACCCGATTCTCCCCTACCTTTAAGACTCAATCGCGTCAACAGTTCTGAACGTATGTATTCTTTGAGCTTACACGTTTTATTTTTACACTAAAATGAGCACAAATTGAGTTTAAACATTAAATCGGAATTAGTGTTTCAAAATCAGTCGTGCGTGCTGACAAGGGAATTTTATGGCAAAATAGCAGAAAACAGAAGGATAACATCAGCTGTCTATTCTTACATATAATATTGTTTACTTATAATATTGTTTATTGTATATTGCTTCAAGCGTTAATTAATGTCGAAAAAAAAATTACTATTTCCCGTCTCATTATGTAATCGACATATATATGACATTTTTCTTATATTCTGTCCGGCTAATTCAAACATGTTAAATGTACAAATATTCACAAAATTGATTTTACATTTATAATATATTAGATGTGCCCGCAACTCCATCTGCGTGGAACCTAATGTAAAAAAAAACAGTGACTAATAAAACCATCTGACTGTATTAAGTCCATTTACTCATTTACTTTTCTGTCGTACTTAAGTCGCGTCGTTATTATAACTACAATAACTTTTGATAGAGTGAACCGATTTTAATGAAACTAAGATTAAATGTTACTCGAGGATGTGTGATTTTGTTGTGAACGCAGTACTTTAGTCGTGGTGCGTATTCAACAAAAAGAAAGGCAGACAAAAAGACATTTGTAAAAATGATTGAAATGTATTCTATTACTTATTCCAAGACACCTGCAATTTTTTTTTTACAATAATCTAAAGGTACAGACACGTTACATTTACATTATTATTCATAATGTATTTGCTGTGCCTGCGATTTCGCAAGCATTCGTTATTATTCCTTGTGTTTTTCCTTGTATTTAAGACAATCTGATTCGCTGTAACCCCACCTAGTAGCGAGCTATAGTGAAATAGATGGAAAGCACTTATACCTTCTCCACGCCTAAAAACCCTTAGATGTACAACTGTACTCTGTCAAATTGTATTAAATTTACCAACATTTATTTTTATATATGTAAGTACGACCTATACCCAATACTCGGCACGCATCTACTATGCAGTAATCTATATATGTATAATAAAAACACAGGTCCTTTCAAGATCAATTACGTCAAAAGTATTGAACGTATCGCCATAAAGGTATGCCCATTCGATATGGATAGATGGTTCTATTTATTTTGTGATTCGATTGACCGTTTACTTTTTTTTTAATTGAAACGAAACTTGTTTGTAGGTGGTAGAGCCAAGCTGAAGCTATTACTGGTTTCGGCATGGATGGGTCGGTTCGCCCGGGGTACTACCACCCGACACACAGAAACACCGACGTGAAGTAACAGTGCTTGTATTGTTGCGTTTCGTTCGGTCAGTGAGAGCGCCGGAGGCCCACCTCTCCTCTCTTCCCTCCCTCCCTTCCCCACTCCACAAACACAGGCTGGCAATGCACTTGCGACTCCTTTGTTGTTGCTAGCGTCTATGGACGGCGGTGATCACTTACCATCAGGTGACCCACCTGTTCGTTTACCTGCTTTAATATAAAAAGAAACTTTCGTGAATAAGTTAGCTATAGATATAGCAATTTTTTTTTACCCATATTTCACGGTTTCATAATTGTAAACTATAGTAGAGACTACATATGCTATATGTAGAGAAGTATATTAAAATCCGTTATGAATAAACAACTATTTACTTTTTTAATATCTAAAAGTATAATTGATATGTTTCACAGTTTACGAATTGAGGAATAACATATACTTTCGGTATACAACATTTCATGAAATCGATAAAACAGTTGTTAGTTAAATCCATATTGTCAAATTCTTGATCACTGCTCTCTATAATAGATCATAATATGAATAAGAACAGTATAAATAAAATTACATATTTATTTATTAATAAAATTACATTCTTATCAAAGAGAGAGACGAACTTCTTAGCCTTCCATGGATTCACCGTGCGGGTGCCGGGTCCATCGTGTGGCAGAGGGAGAAACTTAGAGCAGTTCCCAGGACTTGCGACCCAGGTGTAGGTTTAACGAGGCCCCCTTTGAGATGCGCATCAACGCTCACCTTCACTGCTCGAGTTTCCCGCCCTGCCTAGCCAAATTTGGCAGGAACCTGTTAGTGCAGCCTTTGATACTCGTTCTAAAATAGAACTTACTGCAGTTCTCGACAGGCCAAGGTCCTTCAGAAGGTTGTAGAGAGATTTTACTGGTATACCTCTCGCTCCTACTTCTACCGCGTATAACTTAACCACATAGCCATTTTTACTTAAATATCAAATTATTACTCCACTATAAAAATTCCAAATCCAAACCCTATAACACACATAAATTATTATATAAACATTTATTAAATCTCTGAATCAAGAATAATAAAAATAATTAGGAAAAATAGAATAAATTGCACTGTTTAACTAAGTATAGGTATACATACAAAAGTAAAGACATCATTAAGATAATACAAAGGAAAATCTGAAATACAGGGCGGCAGTCCTTGACAGAACCAGAGGAGGGCACTCCAATTTGTCGCGAGCCTGTACTACAGATATAAATTATTGGATATTCTGTGTATACTAAGGGTATAGGTAGAAGGAAAATTGTGCCCATCTTAATTGGTACAATGATTGTTTAAACAAAACATTTACATTATCCTTAACTCAGTATTGAACCTTATTCGAAGAACTTAAGGACATCGAAAGAGAAAAATATATTAATGAACCAGTTGCTCCACCCGGCTTCGCTACTAACTAAGAAAATGACACCAAATATTTCTTTTACCTTACGACCATATCCATACATATAATAAGAATGTAAATCTAATATGTCTGTACTTTTTAGATTTTTGTGAAGAAAATTGTCGCAGGTGTCTAGAAATAAGTAATAAAATACATTTCAATCAATTTTAGAAATGTCTGTCTGTTTGTATGAACACGCATCATTGTTAAAGTGCTGCGTTGACGATAAAATCTCACCAAGAAATAAAGCATATCTTCGAGTAACATTTAGTCTCGGTTTCATTAAAATCGGTTCAATCTATCAAAAGTTATTGTAATTTTAATGACGACGCGACTTAAGTACGAGAGAAAAGTAGATATTAAGTGGACTTAATACATTCAGATGAGTTTATTAGTCACTGTTTTGTACATTAGGTTCCACGCGCCCACTGTCGTGGGCACATCTAGTCTATACATATAATAAAAATGAAGTGTCTGTATTAATATCAAAATAACATTATTTTCATGATTGGGTATGAAAGTATACACGTGACTGATAACAAAAACGCGATTTTTTAAATTTTGTCGGCCTGTCTGTCTGTCTGTTTGTTCCGGATAATCTCCGAAACGGCTGGACCGATTTTCATGGAAATTTCACTGAGAGGTAGTTAAAATTACAGCGGGTTATTTAGGCTACTCTAATTTAGATTAACTGTTAATCGCGGCTTCGTCTACAGTGCTATCTCCAAAAAGGTTGAACCGATTTCCACAAAACTTTCACTGGTAGATAGCTGACTTCATAAAAAATAATATACGCAATTTTAATTTATACTAGCTGTTAACCGTGGCTTTGCCTGCTGTGCTATCTCCAAAACGGTTGAATTGATCTTCACGAAACTTTTATTGGCTGATAGCTAACTTTATAAAAAGTAACTCAAGCAATTTTAGTTTATACTAGCTGTTAACTGTGGCTTTGCCCGCAGTGCTATCTCCCAAACGGTTTGCTCGATCTTCACGAGACTTTCACTGTCAGTTAGCTGACCTTATAAAAAGTAATTTAGTCAATTTTAATTTATACTAGCTGTTAACCGTGGCTTTACTCGCAGTGTTATCTCCAAAACGGCCCAACCGATATTTACGGGACTTTCACCGACAGATAGCGTACATTATGAAAAATAATTTAGTCTATTTTAATTTAGATTAAGTGTTAACCATGGCTTCGCTCGCAATGCTAACTCCAAAACAATTGAACCGATTTTCACGGGACTTTCACTGGCAGATAGCTGACCGTATAAGAAGTAATTCAGGTTATTCTATTTTAGATTAGCTGTTACCCGCGACTTCGTCCGCATGAAATTTAGCAAAAATATGTTGTTCACTGTAAACATTTGCGTAAGACGTGCGTTGTACTGGACTCCAAGAATAAACACAATTGAAATTCATATATCTATATATATGTATTCTGAATTATATTGTCTTTTTGGTCATTTTGGGTGACAATTTTAATTTATTTACCGCGCTTTCGTCTACATATCTCAGTAACCATAGTAACATATAAGAATAATGTATCGAGTTCAATGAGCACTATTTAAATTGTCAAATATTAAAAACTGCTTAGACAGATAGAAAGTTTTATATCTTGATTTATATTTATGCAAGATTTCAAGACGTCAGCTCATTCATTGTTTACAATTCAACATTATAATTATTAATATTAATTTTGAAGATAGAGGGGGTCTTTCTAACATCATAATAGCCCATAAACGTATTACTTATTGACAATATGGACATATTATATCATTATCTATCTTTAAATCACTTTCTCATTAGTTCCTTATCTATACTATAATAAAACTGTAGCAAGGTCAAATCTGTACATTAAATATTTTTTGAAAATTTTTATCGGGGTAGACTTTATTATCGATATAGAAGCCAAAAATAATCTTTTTACAATTTTTGTCTGTCTGTCTGTCTGTCTGTCTGTCTGTCTGTCTGTCTGTCTGTCTGTCCCTGTGAACACGCATCACTCTGAAAGTACTGAACCGATTTTGACGAAACTTGGGACAGTGATAACTAATATTACGAGATTACATCTAGGATACTTTTTATCTCATAAAACGCAAGGGATTCTCCAGGATCTGCCTGTTTGTCTGTCCCTTTAAACACGTACCACTCTGAAAGTACTGAACCAATTTTGACGAAATTTGGCACAGTGATAACTTATATTACAAGGTTACATCTAGAATACTTTTTATCTCATAAAACGCAAGGGATTCTCCAGGATAACGGACGAAAGTCAACAATTTGTAGTTAATGAAATTTTTGACGGATTTTGGTAAATTTTCATTGTGCTATATATAGCAGACAGATTAGCTAAAAAGATAAGCTATATTTCCCTAAGCTACTTTAAAAAAAATACCAAAAAAAAAGATCGCAGGGATTCGAACCGTCGACTCCGGCGGACCATATAATGTCCAGAACGTTATAACTGAGCTACGGCTATATGACATTCGTGTGCGTAATTATCAACCTTATAAATATATATATTATGGAAAAAATATGTGTAAACGAAACTGTCACTTATATGTTGTTACATTTATTTTATTCTATAAAAAATGTTTGCTAAACAAAGGTGACAAGATTTTTTCTTAAAACATAAACCTAGATAATAGTTACATTGCATTGTAGAAGATGAATCTCAATTAGAGTTCTATCAGTACGTGTGTTGTTTCGATATTTGATAAAATTAGTTTTCTAAATGTTGGTGAGTCTTGAAGTAGTTGGGTTCAGGTTTGTGAATCTAAGATTAAAATAAATCAGTTGAGGTGTATGCAGTTATTTTTTTTTTCTCGAACTGACCACGCTATTGACCTAGCAAGGTCTTAACAGCTTCACCGGACTACTGTTTGCAGTTACTATTTTGTATTTATACTAATATTATAATGAGTGGTAAAGTTTTGTTTTCGAGGAATGCTTGGTACCTACTACTGGTCCCATTTCAAAAATTCTTTCACTGTTAGAAAGGTATATTATCCCAAGTTCAGTATCTCAGTAAAAAAGGTGGTTTGTATGTCAAAAGTAAAATAAATGTGACCAAATTAAAATTGAATGCAGATTTCACGTATACTTTACAAATTCTTATAAAACAAACAACTAAAACAAAATGGAAATTTAATGTAGATAAAGTTCAACTTTTACAGTATGTTACGTGATGAAGTTACAAGGGGTACTGGGAAGACATTTATCGGCAATATATGTAAGTTAGTTTTGATCTTCACTTTGATGACACTACTTTAGGTAATGCTGCGAACAGATTCTAGGCTTATTTTAAAAGATTTCTCACATACCAACTGGGTATATGTTTGAGTGAGTCCCTGGATAGTTTGGATTCACGATTGGAAGTGCTGGATAACGCTGCAATAGGGTTTTAGGTTTTTTAAGATTATTTGCGTTTAAAAATACAATTGAAACCGGTAATAACCGATTTGGTGCAGACGAAGTTGCACGGGTCAGCTAGTACAGTATAAGTGAGCACTGAGGTAGTTATATAGTGCGTTAAGGTTCCAAATATGTTATTGATGATAAACCTCATTTGACACACTCGACTCGTAGTATTTATATATCTAATGTATACTTTACATGTTACTGTAGGTGGCGTGCGTGTCGTGCTTACAATTGTTTTTAAAGAGCGTTTCTATAATTGTACATGGTCTCACAATTTTATATTTCTTTAATACATTTTTAAAAAATGCGTGCGGAGGTGCGGGTACAGCTAGTAATGAAATAAAATGGTAGGTAACTAAACGTTACTCTGGCAATTTTGTAAATATAATATAGAAGAAAATACAAAACTATTAATTTACCTAAATCTTTCCAATCACCAAAAACGCCAATTACTTTCGGTAATAGTTCATTAGCCCTAAGTGATATATGTACAGATTGATGATATTATTGTCTACATGTGACATCATGAACGTTACTATCTGGTAAGCACTTAAAGTTACTATATTTTTAACCAAGAACAGGCACGTATACAGTGGGGGAGGTAGTTGGGATTTATGTTATTGTATTATGCTCCCTAAATCACCTCGCAATCAGTTTTTAGTAAATAGCATATGACGATTCTACAATTTTATTATAACGTAGATAGCAGGTAGAAAATAAATTTATAATTTCCTATATTGCTTTCAAAGCACCTATGCATTTTAGAAAATGTATGCGATAAATATAAAATGCATTTGATGTCATACGTAATAGCATAAGTGAACTTATGCTCGGTGTAAGTGATAAGCGATACATTCAAATAAGACTCAAATGTTTTACAGGTTAATATATTTATATTATATTATAGATATTAAATTAATATACTTAATAAGCTACATAAAGATTAAATTTATATTAAATTTAAGGAAAGTTTAAAGCTAATTTAAATGTAATAAAGGGAATTTAAGAAAATATGATTAATTTTAGATCCATTAATTTTAAATAATATAAAAAAATATTTTATGTACGATAACATCATTTCAATAATTTTTAATAGAATTCACATTCAGCTGGCTGTCATTTAATTTACAGATAAATGTTAACTGTTACCTTCTTTATAGTAATTTTACTTCTCAAGTAGTCATATCCACATCTTATCAAATTTGTATTTAACTCTTCATCTATACGTATACAAAAATTAGTTACCGAATGTATGTATGTAATATGTACATATAATGTATGTATGTAGACGCATCACTAAGGAACGGCTGCACCGTACATATTTGGGTTATTCTTTTTGTTGTCAGCACAAGGTATGTATGAAAGAAAATATTTGAAAAATCGTATGGCAGAATAAAAAAAATTGAATCAAAATCTCGATTTGCTACACAGATATACTAAACCTAACATTTTTATTTATATCTTTTCGCCTTTTTTATGTATGTGTTCACATGTAATCAATAACTATATCTACTTGTGTTGCAAATAAATGTGTTTTCTTTCTTTTTTTCAAATCCATCTAAGACATTTGATTAAGAAAAACCTGTTTAATATAAAAATGTTGAGTGATATAGGCATAAATGAGATTAAATCAGAAACCAATCCGCAACAGAAGATTATCGTCGGGCGCTTGTAACGAGCGCCGATATATTGGTGCAGGTGTCGGACAGGGTTTTACGTGAGTAGTTTACGTAAGAAATCACAACCACAACCGCTGGATATATTCACACGGCGCTAAGTCTGCCGCACACTTTACTGTTATTAAAAAAGGACGTTTTACCACATTAAGAGTGTTTTTAACTTCGTTTATTTAATCAACATGTATATTTTTAAAAAGTCGTGGTCTGATGTCAAATTCAAATCCCGGCATGTACCAAGGATTTTTTTGGAATTCGCATACATTTACTAATTTAAATTGGTAACACTATCGGCTGACGGTGAAGGAAAACATCGTGAGGAAACCTGAACCTGAGGAATGTTCTTGTAGTACTACTGTATATGGAGAAAATATAGAACTGTGGATTTCTCGAAGTTTGAAATCGCCAATACATCTTGGGCTGGCGTAGTGACATTACCCATACCTTCCTTCGGGAAAAGACCTATGACCCTGCAGTAGGTCTCTTATAAGCTGATGATGGTGATGATATTTTTAGTTGAGGTTTATAAAACTAATAGTCACGCCCGTATTTTTCGTCCTGCTTGATTTTTCCCGTCCCTTCCCGATACACAGCACTGTGTCACATTGTTCGCGCACACCACGAACTTCGGTTTCATTTAGTGCACTCTACGAACTACTCTTTATATTGTAATTACTTCAATCCTTATAGTCGTAACGTGATGGTAGACAATCCATGACCATCCTGAATAAATCTATATATGTTATAAAGTTGCTTTTCGCGTCTGTTCCCCTAGTTCATTTGAAGTAAAACTTTAGGCGCGACTAGGAAGTAACTGGATGACAATGCAACGGAAATCCGTTACGGCAATATAGCGCCACGTTTCTGTACCATCCGGTTTTTAAATATTTTTGATTTTGTCAATAAATAATTTATAAACAAATCACTCAAAAATTTTTGAACAAAATTATTAATATAAAATATTAAATTGCATAATAATAAAAATCATACAATAGAATTAATAATGTATATAGGGGCACGCGACTGTGCTGTCATCTGGTTTCAATGTAAGTAAGCAACAAATTAAATCAAAGCTTCATTATCTGTAGTGCCATCTATCAGCTACTCTTATAACGCCAAAGAAGTTTTACTTCAATCGCGTATGACGGTTATACGCACTCATTTTTTTAAGTACATGTCGGATACACATACGGGTTACATATGGTTTTAACTGTCACTTAGAGAATTTCATATACAATAATAAATGTATGTTACATTTATATAATTTGTATACCACTTGGTAGAGCCATGCTGAAACTATTACTGGTTTCAACATGAATTCGGTTCACCCGGGGTAGTACCGCTCTCTCACAGAATACCGGCGATGATCACTTATCATCAGGTGACCCACCTGCTCGTTTGCTGTTATAATATTTAAAAAAAGTAGATAAAAGTCGGTGCATTCATGTGCACTCATAACATATATTTCTATTTTTTATTTTCAACAAGCTGATTCCCGTGACTTCGTCTGCGTCGTTTATTATTTCAATTATTTTGTTATATCTCAAAGGGAAGGGCAGCGTTTTCGAAGAAAACTCCTCACTCTATCTATTAAGGAAAACCACATAAAAATCCGCTCAGTAGTTTTTGTGTTTGTTGCAAACTGACAGACAGCCGCAGCGGAGGACTTTATTTTGTAATATGTAATGACTAATACAGAATTAATCCTTATTCAATAATTCATATTTATAATACACTAGCGGGCCCAGCAGACGTTGTTCCGTCTTGATTATGAAAAAATCCTTAACAAATTATATACTAAAACGTTCCTCGTCAATCACTCTATCCACCGGTAAAAACCGCATGAAAATCCGTTCAGTAGTTTTTGAGTTTATCGCGAACAGACAGACAGACAGACGCGGTAGGGGACTTTGTTTTATACTATGTAATTGGACATTTAATTTAGATAAAAATTGTTATTTACAACATATTACGTAAATGAATATTTCAGAAGATATCGCAGATTTCAAATATATCGCAGCAAGCGTAAACATATTTGTCTGAAGATTCGTATGTAGCTTCTATGTCTTTGGTTCATCATAATATGTCAGAATATGTCTCAGTATCACTGTGTATCATGTGAAGCCACATATACCACAAAATGCAAAAAGAATTTTGCAAATCTGACTTACAATTTCATAATAAACGCGTTCGAATAAACAAAAGAAAAACAAACAGTCTTTCGAGTGGTATAAAATTAGTATAGATTAACTTTGTGGCCTAAAATATATTTATTAAGACCATTAATAATTTCTGAACAAACTTTTTGGTGAAATTATTTATTTGACACGTCACTAATTAACAAACTAATTTTATGCAAACAGTTTGTTATTTTGTTTGAAACGAATCCTCATCGCAAACTAAGTAATTATTTGGTTTCAGAACTTTTCGTACTTTTTTTGTTAATCTAAATTATTCGAAAATTTTACCTGAAATAATAACACCGTAATTTTTTTACAAAGTCAAAGACATCTTTTTCCTACTTCGAAGTAATTTATACAGTTATTCTTCTTACTTCTAAACTTGTCAAAGTTGCACAACTGAAGGGGAAAAATAATTATATACATTGTGAGATGTTACTAGTCCAGTGGTTATATTAAGGACACCTTTATTAACTTTTGATATAGTGTACGTAAATTAGACAAGAAATTCGGAGTTGAATTTATAAACATTAATTATAATAAATTCGTTACAGCTAAAAATTTCTTCACCTATACACTAATGAAAACTACATGTATAACTAGAGTTATCAACCTTTTTATTTCATAGAAGGGTGGGTATGGAAAACAAAATATTTTATAGAGAAAGTAAAAAATAAAAGCATACTTTTTATCGACATAAATCACCACATATTATAAAACTAAGGCCTCTGCCACGTCTGCCTGTCTGTTCGCGATAAACTCAAAAACTACTAAAATAATTTTAATTTAGTTTGCACCTATAGATAAAGTAATTCATGAGGAAGGTTTAGGTATATCATTTGTCAAGGTTTTTTTTATCATCAGGGCGGGACAACGTCCGCCGGGCCCGCTAGCAAACATAATGTCGAATGTATGTAAGCGCATGACTTTAGAACGGCTGCACTTATTTAGCTGATTTTTTTGTATATGTAATTGTCAAGACCAAGTTTATATGATATACAATGTTTGAGAAATTATACACGAAAGTGAAAAATTTTGGTTAAATAATCCCATATAAATGAGTGCTCGAGTAGGACAAAATAGAGTATAAGATATCCCTTATAAATGTTGACAGATTAATGTTTTCTGGTTCGGTTCGCATTTTCTTTAATTACATGCTCGTACTGTAAAGGAAAGAGTTGGTACATCGATATACAAAAACCCAAGATGCACTTCACGTCTCACAGCCGGCACACAAAAATGAGTGCATAATCCAAAATTCATTCGAAATTCATTTCAAATAGTTTCGCGTCGCTGGCGTCCTTGAAATAACAACTTTAAATCATTCAGGTAAGGTTGAATTTGCAAAATCATAAGTTTATCGCATAACTATAACAACGTATGTACATTGGGAAGTTTTGCGGGACAGTTTTGAGTGCTACCTTTATTCGAGATTGTGTTTCTTGGGTTTTTATATATCAATGAGTTGGTACCATTTTTTTCGTTACCACAACCGTTCGAATTCAGGGTGGACATCTATTTTAGAATAAAAGTGTCTATTTCTTCTAACTGAAATATAATACTTAGTAATAGTATCGTAATAATATATAGTATGCAGACTTCGAAATATATAACAGTGTCGTTGTCAACCCTAGATACAATATTTAAATATTGCGAGTTATTACAGAAAATGAAACCCTTGGAAAGCATGTTTGCATATAATTTTATTGTCGTAGTTACCTTGTATAAAAAGCTGTAGTAAAAACAATAAAATCGTGTCACAAACAGGTGGGATTTCAGTACGCATGTGACGTAAACCCAAACTTCCGCACCGCGTACGACCCAAATGCCCTGATTTTCATAATAGAACGCTCTAAGAATGAGCTGTTTCTATATTAGGGTTCCGTGAATTCTCGCCGGATAAAATTGACAACATTGACAGCTCCATTGAAAAATACTTGATATAAATAAACAGATTTATAAGATTTATACAATACTAGCTACTGCCCGCGGTTTCGCTCGCATTAGTGCAGATTTTTCTAACCTCTGATCGTCATAGTTATAAATTAAGTAGGTAAGGTGTGAAAACGTAGTAAACAAATAAACAAAGTCACGTTTGCATTTAAAATATTAGTAAAAATAGATAGCATAAAAATATTCGTTATGAAAATACGCTCAGCTGTGACAATTTTCATTGTGACCAGTAAAAAATGTTGAGGTCTATCAATCTATACTAATATTATAATGCTGGAGGGTTTGTTTGGTTGAGCGCTCTAATCTTAGAAACTACTGGTCCAATTTGAACAATTCGTTTAGTATTAGATAGGTCATTTATCGAGGAAGGCAATAAGCTATATATTGTCACGCTAAGATTAATAGGAGCGGAGCACCAATAAAGGATGTTTCAAAAACGGGGTTGTTTTTACCCTTTTAAGAGCTTTAGAGTATTAGAGTTAGCCCAAAGTAACTATTCTACGCGGATGAAGTTGCGAGAACAACTAGTCTTCTTATATAAGTACAGTAAGTTTTACACTTTTATATCAGAAATCGCTTTTTTGTAAAAATTGTATTGTAAGGAAACAAAAGGATTCTAAAAATAGCGCTTCTCAATTCTCTCACTTTGAAGCGTTATCGGCCTTTTAACCAAATTGTGATAGCCTTCCAGAAATTTCCATCCTCTTATTTCATTAAATATATAAACTCGTCAGAATGAGACGCGAGTTCCATCCAGCTAATACGAAGATAAACATAAGTAAACTATTAGCGGACTACAACTACATACTACATACATAGAGTACTGTAAATTTCTTTCAACATTTTAACTACCGACGAGCGTAACAATATCTTTACCGTATTAGTTTTTTTTTATAAATACTAACAATATAATATAATAGTGCGACAGGTTATAGGTTATAGTCCTCTTCCATAGATCGCCCTAAGTCCCATATTTTGTTCATGATATATAGTTATTGTCATTCACGTAAAATGTATCATCCGTTCATCTCGAACTTATGAAATCATGATGCGTACATTGCATACTTCCTGAAATAATGCCTCATGTGAAAAAACTTTATTGAAAAACTGTTCAACATGTTATTTTGGACTTCCAGTAATAATTTGCTCACAGTAGTTGCAAACCAAAAGTACCTGCAAATTACGTATGTTATTTTAGCTCTATTTGATTATTTTAGACAATTTTTAAAAATAGTGTTACTTTCTTTTTATTCGTTGTAATAATAACCACATCACTCAATTAATTTCATTAGACTTTTATTCATATTGCGATCTACATTTAATGTAATGTATGATATTGTAAGAATTCCTCGATTATTTTGCTAACACCATAGCTTGTAATAATTATTATATAGTAATAAGCATCTGAATTTTTTTAATGTTTAATTTTATTCGAAAAGTATATTAAAGCAAGTGTATTTAAGATTATGTTGTTTTTACAATAAAATGTAATTATTTTTTCATACTTTTCTGTTATCATTTCTTAACATTGTATATAAATGTTCTTTGAAATAAAATGTATTATTACAGTAATTTCAAAAATTTTATTTAAAAATCACTAGGTATTCTAAAATAAAGCCCTCTGCCATGTCTGTCAGTCTGTCAGTCTGTCAGTCTGCCATTCTGTCAGTCCGTCTGTCAGTCTGTCTGTCAGTCTGTCCATCAGTCTATCAGTCTGTATATTTATTCGCGATAAACTCGAAAACTACTGAATGGATTTTGATGCGGTTTTCACCAGTAGATAAAGTGATTCATAAGTAAGGCTTAGGTATATAATTTGTCAAGGTTTTTTATTATCAAGGTGGGGCAAGGTCCACCGGGCCCGTTAGTATATCAAAAATGTAACATATTCTTATTATAAGAATACCGCCCTTAGTATTATCATAAAGATATTTATTAACCAGAAACTTAATAAAGCAGCTGAAAGCTGACACTGAAAAGCCGATGAAAAATAATAAAAAGTAAATTCAGAAATACCTTTTAGTTGGTGATCCCTAAAACGTACCCGCGGACAAAGGAGTGGTGACTGCCGGTGCGAGATACCTACCCTTGAATACGTAACCAGAACCTTTATGCTACTAAAATGATATTCCGCCCGAAAACTTACATGGATGACGGTTCGGTTGTTAAACTTAGACACGGGTGCAGACCACCTATCCCAAGTCATGTGTTTTGGTTTTGTTGCTTGTTTTATTTGAAAAATCTAAAATTTCCTAACCAAATATGAGTACTCTTTGAACTTATTTACTTCAAAATTCTGATAAATAAATATACGTTCTTGTCAAATAATAATACTATAAAGGACTAAACTAATAAGTCTATAGATTTTTTTATGACCTTTTTTAAAAGTAAATTTTATGAACAACATGACTTTTTATTAAAACTCTAGCGGTGTTATTACAAAAAATTAAATACATATTGAATACTTGCTTTATAAAGGTTTCATATTAAATGCACCGCGCTCGCTCGAGGCAAGTTCGCGTTATCCTTTTTCGCAAGTCTAACCTAACCTCACCAAAGCGAGACAAAAGAGCAAGATGACGAACATTCAGCGACTGCGGTGCAATTAATTCGAAACCTTTTTAAAGCAAGTATTCATACGTATTTAACTTTTTTGTATTAACACCGTAGCTGTTTCTCATGACTTCGTCAATGTATTTTTCAGTATATTCATATACTTCTCTAGTTCATAAACTAGCGCTATAGCAAACATTATAGTTTGTTTAGAGATTTAATCGTAAATAAGTAACAAACACACAGACAATATACGCCAAAATATGTTAAGCTTCGCCATTAATAGCAAGAAAAAAGAGACTACAAAATAGCTTTAATTTCGTAGTAATTTTTTTTATATTATACGCAAACGATAGGCAAACGATACGGTAGGCAAACGATAGGCAAACGATCAGGCGGCTCACCTGATGTTAAGTGATCACCGCCGTCCATAGACACTAGCAACACCAGGGGAGTCGCAAGTGCGTTGCCAGCCTGTGTTTGGGGGAGGAGGGAGTGGGAGGAGGTGAGCCTCCGGCGCTCTCACTGACCGAACGAAACACAACAATGCAAGCACTCTTACTTCACGTGTGTGGTTCTGTGGATCGGGTGAACTACCCCGGGCGAGCCGACTAATTCATGCTGAAACCAGTAATGGCTTCGGCTTGGCTCGGGGTGTTAGGGAGGGGAGGTATACTCCGGCGCTCTCACTGACCTAACGAAACGCAACAATGCAAACACTCTTACTTCACGTGTGTGGTTCTGTGGATCGGGTGATACTACCCCGGGCGAGCCGACCCATTCATGCTGAAACCAGTAATGGCTTCGGCATGGCTCGGGGGGATAGGGATGGGAGGTGGGCCTCCGGCGCTCTCACTGACCGAACGAAACGCAACAATGCAAGCACTGTTACTTCACGTGTGTGTTTCTGTGGATCGGGTGGTACTACCCCGGGCGAGCCGACCCATTCATGAAACCAGTAATAGCTTCAGCATGGCTCTACCACCTATATAATTTGTTATTTAATTACAAGGTATTCTGATACATTGTGCCCGATAACATGAAAGAAGATTTATATAAAACCATATATACGTATTATTACAAATTGTTGTGTTAATCAGAAATAATTAGAAAATAATATTTCAAGATTAGGCACTTTTATTCAAAAAACAAAAAGATACAGTGAAAGAGCAGTGCATTGAAAATAGTGTTGTCATTTACTCATTTGTAAAGTAACAATATATTATTACAAATACAACTCAATATTATTGATATACTATATCCCGTATATTAATTAGTCTACAATTAGACCAAAAAGGGCAAATAAACTTAAGCCCTTCCCACTATAGAAAACCAGTTTCCTTTCAGTCCATTTTGCTGACAATCTACTAGATTAGTATTCTCAGTGCGTCTGAACAAAGATCTGCAATAACTATTCGTTTTTATCGTCTTTATTCTATTATCTCTCTATATTATTGTGTAATATCGCAATACGATAGACTGAATTTCACATAACTAAAACAATTGTTGTGTGTTACATTTGAAATTAATTATTATTTAGTGAGTTGTAATCAAAACTGATTTGCAGGAACGCGTGTTGCTATTTGATTTGGTAAAGCAAATATAAAACTGATTCTAATTATTGTTTATAACAAAGGTTAGGTGGTAGGATATCTATCTTCTTATCTATATCTATTCCATACATATAATAAACATGAAGTGTCTGTATGTAATATCAAAATAACAATTTTTTACTGATCGGGTGTGAAAGTATACACGCAACTGATAACAAAAATGCAATTTTTAAAACTTTTGTCGGTCTGTCTGTCTATCTGTCTGTTTGTTTGTTCCGGGTAATCTCTGAAACGGCTGGACCAATTTTGACGGGAATTTCACTGGCAGATAGCTGAAATTACAGCGGGTTACTTAGGCTACTCTAAATTAGATTACCTATTAACCGCGGCTTAATCTGCAATGCTACCTCCAAAACGGTTAGATCGATTTTCAAAAAAATTTCATCAACAGATAGCGGAGATCATAGTAAGTAATTTAATCTATTTTAATTTAGACTAGCTGTTAACCGTGGCGTCGTCCGCAGTCTTATCTCCAAAACGGTTTGACCGATCTTCACGAAACTTTTACTGGCAGATAGCTGACTTTATAAAAAGTAATTCAAGTATTTTTAATTTATACTAGCTGTTAATCATGGCTTCGCCCACAGTGCTTTCTCTAAAACGGTTAAACCGATTTTCACGGGACTTTCACTGGCAGATAGCGGACCTTATATAAAGTAATTTATTTTAATTTAAACTAGCTGTTAACCGTGGCTTCGCCCGCTGTGCTATCACTAAAACGGTTAGACCGATTTTCACGGAACTATCACTGGTAGATAGCGAACCTTATCAAAAGTAATTGAGGTTATTCTATTTTAGACTAGCTGTTACTTGCGACTTTGTCTGCATAAAATTTAGCAAGATTTCAACTCATTTTATAAATTTTATAAATAATTATCAGATTATTATTTAGAATTCGACATTATAATTATTAACAACTTTAATGATATAGAGGTCTTCCTAATAAGATCTTAGATTATAAATGTATTACGTAAACAGTTCCATAATACAATTTCTTGCGGAACAGACAAGCGTTTATTTTTTGTATAGTCATAAAATCTTACATTATATTACATGTAATGTAAATGTAAATCTTTATAATAATATTTTAAGTTATTGTTTCATTAGTTCCTTATACAGTGTAAGTGAGCACTGACGTAGTTATATGGTGGGTTAAGGTTCCAAATATGTTGCTGATGACAAACCTCATTTGGCACGCTCTTTGTATTTATATATCTAATATACACGTTACATGTTACTTTTAGTGGCGTGCACGTCGTACTTACAATTGTCTTTAAAGAGCATTTCTGTAATTGTACATAGTCTCACAATTTTATAATTCTTTAATACGATTTTAAAAAAACGCGTGCGGAGCTGCGGGTACAGCTAGTCTATACATATAATGAGAATGTAAACATAACGTCTCTGTACTTTTTAGATTTTTGTGAAAAAAAAAATGTGTCTTGGAATAAGTAATAAAATACATTTCAATCATTTTTAGAAATGTCTGTCTGACTGTTTGTATTAACACGCATCACTGCTAAAATACTGCGTTCACAATAAAGCACAATCATAAAGCATATCCTCGAGTAACATTTCATCTTGGTGTCATTAAAATCGGTTCACTATATCAAAAGATATTGTAATTTTAATTACGGCACGACTTAAGTACGAGAGAAAAGTAGATAAGTAAATGGACTTAATACATTCTGATGATTTTATTAGTCACTGTTTTTTTAAATAAAGTCGCGGACACAGCTAGTGTAAAATATATTGATGTAAGGGAATGATATATTTCTGATAGAGCACATTTATTTGTTTTTCAGATATAGAGGTCGACCACATTCGTGCTCAGTGCTGTGTCAGCGTGGCCGAAGATGCTTTTAGCTAAAGTGCACCTGCTTCGGCATACCGATAGATGCTTGGAAACAAATTTGTATCGTATAGAATTTATATAAATAAAATTATAGAGGTGTGTCGTTGTACGCGCATCACACTATAAGCACTGGATATATTTCGATCAATTTTCGAAATGAAAACTTCCTTAAGTGATTTTTGGTAGGGGAAAGACTTATGGGTTCTCCTCATCGATGATCTCGACATGCCCGTGACGTATTGCGCTTGCATCAGATTAGTAATGCGTAGTATAGCGGCCTGTGTACATGTAATATTGATATTTTGTATTGGACTTATGCACCTCATCAAATTTTTAATTAATTAATAAACTGTATGAAAGTGCATATAATCATTGCTCGGAGTATAAATTAATGTGAAAACAAGACGAATGTTAAGTTGCTAAGTTAAGTGTTAAGTTGTATGTTAAATTCTATAATCAATTACGTAGACGAAGTTACGGGAATCAGCATGTGGGAGATATACTTATAACTGAATCATGAAACTAACAAATGCACGTTGTATAAAATAAATTAATATTCAAATTTGTAACGCTATCGTTTACACAGTGCAGCCTTCGTAAAGGGAATTCAAGTTTTTTCATTACACTTGTTAAACATTTCCTTTGCTGTGCCGGTAGCCGCAAATTGCAATTAGCGATGGAAGTGCTCCGGTCTGATCTACGAGTATTGTACGGAAACTTGCCGTGCTTTCGAGTGCAAAAGCATTGAAGAAATTACTTACATATTTTAGTGGCAACAAACTGATTTTTTTGTCTCTATTCAAGTATTTACACTTTGTTGTATTCGCCTAAAATCACTGCAGTGCAGACATCCTAGAATAGCAGATCGCAGAAATATAAGATTTTATTTATTTGCATCTGTTCTCTTTTAATAATGACATATACCTAAACCTTCCTCATGAATCACTTTATCTAAAGGTGACAACCGCATGAAAATACGATCAGTAATTTTGGAGTTTATCGCAAACAAACATAGAGACAGACAGACGTGGTAGAGGACTTTGTTTTACAATATGTAATGTTAATGACTACGTCCGGTACCGCTACGACACACCCGAGAGGCGAGACTATAACGCCACCGGAACATTACTAGCGCCACCATATTAGAGATATATCTGGGAGCCAATATTGATCTGCGATACCGCGCTATTGACTATATCGGGGTTGTTACTAATGACCTCAAACGCTATTGGTTGAAGTTATCAGCTGTTCATTATTCACCATGATGTGAGACATCATTGGTTAGAGTTCGGCATATAAAGGGCAAGATGTCGTTGATCTGCGTGCACTTCTGTGTGGAAGTTATTGTAAGGTGAAACTCTGCCCGGATAAATAGTCACAGTGCCTACAAAGTGTTATTGGTTTCCCTGACCGACCGGCTGACTATACGTATTTTGTAAGAGTAATGACAAGAATGTTTGAATTAATTAATGAATATGTTATAAGATTTTTTACTTTCAGCTAATTTTTTTTTTAGTCAGGCACGTATTAGAAAACTCTTATCACCATTTTATAAAAATATTTTTTCTTCACCGAGATGCCATTGCTCATTGCAGGATTCGAAGTCACTTTGTTTTGATCGACACGTGCCCGAAAAATTTACCGCTAAGCCATTATTTGCTCAATAATATGTATACAAATAATTTAAATAATAATAATAATAATAAACTAATTATAAAGCTTTAGAATAGTTTTATCTTTCTGTCCTTTTCATCGAAGTATTATGAATCTAATAACATTTTGAATCCATCAACTTCTAATAAAGGCCAAAACAATAGTCAATTTGAGACCAACTACTTAGTCTGCAACTGAACGGTCAACCACAGCTGACTCTAAAGTTTAATTGACTTTCGATATAATAGTTGATCGTTAAGCCCTCTTAAAGATACGCTTTGAAATTAAATTGCAATTATCTACTTGATTCTATGAATTCATCAATTTTAAAGTCTAATTTTTCGTCGAATTCTATTGCTGGGCAAAAGAATTGACTCAACTATAATTATACTGTTACTGTATTCGTTGAGTAATTATACTATATCTATTCAACAATGTCCATTTATTTATAACCAGATTAGGCCCCCCTCGGCAGCACCAGATTAGGCCTCCTCTACAGCGGCTCAAGCCTAGGTCCGTTCCCTTGGCATGGAGCCCTTGAGTGCGCTGCTCGCGCGATACAGTAACACAAAATCTTACATCACTGCGACAACATTACACATGTCACCTCCACACACGTGCACGCATACACGCAAGTGGAAGAGTTTTATTTTATTTCCCTTATCAAACTGAAAGAGTTTAGAAAATTATCCGATACGAAATATATATTGAAGTTGTTGAGGTATGTATGCTTGGTAGACATATATGTTTCAACAACTCATATATCTATGAATAGTTAGCTCAGATAGGTCGCGAATTGCATGTGTCAGGCAACAGCCCAAGCCGAGGTGTGCCGTGCACCCTTGAGCTAGTTGTCAAAAATCGACTGAGTGCCTTAAGCGCTCGCCTTAGTAGTCCGGTGAAGCTGTTAATATCTTACTAGGTCAATAGCGTAGTCAGTTCCAAATAAAACGTCCATTTATTTAGATCCAAGAATTTAAGACCAATCTATTTTGTTCGCTCTCATCTTTACTAATATTATAAATAAGTGAGTTCTTTTGTTTGCTAACGCCTTAACTAATCAAGCAATCATCAACAAAAGACACATAGTACTGGTAACGCGTTTGTTTATCTTTGTTGTCAAGAGATGGTTCGTTTCGTTACCGAGAAATGATATGGTTTTAATTCTTTTTTATTAAAAAAATATCTTTCTACCGCATACACTCAGATATTTTTATTTCAATCCCGTATAAGCGTACCGACATTCTGGGTGGGGATTTGTAGAAGCACCTTCATTTAAAAAATGTACTATTCCTGAATAATATATCAAATCTACGTCAACTCGAGTCCCGAGCGGAACCCCGAGTAAAAGCTAGTGTACTAATACATCCCGAATATGTTCATAGTGAAGGAGGTAGCAGTAACCAATAGTGAAGGTAACAAAGAACATAAACCCATCAAAACCTAAAACTTATATCCCACTGCTAAGTACATTGTACGTTTCGCTGACTACAAGCGACCCGACCTTACCGACCGTTCCCACAATTTACAAAACTTTGTCATACAATCCAATAATCCCTTGTTTACTCGTGCCTCTTTTGTATATTGAACTTTAGACAAAATTGTTTGTATGTAAATCACATAACAATGGAATTAGTACTATACGAATGTGTAAATAATATGCTTCTATATTTCCATTTTGTCCCCTCGTTTTTGTTGCTATTGTTGAAGTAATAATAACCAATATTAAACGTAATATATTCTGTCTGCTAGACAATATTCGAAACTGAGTATTATTGATTTCCGGTGCCGATCTAAATATATTCGATCCGGTACATAAGTCATTAGACAAATTTGATTACTTTAGTCTTTGATATTAATCTGACAATATTCGGTGTGTACAGGAAGGCTGTAGAAAACCTAACTCATTATATTATGAGACGGAAGTTAATTATTACTACCTGTATGCCTTTTGTAGATAGTTGACATAGGAAAAAATGAATATATGTATAGCATTGCGGAAACATGCTAAAAGTCCAAAGTGTAAAAGTGTACACATACGGTTTAAGCCATTGCTAATATAGTTAATTATTCATAAGTAAAAAGCATAAACTAAAAGAACAATAAACATAAGTAAAAGAGACTGGTCAAAAGCAACACACGCATATGTCAAGAATCCTCAACATCTTATCTACCAGTGTTATAATCACCTCCTCCACCTCGTAGTGATTACACGTATATAAAATAGACAAAATCACGATTTCGAATTCTTCTGTTTAATAACTGAACCGATTTTAATTCTTTTAAAGTCAATATACGAAGTAATTTGATTATGTCTGAATGATTTTTTTTCTTAATATTTATTATATTCGTCAAGTTGTTTACTAAATGTCTGAAAATGATATATATGGTTAGTTTTAATACCTTTAAGAAACCTTCTAACTCTTATAATGTTTAATTTATACAAAGAATCAAGACATAGGGGCATAAGAGTGATGGATATAAATAGCATGGTATAAACATTTTTAATCGTTCCATTATCCATGGACAAAACAGAGGAATTAGTTT
The DNA here is from genome assembly GCA_036509395.1 of Antheraea yamamai. NCBI lineage: Eukaryota > Metazoa > Arthropoda > Insecta > Lepidoptera > Saturniidae > Antheraea > Antheraea yamamai. The sequence goes on along the minus strand of AP028444.1, from coordinate 6,444,037 downwards.
GTTTGGAATAGAGCTCGAGTTTCATATTTATGTATCGTAAAGACAGACCTAAAAAAAAATAACTTTGTCAATAAACCATCGATACCCTAAATATTGTTAATATTGTTTTTTCTTAAAGAATGTATTTAATCAATTTCAATATGCATTAAAAATCTTTTAAAACATGAAAGTCTTCTTAATTTTTTAAAATAGAAAAATATCATATACTAATAAAAATTGATATTACTTTCAACCATATTTCAATATCATACATATATTGGTATAAGGCTGTCACTGTCGATGGAAACAAAACAAACCAATATTGGAAAAATATGTCCGTGGTTCTACAAATTAGACCCGATAGTCCCTCATATGTAACCGTTATAAATTGACTTTTGTTCTGTTCGGAATTAACCCGTAGAAAGTCATCAAACAATTTTTATATAAAACGAGTTGAATTTTTTTTGTTTTGTACCTGTATTTATAACATATATATTTTTGTAAAAAATGTACGTATAGCGTGATAAAAAATGTTATGTTCTAATTACGATTAGGTACATTATGTTACTACTATTACGTCACAGCTGTGATCTACACCTACCTTACAATATTTTTAAATCGCGCCCACCACCCACCAATTTGCATTCCACGCGAACTTTAGTGGTTTTATTGTAGGGCGTGCGAACGAATGCGTTGTGGTCACATTCCACACAATGTGGAAAATAAATGCTCATTTGTAGAAGATATTTGTATTATACTAGATGTGCCTGCGAGTTCGTGTCCGTGGAATTTTATGTAAAAACAGTGATCAATAAAGTCATCTGAATGTATCAAGTCCATTTACTTGTCTACTTTTCTCTCGTACTTACGCCGCGTCGTTATTAAAACTACAATAACTTTTGATAGAGTGGACCGATTTTAATGAAACAAACACTAAGTTACTCCCGAGAATGTGCTTTACGATTTTCTTGTTTCTTGTCTTTGTAAGGTTTTATTGTGCACCCCGTACTTTAGCAGTGATGCGTGTTCATACAAACAGACAGACGGACAGACATTTCTAAAAATAATTGGAATGTATTCTATTACTTATACCTAGACACCGGCAACATTTTTTTTCACGAGAATCGAAAAGGTACAGACACGTTAGATTTACATTCTTATTATATGTATAGATGAATTTACTTTTTTTACTATTTTATAAGTTTTAGCCTTTGAACACAATCTCATTAGGTGCTTAATGACGATTTGATGTAAGATGGTAGCACACTGAACCTGGACTGGCATCAAGTCCAGCTGCCGGAACATTCCACCTACAGTTATTTTAGCTATCAGCTTGAGGATGGTACCTAGCCAAGCGGGGATTAGAAAACCAGTATCTCCATTATATTGATTTCAACGTTGTTTCCCTTCATTGAAGACTCAGGCTCACTATAGAATACGTACCTACATCAATCGACGTAGTAACCTGATGATGATGAGTGTATTTTAACACTAAATGAATTTTATCTACAAAAAACATTTCGGACAAGAATCTTCTTAATTTCATTATCATATATTCTCTTATTAAGGGCGAATCTTTTAAACATTTAAGACTAACTTCTGCTCGTGGTTTCGCTCACGTTAATGTAGATTTGACATATCTCACGGGAACGGTAGTTTTTCTAGAGGAAAGGTGGGCTATGCCGTTGTCTGTTTGCCTAACAATGTATATACAAAATTTAACTTTTTATTCATAAGTAGTTAACTCATATTTGCACATCTGCATTTATAATATTAGTTAGGATTTTAAACTATCATTTAATACCAAATGAATTATTAAATCATTTTGGGCACGACTATCTTTTAAACATGTGAGATTTAACTGCGTTTTTGTCCATACGAAAAATCTATATCAAAAATAAGTGATAGGAAAAAACGGGAATGTTTTCCGCGTATCCATATAACTTTTATATAACAAATTACTTAGTAGTTCAAAATAATAGATGAGTCGACGTTCCAGATCATCGATCCTAACGACTTTGACGATAAACTGCCAACTAAAATGCTTATACTGTGAATAAATTCGCATTTAGTGTGACATAACAACGTTTAATGGCCGGGAATTGTGTTTTCGAATATTTGTATTATATATTTTCTTTTTTTATTTTAAAACGACAAAAGTACAAATACAGTAATAAATAGATAATAATAATAACGAAATACGGTGAAATCCTAAAATAACGGCAACCATCGAGAAATTCACAATCTGATGACAGTTGTCGCTGACGTGCCAATCTACAACACTTTTCCCAACTGAAAATTCATTGGATCCAGATTCGACGGCTGATGTGACACGCCTATGATTTTTGCGATAGTTTTGAAATAATTTCATTTAATGTACCAAAGAAGTGAACAATGTTTGTATGGCAACAAGCTCATAGATACCCAAAGTGGCCGAAATACCATAAGTCGCTGGCTTGGATTGTTGCCTTGACTGTAACATTCGTGAATCGAACTAAGTTAACCAAGCTAGCTAAACTAATCATACATGTATGCGTTAGTGTATCATACATGTATACACGTTTGTACCTGGGTATATGTCTCACGAACGCATTTATGTATTTCGAGTCTAATAATTTGGCAAAAAACTAACCAATATTAAAAAAAAAAGGGAAAACAAAAACACTTCCTCAAAATGTGTGCATAGCGTGCATGTGGGGCGTTTTGTTGTTTGTGCGATGAGACAGTGAAATCAGTGTCACTGTATCATACTAGCATCATGCTCGAGGGTTCCATTTCGAGGGATCCAAACTAATTGTAAGACTTTATCGAGGTAAGCTGCTGCGAGTGTGCGGGAGCGAAATTCACGGCTAAACCACTGCCGCGTGATGTACGTTCCTTTTGAAGAATAGAAGGGGTACGAATCGTTCGCTGTCGTTATTCGTAACTTGCGATGGATATCACTAACGTGTACTTCAAATTGATGATTCTGGTCCTTGTTTATTAAAAAAAATTACGTATTTAAATAATTTATATAATTTCATTATGTTCGCTTTAGAAATCGCCTACAAAATACTCAAAAGGGAAGTATTACATTTTTTGCTTAGAGAGTAGATTGATGCTTCAATTTTATCTCACTCCCATACTCGTACACCAAGCCATTACGCAAGGTACCCATTTTCGAGACACTGCAGTGTTAAGGGTCACGACGAATCGACAACATTCGTTTCTATCTCGACTAGCACCCTTAATCTTGTCTGAATCGTCCCACAACCGTGCATTATCAGAATTAAACCTATTACTTTGTCTTACACTATCTATCTAATCTTAGTTTCGTCTGAACGTAAAATATAAAATGTAGAAAATCAAATATATAAATTAATAAATACTTTCACAGCATGATTCTAATAAAAAACTCACAAAAAATAATTTACTAATAAAAACTAGCAGTTGCTCGCGACTTTCCTCGTGAAACTGGAGATACTACTTCATCCCTATAAGCTTAATATCAAAGTAAATGATTAAGTTACAACTGTTACATTTTTATCAATGCTTTACCTTTCTATCCGCAATCTAAAGTTTTATTTTTATGTCATAGGAGGCAAACGAGCTGGTGGGTCAATGTGGTGATCACCACGGTCCATAGACACTAACAACACCAGAGGAGTCGTAAGTGCGTTGCCATCCTATTTTTTTATGGGGAATGGGGTGTGGGGAGAGGGGAGGGTTAGGGAGGGTAGGAGAAGGGAGAGACTGACCGAACGAAACGCAACAATGCAAGCACTGATACTTCACGTCGGTTTTCTGTGAAAGGGTGGTACTACCCCGAACGAGCCGACCCATTCATGCTGAAACCAGTAATAGCTCCAGCGTGGCTCTACCACTTACCAAAAATTTAAGTTAGTCATTTATAAACATACAATCACAAGCGAAGTCGTGGTCGGAGTACATACTAAACTTTTATTCAAAGGCGCGCGTCATTCCAAGGCGTTTATATAAACGAAGAAAAGGTCTTTACAAATATTTACTTTCCAGATAACACTTGTATCTGTGAAGTTAGCAAATATGTGGCTACAGTCTTAGAAGATGTATTTTCTTGTCAAATACCGCAAACGCTAGAGAGCTTATCAAAACACCACACCTACACGCTATGCACATAAAATTGTAAACTTATATCGAACTAGCTGTACCCGCGACTTCGTCCGCGTGGTACCTTATGTAAAAAACAGTGACTAATAAAGTCATCTGAATGTGTTAAGTCTATTTACTTATCTACTTTCTTCTCGTAGTTAAGTCACGTTGTCATTAAATTTACAATAACTTTTGGTAGAGTAAACCGATTTTAATGAAACACAGACTAAATGTTACTGGAGGTTATGCTTTATGATTCTCTTGGTGAGGTTTTATTGTGAACGCAGTACTTTAGCAGTGATACGTATCCAAACAAACAGACAGACGGACAGGCAGAAAGATAGACAGACATACATTTCTAAAAAGTAAAATGTATTTTATTACTTACTCTTAGACACCTGCAACAATTTTTTTCACAAAAACCTAAAACGTTCAGACACATTAGACTTACATTTTTATTATATGTATAGATTTGGTTCAACTTGAGAGATAGGATAATTTATATTTCCATTAATGGCCTCAATATTTTTTAATTACTAATTAAATGATTGTGAATGTTGATTATTATTAGTAATTGTAAGTTTCATCAGTGTCGAACAGATGGCGCTCTAAATTAGTGTGTTAACTGTAGGACTGACTGTTATAAATACATCATAGATGGTGCCACGTTTGAACTTTGAGTTTCTTTTTCAATAACTTAGTCGTCTAAAATAAAGTTTAAATCGTTGTAACAGAATGTATTTAAAATTATCTAGATAATTATTATAACATTTATAACTTGGATTAAAGGAACTGAGCGTCGTTATTTTCCTTACGGCTTAACTATTCCAATTTGCCAGTGAGTACTTGAAGTTAAATGAATAGTGGACTACTGCAGTTATTTGGTTGTTAGTTTTTATTACAGAACTGTGCTTGTATTTATATTTCACTAGCGGTCCCGGCAGACGTTGTCCCGCCCTGATTAAAAATAAACCCTTGACAAATTATATACCAAAACGTTCCTCATGAATCACTTTATCCACCAGTGAAAACCGCATGAAAATCCGTTCAGTAGTTTTTGAGTTTATCGCGAACAGACAGACAGACAGACGTGGTGGGGGACTTTGTTTTATACTATGTAATGATAAGTACTAAAATATTCTAAATTTTAACACTATAGTCATTTCCGAATCACAATTATCTATGAGACTGAAGATCAGAGTATGAAACCGATTATGTAAAATGTATTGTAATGTTTAGTGTACATATTATTTTATATCAACGCTCATTAATCAAAAATGAAATAAGACGTTATTGGAAACAATTTATTTGTGAATTTTCTACAATGTATTTTGCAATCTAAACACTAAAAACTATAACACAGAATACGAGGCTACGGATGGTCGTAATGTTCCCGCAGGACTCGTAGCTTTTACGACAACAGCTTACAATCACATCACAGTAAAGAATATTTATCAGTATAAGAGATGATAGATTTACTTGAAAAAGTCACGAAAATAATAGACAGATTAAAATCTATCTTCTATACATATAATAAGAACGTAAATGTAACGTGTCTGTACTTTTTACATTTTTGTGAAAAAATTTGTTACAGGTGTCTAAGATTAAGTAATAACATACATTTCAATCATTTTTAGAAATGTCCGCCTGTCTATCGGTCTGTCTGTTTGTTTAGACACGCATCACTGCTTCAGTACTGTGTTCACGATAAAACCTATCAAATCATAAAGCATATCACATAGAGTAACCTTTAGTCTTTATTTCATTAAAATCGGTCCACTCTATCAAAAGTTATTATAATTTGTATGACGGCTCGAATTCAGTACGAGAAAAGAGTAGGTAAGTATATGCAATTGAATCTCTTACAAAACCAGGATATTATATAATGTATAAATAATATCTAAGACACAATAAATAAAAAGACTGTTGTTTGCATTAAGTTTCATGCGAACGAAGTCGCGGGCATAGATATAACCTATAAGAATTGCGATAACAAATAAACCGTAGTAACTGTAACTGTTACTACAGTTTATTGAGTAACTGATTAATGTCCATTATGTTTGATATCAGTGAGAAAAAAAGGTAATGTTCAACTATTTCCGATTAAATTTTTTAGGAAATATTCCATATAAACTTCACTAATCACCTTTAATCAAATAAATAGAAAAATTATGTTCTATAATTATTTAATTATATACCTACAGCTTTGCGTAGATTTAGTCAGTATCAAATATAATGTATATGTAAATTTACTAATTTTTCACCGTTTATCCCATTCTATAGCAAAAGCTATTTTCTGTGCATAATTATGTAATAAAAGGTTTATAATAATACATATGAAATAATGATAATATTAAAGAAGAGTTTCTGAAAGAGATATTATAGAGTAGTAGTCTCTTGGGCAGTGTTATTAAAACTAAAAACATACCGTTATTATACGTTCTACTGTCTACAATATTTTAGACAAAATTACCTTTTAATAGCTTTCTTTACTGCACAAACATTTCTTTACTTATTATTTTATTCCAATAATAAAAATTAATATTACTTCATTATCATCTTTAAATAGACGGGTCACATAATTAGACTGTAGAGTAGCGATTAAATTTATCGTCAACAAAATATAAAAAAAGGAGGTAATGATTAATTTATTTTTCACTACGATTGGAGTTTCTTACGAAGGGCTGGCTTATATTTCGAGTAGACGTTATTAAATGAACATAAAATATTTCCATTAACCCGTGCTTAAAACCTTATATTGTATAATGGTCCTGAATATATCACACTTGTTGGTAAATGTCCCAGAATTGAGTAAAGTTCTCGCCTAATGAAGTATTATAACGAAAAAAATAAGAATGAGGAATTACACCAGGACGTATGAGAAGATTTCAAGCACAGAGAAGTTTAAGTATAATATTCTGTATGTTTTCACTACAGTTATTTAACTTAACTATTAAGTGTACTTAAGGGACTTCTTAAGGCGTGGTCCTTATGTCTCTTTCCTTTACCGTGAACGAAGAATATTAGTATTAAAATTAACAATACGTGATTTTCCCGCACTAAATCTCTGCGAATATGGAATAAGTAATTTATTAGCAGCAACCAATCCTTTACTACAACAAGATATATTGATAGAAAAACCTATTTAGTTTATACATCTTCAGTTATTAGTATTTGATTTCATGAGATGATAATAATATCTAAATACGTCATTTTAATAAAGACAATCTTACTAATGAATAAAAAAGAATTCATAACGTAATTGGTTGGTGTCAATACCCGAACTCTATTCAAGACGCAGTCCACCTAGACGCTTATCTATAATTTGCAGTCGAGGTTTCAATTATGAAATGATGGCCTGTTCAAATTGGTTTCAAGAAAAATAATTGAGCGCTATTCAGTTTAATTCCCTCCTCTCCCAATCATATCAGAATCATACGAGCTGGGCTTTGGAGTCATAGATTTTATGATAACCTTCGTCGCGGCATGAACTAATAAGATCTCAGTATCTTATTCTTGTTGTACCCGTCTCTCCGCATTCCTAATAATATCGAGACATTCAAGCGTATCCTAAGGAGAGATTTGTGCAGGCTGGCATGATAGTAGCAACTGTTTTTGGATCGCAATATGTTTACTACCAAATACAGAGCCGTCACTGTGTCATGTGACTTTAAAAAACGAAAAGGAGCGTGTAGAGATCTTTTTCAGAGCTAAGTTTTTGAATTCAAAATATTTAGATTTATATTCTTAAACAAAAGTTAATTAAAAATATAAGTTGATATTCCAGTATGATATAGACATAGTGATACATAAGTCATTCTTATTAACATTTTCTATCTCTAAATACCCGTATGTATTAAATTTGTACCCTCGAGACATCTAGTATATCACAGGCGGAGAGAAAGCTAATTTTCTTTTAAATCTTGGTTATTATCATATCCTCTAAATTATGAAGATATATCACAACATAATTATTAACAATCACAAAACTATTTTTAATTTGGACTGTGAATAACTGAACAAGACTTACAATTTACTAAACAGATTTCAATGTAATATAGTTATTATAATAAAAGTAGCCGTTTGTCCGTAGGTTTGTTTTTAGTGAAAATGATTTTGTTGTTTCATCGCAATTTCGCATTTTTATCTGGATTTTTTTAGATTGACTTTTGAAGTGAAACTTCTTATGGCAGGGCTTTGAAATGCTGACCAGCAACCTTTTTCTGTAACAAAATGTGGTGGGGGGCAAACACTGTGTCGGGTAGAGTGTTGAACACACCGGTTCTCGTCCGACCAGCGAAGTTATGAAACGTCGGGCGCGATTAGTACTTGGATGTGTGACTGCCTGTGGACACCGCGTGGCGTTGGCTTTTTTTTTCCTGTAATACAAGATTCTCACCTCTATAGTGTGTATTTATGACACATCCTCTTTTTATTTGGTGGGATCTTAGTCTGTAATGCAATGCAGTGTTAATTTATTCATGATTTTGTACTATTCGACTTTATATTTTATAATTGTAATTGGAAAACACCGTGTAACGTTGGTTTTTTGTGGTATTTTGTTTCAAATTAAAATGTTTTTCTTTAATACATAAGACTCACTTCTATCGTGTATCTTCACGACAGAACCTTTTTTTTTTATAATGTTGTCATTAATCTACTTAACAAAGATATTTATCAGTACTGGTTATACCTTGCGAAGAATAATAGATCAGTTAAGAATAAACAAAAGACACTTCAATTTTATTTATATTCATATATTAACAGTACGATTTCATTTCATGATGAAGCCCCTCTCTGTGCAACCGCCAAATCGAATGTAACTATCTATGTTTGTAAAAATATGTATCATGAAAAGATAAACCAGATCATGTTTCTTGCCGGGATTTCTCAATAACTAGTTTATTTTCTTAACCGGTTTTAACGTCCATAAGCACCTTCTCAGGGCCTAAATTAAATAAAGTATTTTTGTTTCTAAAATAAATAGGTTTTTGTAGCATATCTAACATACTTAATGAGCTATTGGATACTTGTTTGATAATACTAGATAGTGTGTTTGTTAATTGCAGACGATTTAACCTGACCGGGCAGAACTAATTTCTCATTTCCTTTATGCTTAGGTTCAAACACTGCGGCAATTATGTCTCGGTATTCCGTATAATGAAATTGGATTATTGCATTTGGCTCGTTCTGTGGACTAGATTTGTGTTGATATTACATTCGCAAATTTACTGAGTTATTTACTCTCTTGTGAACTTCATTCTGAATCATATGAATACAATGAATGTATTAGTTATGAATATGAAAATTAACATATTCCAATTCTGAATTTCGTCTACTCCTGACTCACTAACATTTCGATTGATGTATATGGATAAATATATAGTTTTGTCATTTTTTCCCAAACGATTATGACATCAAAATTCATTTATTTGCCTACTTGTTTTTATATTTGACATTAATTCAAGAGTGGCTTAACACATTTTTATTTAATTTTCTACATAGGATACTTATACAATATCTCAAATAATAGGATACAAAACTTGGTATTGAATTGTTGTTTTTTTTTAATTAACAACCAATTTTGACGATTGTTCAAAGGATTTATACCAGGGCTTCTTAAACTATGGGTCGCGACCCCAATTGGGGTCGCGTAGCAAAATTCTGCAGTCGCGAGAGATTTAGATTTTTGTATGTTTTAAAACGAATTCTAAAACTATATATTTTCATATGTATATGAAACCTATGTATGTATATATGTTACCTAATAAATAAATCATCAAAAATATTAATTTATTTTTCTTTTATATTTGTATTGGGTCGTCAAGAAAGTCGCAATCATAAATGGGGTCGTGAATGACAAAAGTTTAAGAAGCCCTGATTTATACCATTCAATAATAATTAGCTATAAATATTATCAGTATAATTTTTAAATTACGTAGAAAGAAAAAGAAAAAATATTAATTTCATCATACCTTTTATATGCATATTGTTTATCGCACTATCTGCCCATAACTTCTTCGTTTCTTTTTTACTCCGTTATCCGTCCGATTTCATACTTAACACTCTTCTATTTCTACGATTTTCAACCCTATTCATATACCACATTAACCTATAATATAATCATATAACCCTTTAACGTCTCTGTCACTTTCGGACTTCTTCTAATATAATTATTCTATTCGCTTCTTTATTATACACAGTCTTCTTTCATCTACCTTTATCGTTACCTAGCATTCAGACCGATAGAACAGGACAGGACTTATGCTTAAAATTAAATATATGTATTATATATATAAGTATACCAAACATAAATAACTAACCAGGGAGAGCAAATGAAACACGAAACGAACTGAGCAATAAATCAAAGAATTAACTTTCTAAACAGTTTGACTTAATTCTCCATCACAAAAGAACTTAAATAAACTCACAGTACAAATACGACTGACATATTTATATACTTGTGAAACTGGTGATGTTTACCTCTTATTTTGTTTAGCTTCTGTATCGGACATTGATAGATAGTCTGCCAAAATAACGGGTTGGGCAGCGCGGCGCGGCGGCGCAAATATTTACAAAACTTAACGGAAGATGCTCGCTGGGTCTAGACTATGATCTATCGTTTTTGAAAAGAATATAAGAAATGGAAGCCATCGCTTAACTTCGCGATCAGTTAAGACATGTATATTATTTATATTCAAGGACATAATATCCGTTTAATCCGGTGACTTCACCGGAACCCCGTGTGTGAAGCCCCGTCAGGTCAATAGCGTAGACAGTTCGAAAATAATAATCACTACAAGTGGTTACTTCCTATCTACTTCTTCTATCTATACATATAATAAGAATGTAAATTTGATGTGTCTGTACTTTATCGATTTTTGTGAAAAAAATCGTTGCAGGTGTAATAGTAATAGAATACATTTCAATCATTTTTAGAAATGTCTGTCTGTCTCTCTGACTGTCTGTCTGTTTGTATGAAAGCGCATCACTGCTAAAGTACTGGCTCCACAATAAAACCGCATATAAGAAAATCATAAAGCATATCTTCGTTAATAACTTAATCTTTGTTTCATTAAAATCAGTCCACTCTATCAAAAGTTATTGTAATTTTAATGGCGCCGCGATTTAAGTATGAGAGAAAAGTAGATAAGCAAATGGACTAAATACGTTCAGATGACTTTATTAGTCATTGTTTTGTACACCAGGTTCCACGTGGATGAAGGCGCGGGCACAGCTAGTTTATAATATTTTAATATCAATATTATATGTAAATAACAGTTTATTGAGCATACCTATAGTTTTATTAAATATGTGATATGAAATACAATAATTTGTCATGGGTTACTTGATTCTACACTTGATAAGGATTTTTTAAATTTATTTCTTACAATTGGTTTAGGACCGCTACATGTTCACCCTTTCTTGAACCTTTTACATGCAATATATAACTAGGTAATATTATAGATTTTCCAAATGATTTTTAATTATTGATACTGGTTGTCGTTTAGACCTTCAAACCGACGTGAAATAACAGTGCTTGCATTGTTGCGTTTCGTTCGGTCAGTGAAAGCGCCGGAAGCCCACCTCCCTTCTACCCCGTCCTCCCCATCCCAATTCTGCCACCCCTCTCCCCCAAACAAAGGCCGGCATCGCACTTGCAACTCCCCTGGTGTTGCTAGTCTCTATAGACGGCGGTGATCATTCAACACCAGGAGACAAACCTGTTCGTTTACCCCCTATGAAATAAAAAAAAAACTTCAAGAACGAAACTTTCTTAGAAGACTGGCTGACCACGTTTTATGGCAATTATATGCTAACCAAGGTATTGGCTAAGTCTTAGGTAGCGAAAATACGTTGGTCTGACGACTCGTGACTTTCTTGAAAACTATGTGCGCTTAGTAGTTATGTAACTATGTGTGTACATAGTCATTTCATTGTAATGTATACTTTATATCCTAACTAATATTATAAATGAGAATGTAAGTTTATTTATTTGTTTGTTACGCTTTCACGTTTTTCGATACTCGATATCGATACGAACCAAATATGATGAAATTTTGCATGCACGTTATTAAAAGTACCAAAACCGATATAGAGTAGATTTCATCCCGAATAGAGTACTGTTCCTGAAAGATAGGTCGAACGTTAACGCGAGCAAAATCGCGGGCAAAATCTAGTTTGATATATATATAGTATATAGCTGACTAGCTATATATACTGTACTAGCTTTTGCATGCGACTTAGATCGCGGTAATGCGGGTAGGTTTAATTCTTTATACTATAACTCATCACAAACTAGCGCTAGATTATATTTTGTTTATTGAAGTTATACTTCTTTTGGCGCGTTAGGGACAAGTGATGAGAGTAAATTTTTAATTTGCGCGCGCACACCGTAACGAAAAACCGACAACCTGAAGTTATTACGATGCGCACGCACACCGTCACGAAAAACCGACAGCCTGAAGTTAGCTATAGTCAACTTTTTGTTTCTTTGTATTTGTTGTTTGTATTACTTTGTATTATATTAAAGCTTTCAATGTATTAAATATCTTTTTTCCATAGTTAGTGTCGTTTTTTCTACAAAGTAGAATAAGGCGAAGGATTAAATTTTTGCAAAGATTTTTATCTTGTTACCCCATAGAAGTATAACTTCTAACGCGCGTATATAAGTACACACACAGTTTTTTATATTCTATACTATAATATAACGTGGACTAAGCCGCGGGCGCCTCCTAAGATTATTTATATTAGAGATTGCAGATTACTGCTTATCCTTATAAATTCAATATTGAAGTACAATTGTTAAAACAGCATAAAATTAACAGTAAACAACGAAAACACACGTATGTCATTATTGTATAAAGCAGTGATTTAAAATCGGTAAACACAAACCGTCAGTAACAGAGTTGGCATAATTTATTAACAAATAATTAACAACTCCAGTTGCCATCAACATTTAACAATGACGATAATAAAATAACATTTAATCCTGCATTATATTAAAGTCTATTTTATTGTATTTTAAAGTTTTATCATTGACTTTAGTTAACTAGAGGTTCCGGTATAATTAATTTGCATTTATTTAAAACAGAATTTTGTAATTTTTAGAAAGGTTAATGAACCGCCTACTTAGAGGTCCTCCCAAAAATAAAACGACGAGATCGGTTTGAGACATATAGTGAAAACTTAAATTTAAGAACAGTTTCGTGCCTTATACGTAGTCGTATGTTATTCTTGACACCGCTTTTTAGTTTTGTATATATTCTAACAAGCGCCATCTCTTGATGCCTCGCGTAAACATATTACACCGTTCAGTTAAGTTATCAACGAATAGACCGTACAAGATATATATCTACTTTGTATCTACAGTATCAACAATTATAACTTGTAGATCTTATAAAATACATAATCTATTCTAATATAACAAAGCTCCAGAAGCTCCTTGAATATATATTATATGAATAAGAATACAGCTTCTTGCTTTTTTTCGTTTATTTAATTTCTTGGACTAACAGTCAAATTTGAAAAACATTTTTTTGAAAAATCTGAAAAAATTAATTCTGATTACTTAGCAACGGGCAAAATAACCAATATTCTAAATGCGATTCCAATTTGCTTCTTCGTTAAGCTTTTACGCATAAAAATTTCAACTGATCATCATAAAATTCAAGTCGTTAGAGGTAAGTAGAAAACAGGTTAGCTTACATCCCGAAATAAGCCACTGTTCCCGACGCGTAGATCAGACTAGTCATTACATAGTATAAAACAAAGTCCTCTACCGCGTCTGTCTGTCTCTCTGTTCGCGATAAACTCAAAAACTACTGAACGGATTTTCATGCGGTTTTCACCAATGGATAAAGTGATTCATGAGAAACATTTTGGTATATAATTTGTCAAGAATTTCTTTTAATCAGGGCGGGACAACGTCTGCCGGCCTGCTAGTTAAAATATAAAAACTTGTTCATATTCCAAATAATATCAATATATGAAACGAGGCAACGAGAACAAACATCCCATTGGACAGCGTACTTGGGTCTGAGGCTTAAAAGCAAACAAAGTTAATACAGCATGACTCGAATTTCCATTCCCATTCGTGGCCCCTAATTGGATGTGGACCGTATTTGCTGGAGCACACAAATGAGTTGATTTTCGGGATCATGACACTTGCCACACAATGTAGCTTCAAAACACTCCAGCTAAAAGGTCATTTCATATTTAAACAACAAAAGCTATGTAGTTAATTTACACTTATTGGACTTAATATCTTGAAGGTATCGACGAATAACACTAAAACTGTAACGGTTATGCCGACATTTACTAAAATTTATAACTTCATCATGTCTAAGTTGGCTTATAATCGTTGAAGATAATTTAGTTTACAGTTATAAGATATCCTTTGAAGCGTTTTAATTAAAACATGTAAGTACCAGTTTATTTTAAGTGAATAGTCAAATTAAGTAACAAACTTTATCACTACTTGTGTACGCGACTTTGTATGATTCATTACATAGTATAAAACAAAGTCCCCAACCGCGTCTGTCTGTCTGTCTGTTCGCGATAAACTCAAAAACTACTGAACGGATTTTTATGCGGTTTTCAACAATGGATAAAGTGATTCTTGAGGTAGGTTTTAGTATATAATTTGTCTACGATTTATTTATAATCAGGGCGCAACAACGTCTGCCGGGCCCGCTAGTGTTTGTATAAATATTATAATTCGAGAATGAACAAGGATCTTGGTTTGCATTACTGGTACGAATACCACAAAAGATGGTGATGCATAAAATAACTGACGCTAAACTTCATACTCGTAACACACAGTATCTGGAAATCAAATAATGAAGCAATATCTCTTGTGTAATGATATCTGTATTTATAATTAATTGTAATTATTTATTATAGCCTTTATAATATTTTTATAAACTAAAATGATATTCAAATGATTTAAACATCTACATCCGGTACCGCTACAACACGTCCGAGACGCGAACGGAACATTGACACTAGCGCAATCCTATTAGAGAGTTCCGCCTATAAAAGGCAAGACGTCGTTAATCGGCCATTTTAGACGCTTGGCTATCCGAATGTTCAGTAGAGCGGACGCATCGGCGCACCCCCACCTTAGAGGGATCGCGCCGCTGCACGCTAGACCGCCGGAAAGAAGACCCTCTCCAGATTGCCTTACCCAGAGGAAAATCCGTAGAAAATTTTTATAGAGACCACAAATTAGAGAACTCGCCAGCGAGCGAGCTCAGCAGAAAGACACCACAGAGGCGAACTCCTAGGAATTCAGCCTCGACTACTAGACCTGGCCGTGAACCGGCCAGAGAGGACACCACCCCCAGAGGGGTTTCCCTGACGCGGTTTCCCCGCTCTCCTCAATAGGGGCGAGCGAGAAGAACATCCCGATCGGCCATTCATTTCTATGTCGAAGTTATTATATGGCGAGGCTCTGTTCGGATAAATAGTCACAGTGCTCACAGAGTGTTAATTGGTTTTCCTGACAGACCGACTATACTTTGTTTATTACACTTGATTTTTTTACGAACTGTATTAAGCTCAGTAGACTTTGAAAATTTTAAATTAGTATAGCTTTATTTTTTGTAAATCAATTTTGATCACGAAAATTTGTGTAATAATTTTGGAACTAAGTTGTTATATTTTTAACCGCACTCAGTTTTTTGCAAAAAAAAAATCAACTAGCTTTCGTTCGTGACTTCGCTCGTATTAAAGTAGATTTGACTGATCTCTGAATATTTTTCTTTGGATGGTTTTTTTAACACTTTCAACGTTTCTGTAATAGTTTATGATGATTAGTTGCGCAGTTACGACCTGAAAGTGTAACAAACATACAGACTCGCATTCGTATTTATAATATTCGTTAGGATGATATATTTAGATTAATTACTTGTTCTACGGTAACCATAAAACTTTCCCATTATCATTAAGTTAATTGACAATAACAATTTGATACAAACGAGTAACATTTAGACGGATCGTCGTTCAAATCTAAAACAAAGTTAAAAATTATAAATTTTCAAATTGCTCCGCTTCCCGAAACGACGGCTTATACGATTACTTTATCCATTTATACGGACTGCATGTCTAAATTTCTGCGAGTGGCTTTAACGAAATTACTAAATTACGTGAAGCTAATTACTGGCATCAAACTCTGCCGCGAGTTTTAACAACGTTCCCCGTACTACGTAGATATACCGAGCGTGTACAAGACGAGTTTTAAAATTAAAAAACGTTAATTTCTAATTTGCTTTACATTGAAAAGTGTAGTATGATAACTTTAACTTCGCTCCATATCTGTATACAAATAAATTCTGTTAATATGAAATTGGAACCATTTGAGGTGAAACTTCTAATGCGACTTCCAACAAGGTTGCGTTAAACGTTTAACGCTACCATGGAGGGGGTATGAGAGCACTGTTGCGTTAAACGTTTAACGCTCCTGGGGAGGGGGTATAGAAAGAGACAGAGCGAGAAAAATAATCAAACATTTCGTATCTTACTTTAGTTATCATGTTCCCATTGTAAATGTTATAGATTTGGATATTTCTCCACTCGAAAATAATAATTAAAAGATGCGATCAATTGTGAATTGTAAGCTATGTTAATAAAATTTGTCTTAAAGAAACAATATGATTTCACTAAAAATTAATTTCTACCCCTTCCTTTTTTCATTTTCCACATTACGAAGTTTCACTTCTTCCACGCGGACCCTCCACGCACTATTTTCTTTTATTTAAAACTAACTTTTGTCCACGGCTTCGTCCACGTTTTTCTTGATGTATAAATCTCTCGAGAATAGAAGTCGTAAAAGTAATTTTCTTCTAGATAAAACATGAAACCCTGTGTCCTTTTTTTTGCTCATGACAACGTGTATGCAAAGGTTCATCGGATCGGATCAGTAGTAAAACAAAGAAAGCGTAACAAGCCTTTGTAATATTAAGTTAGGATTATCTTCGCGTGCCGTTCTGTACGCGTTTGTTGTAATTTATTGTAATAAATATTTCAGTAAATAGCTGTTTTATAGCAATACAGATTTGTGTAAATATTCTCTGTACTTAAATAAGGGGTCGTTCAAGTATTACGTAAGCAGAATTTTTGTAATGTCTGACCGCTCCTCCCCCTAGTCAGCAAAAGTAAGCAAGGCACGCATGCTTACTTAAACATTTATCTAAACCGGAACACGGTTTAATAAAGAAATATTGCTGACGTAATCACTACCGGACCCCCCTTCCCCTATATCATCAAAAATAAGCAAATCAGGAACCCCCCACCCCCATCTGTTAAGCGGTACGTGAGTATGCTACAGTGCACCTAGAAAAGTAATTTTTAGAAATTTTATAAAAAGTATTAAGTAAATATCAAAATAATAAAAAACAATTATCAAATTGTTTTGTAAGCGCATCGTTTCAGAGTGACAGCACCTATTTGTCTAATTATTTTTTATTCTGTTAATTAGGATATTGCCAGGATAAAGAGTGTGAAAATTTTTTTTGAAAAAAAAAAACAAAAATTTTGTTAAAAATATTTCCATACAAAAAAGTCAGTATGTGAGTGAGACGGAAAACAGTAGGGAGATTTTAAATAAAGGTTGCTATTTTATTTCATTACATAGTCGTTCTATAAAGGGCAGATTTGGACTCATTTTCTTCGTTTGTACACCTGTACGGAGCAGAAACGGACAGTTAGTATATAATGAAATAGAAATTAAAAACCTTTGCATAAAAATAAACTAGATGTGCCAGATTTCACAGTAATTTGTCAAACAGTGCATGAATATAAGAAATTCAGATGAATATACCAACATTTATTTATATATATGAAATCGTTACATAGTATAAAACAAAGTCCTTTGCAACGTCTGTCTGTCTGTTCGTAAACTCAAAAACTACTGAACGGATTTTCATGCGGTTTTCACCAGTAGATTAAGTGATTCCTGAGGAAGGTTTATGTATATAATTTCTCAAGTTCTTTTTTATTATCAGGGCGGGACAACGTTCGCCGGGCCCGCTAGTTTTTTTTTTATATCGTAGGAGCCAAACTAATAGGTGGGTCACCTCATACTAAGTGATCGCCACAGTCCATAGACACTTGCAACACCAGGGGAGTCCCAAGTGCGTTGCCAGCCTGTGTTTGGGAGAGGAGGAGGAGGAAGGGAGGCGGGTATCCGGCGCTCTCACTGATCGAACGAAACGCAACAATGCAAGCACTGTTACTTCGCGTCGGTTTTCTATGAGAGGCTGATACTACCCGGGGCGAGCCGACCCATTCATTCTGAAACCAGTAATAGCTTCAGCGTGGCTCTACCACCAACATAACTACCTAGTTGTTATAATTAAAATATATACGAAGCTAACATACTGTCTTTTCTATCATTGTGTTAATTTCTACAAGAGGTACACCTTTAGTTACTTCTATTATAACACAACGCTGAAAACTTCATTAACTACGATCGTTAACACTTAAAATCGGATTAACTTTAAGCTATCTCTATGAAAATAGTACTCGAATCTCCTTAACCATATACCTGTATTAATCTTATATTAAAATTTTATTTGAGAAATGTAATCCAATTGTAAAAGTTGTATAGTTATTTTATTATTAATTAACGGGCCCGGCAGACGTTGTCTCGCCCTGATAATAAGAAAAAAAAACCTCGTAGGTGGTAGAGCCACGCGGAAGCTATTACTGGTTTCAGCATGAATAGGTCAGCTCGCCCGGGGTAGTACCACCCTCTCGCAGAAAATCGACGTGAAGTAACAGTGCTTGCATTGTTGCGTTTCGTGTGGTCAGTGAGAGCGCCGTATAACCACCTCCCACCCCCTCCCCCCTTCCCCACTCGTTCTTCCCCCAAACACAGGATGGACACGTACTTGCGACTCTCCTGGTGTTGCAAGTGTCTATGGACGGTGGTGAACACTTAACATCAAGTGACCTTCCTATGGTATAAAAAAAACCTTGACAAATTATATACCTAAACCTTCCTCATAAACCACTTTATCAACTGGTGAAAACCGCATGACCTTTTAGTAGCTTTTGAGTTTAGCGCGAACAGACAGACAGGCAGACGTGGCAGATGACTCTGTTTTATATTATGTAGTAATTAAATAAAATTGGTAGATTGCTTACTTTCCTTTTTTCTCGAACACGACAAAGTAACTACACTATACATTGTTTTTTTATATAATTTATAGGTTTTATCATCTGACCACAGATTTAAAAGTACAGGTAAAAAGTGTATTTATTAAAAATTAGAGATAAAGAATTATAAGTTGAATAAAATACATTCTAATGATATTTCCACATGTTTAACTTTGAGGTTATATAACCAGAAGCGTATAGTGCTTGTCTTCTTGAATTTCGATACGCATGGATGGTGCATAACGCATTTCTCTTACGTAATGATTTCTACCAGTCAACTCTAACCGCACGCCGCGGTAAGGACCTTCATTTAAAAGAGAGAGTAATTGTGACGGGTCGTTCAACATATGCATGAACCCGTTTGAATTGTGACACTTGACGTATTATGGTTGCAATCGCGTCTAATCACATGGCAACATAACCAATAAATAAATTTGAATACATAAAATCTTATACAAAGTATATCTACTTATTACTATATTCATTGTGACCCATCACGACATCAATTACAAATACTATATTACTAGCGAATACTAACGACTTTGCCTCCGTTATTTATTATCTTAACAATATAAAAAAATTGAAAATAGATATATATTTTGCTTATAAGAATTCTTTACGTTTTGTAACGCTCACAAAAATCTTACTTTTTTCTATGTTTATTGAATTACTTTATATTAAATTAGCTTCGCCCGCGACTTCGTCCGCGTGGAATAGTTACTTTGGGCTAACGCTAACACATAGCGGAAACTCTCAAAGGGAAAAAAACCGCTATTGAAACATCCTTCATTGGTGCTCCGCTCCTATTGGTCTTAGCGTGATGATATATAGCCTATAGCCTTCCTCGATAAATGAGTTATCTAACACTGAAATAATTCAAATCGAACGTGGTTCCTGAGATTAACGCGTTCAAGCAAACAAACTCTTCAACTTCATAATAATTGTATAGATATCTATTCAATGGTTCTTGCTACATGCACGCACGCATGCATGCATCTATGATTTTATTTATATACTAGCTGTGCTCGCGACTTCGTCTGCATGGAAGCTTATGTAAAAAATTGTGATTAATAAAGTCATCTGAATGTATTGAGTCATTTACTTGTCTACTTTTCTCTCGTACTTACTCCGCGTCGTCATTAAAACTACAATAACTTTCGATAGAGTGGACCGATTTTGGTGAAACAAACACTAAGTTACTCCCGAGGATACTGTGAACTGTAAGTGTGAGCGTTTACTGTGAACCCAGTACTTTAGCAGTGATACGTGTTCATACAAACAGACAAACAGACACTTCTAAAAATGATTGAAATGTATTCTATTACTTATTCCTAGACACCTGCAACAATTTTTTTCACGAAAATCGAAAAAGTACAGACACGTTAAATTTACATTCTTATTATATGTATAGATAAGACAGAAGATACGCAAAATCATATTGTTATGAAATTATCCTACCGTAATTAGAACCCCGCTACTAATTTCATATAATAGTTGTCAGGGAGTTGGGAAGTCAGGTGGCAGGAAGGCAGGTGAGTCGTAAATTACAGTTATAAGTTAATTTATTGAAGCCACGAAACGATCGAGTGCCCGACGTCAAGGCTGAAAGGCATCACAGAAAGGAAATAATACAGACATTAATGTTTTACACCCAAAAGCTTTCAGCTCGTAAATATTTTCGACATAAACGCAAAGGAGTTTTATAACGTTATTATTTTATATGTTTCCCTGTGAATCACATAATACATTGTATTCAACACAACGTTCCATGACATAGAAGCCCATTTAAAGTTAAATATATCATGTATACAATTTAACATAAAAATAGTAATTCTTAACGAGCGAGCGCATAACCTATGACAATGAAATCGCTCGCCGGATTTCTAAGAACTGTATAGCGAATAACGAGCCATGTTTAGATTGTTTAATAGTTACATTGGTAGTTATAAGTGACGTTACAATCATACGACATGATAATGTATTAGGTATAAGTTTTCGTGTAAAGGAATGTTGGCCGGCAAGAAGGGACGCGGCAAAAGACGTATATGCGCCGCTTCGAAGAAATTAGTACCTGCAACGCGGAAATATGTAAGTCATTTTAGTAGAAAAAATGTACTGGTGCCATCTCACATCTCAAGGGGTCTCGATCCGGTTGATGCGCTTCACACTCGGAATGCGCATAGCACACTAGGGTGTTTCAAAAAAAGACGAATTTTTTTTTTTTCTTTTGGTGTCTAAAAATTGATAGTATACCTAAAAACAAAAATTTTGGCGCCCATGTGAGCTCTTAATATCAATAGTAAGGTTTGCCTGTATCCATTTCTTTATTTTCCATTTAAATAACACGGGAAATTTTTTTTTAATTTTTTAATTTTTATTTCTTTGGAACGGTTCATCGTAACAACAATCTGAAAAATGATATTTGTAGGAAATTTTACGCTCTACAAAAAACCTCTGAAGACCAAAGTTCCTCAGATTAACGGCTTCAAAGATATCCGCGGTCAATGATAACACTAATAAAAAATTTCAAATATTTTCCAATAAAACTACAAAAAAAATATCATATGCTATATTTTTATTATTAAATAATTAAATTTTAATTAAATTTATTAATTAAATTATCTTTATTAAATAAAGATCTTAGTCAATTTGTGTCTATGAGATCGATTAATATATTTGAATCGTTTGATTTGTCGTATGAGTTCATTGATGAGTATGTTACTTTGTGGCCTCAGAATCCGAATATCTTAGAAAACTTGGAGTATTTCGGGAAACTTCAAGTTGTGAATGATGTAGCAGAACGCGGCGTGGCATTGATAGAGCAGTATAATCGATGCTTAACGAAAGATGAAGAACAGCTTCAATATTTGCTGCAAGTAGTGACAGAACATAGAAAACAATATCCTAATTGCAATAAAAGTAATTTTATAAAACTGTAATATTTTCAAGTTGAAAAATTGTTGTAACAAGTTGTAAATATAGTTGTTTGTTATAAAGAATTAATTGTTCAGTTAAATTTCTTAATATTTAGTAAAGAAAAAAATAAATTTGTTATAAAAGAGACCAAAAAATCATTTATAAGATATTTTTAACGTTTATATTTATATATTAGTGCATTTCGTGAGTTAAGTATTGAATTAATTAGTAAAAAAAAAAGTTTACAGTCTCAGGTTAACGGAATTAAAGTAATTTTACATAAAAAATAATAAAAATATAGCATATGATATTTTTTTTGTAGTTTTATTGGAAAATATTTGAAATTTTTTATTAGTGTTATCATTGACCGCGGATATCTTTGAAGCCGTTAATCTGAGGAACTTTGGTCTTCAGACGTTTTTTGTAGAGCGTAAAATTTTCTACAAATATCATTTTTCAGATTGTTGTTACGATGAACCGTTCCAAAGTAATAAAAATTAAAAAATTAAAAAAAAAAATTCCCGTGTTATTTAAATGGAAAATAAAGAAATGGATACAGGCAAATCTTACTATTGATATTAAGAGCTCACATGGGCGCCAAAATTTTTGTTTTTAGGTATACTATCAATTTTTAGACACCAAAAGGAGAAAAAAAAAATTCGTCTTTTTTTGAAACACCCTAATAGCACACGCGGAGTGCGTACATTAGCGTATTGTGTTAACGCCATCTATTAATTTTTATATGTATTATTTCCTCTTCCTTATTCCGCACATCTTAATATATATATTTCTTGTGTGCGTGTGTATGTGACTGAACTCCTCCTAAACGACTGGACCGATTTTGATGAATTTTTTTGTGTGTGTTCGTGGAGATTCGAGAATGGTTTAGATTCACAATTGGACCCGGCAGGTGGCGCTGCGATCGACTTTTAGGATTTTTTTTGTTTTCAAGGCAGGACAACATCCGCCCGGTCCGCTAGTTTTATATATACTTTCGCATGCTATTAAATAGTATTTTATACAACCCCTTTCTCTCCAAAAAGAACGGAACTCCAAACGCCGCCCACCACGCCCTCTTCTTCGTCTAACGTTTTAAGAGAACGCACGCAACCACGCAAAGAAAAATAACTTGTACTAATTATTGAGTTATTTATTGTATTATCGGTTTAAACTTTATATACCGTATACAAAACGATGTATTTTCCCTTAATAATTGTTGAAAGATACATCAAAGCACGTCAAAGAAACAATTACCAATCCCCCTTAACTGTAACGAGTAAAGCCGAACCTAACAGAATTCTTAAAATATCACATCAAGCCACCTGTATGATGACAATATTTTTTTTTATATACCTAGTCTTGCCATAAATACTGAAACAAAGAAAAAAATTTCTATTGCAAATAACATTCATTACTTTTAGAGTGTGTTAGTTTAATACATAAATATAAAACAATTTAAAATGTAAAAAGCTTATTCCAAGTAGTCTCCATTGGCAGCAATACCGTCCTTTAAACGTTGAGGCCAGTTATCAATAAAAGCACGCACTCTTTCCATGGGAAAATTCTTCACTGCCAATCATACGGATTGTTTTAGGGACTCCATATTATTATGGCGTTTAGAGCAAGCCGTACTCTCTAAAACTGACAATAAATCATAACCCAGCGGATTAAAATCGGGACTAGACGACGACCAGTCTTCAGCTCTGATGAAGTCCGAAACGTTCGTTTCCAATCAAGACTGCGTAGACCGAGCTTTATGACCCGGCGCCGAGTCTTGCTGGAAGGACCTGGTTATTGAACATGGTGTTGTTAAGGGGCTTCACTACCTTCTCAAGAATGGTATCTTGATACACTTGTGCCGATGTTTTGATACCTTTCTCACAAAAGTATGGTTCAGTCACTCTTTCATAGCTAATCCCCCACCAAATCATCACTGAAATCGGATAGTGCCCACGTTGCACTCCGTCGACTAATTGGGAAGCTTCCTTAGAGCTTTGAGCGTGAATACGGTCATTTTGTTTGTTAAAATATTGCTCAATAGTAAAAAAATTCTCATCCGTAAACAACATTTTTCTGTGACCTTCCTTTGCATACCGCTTCAGTAATTGTTTCGACTTTACCACCCTATTCTTTTTTAAATTATCAGTTAAGAAATGACCAGTACGTCTCTTATAGGCTGCAAGTCCTAAGTCATCTTTTAAAATACACGACATGGTTCTAGGTGCTATCTTCATCTCCCGAGATAAAATATTTTGCTTTCGGACAGGATTTCTTCAAATTCTTTCCCTTACCGCTTTGACCACCTTATTCGTACGAACACTACGTGGACGGCCAGACCTTTTTCTGTCACAAACAGAGGAGGTCTCATTGTACCTATTAATAGCCCGGTACACAAACATTTTACTAATACCAAGCGTATGAAGAGGTTTAAATATTGCCTTTGGCTCCATACCTACTTTGTGTAATGAAATCACAGCGATTCGATCTCTTTATCACCCCACTCCATTTTAATATCGCAACATAATGTACAATCTATTGTCGCCAAAATGAGAAAACTCAATGAATACTCATATAAAAATGACAGATTCCAAATTCAAATATAATATTTGGTTTATTTTTAATTGTAACAGTATTTACGGCCGGACTAAGTATCTATTAGCTTATGTTCGTAGCTTCGCTAGCTTTGATACAGATTTGGTCTATCCTGCAGGGGAACAATACTTTTCTTTCAGAATGAGAGGTACCCTATGTCCTTTCTGTACCCTAACAACATGTATGTCAAATTTCATGATGATCGGTTCAGTAGTTAAGGCGTGAAAGAGAAACAAGCAAACAGTCTAATATTCGCATAGTAAGGATTCGTAAGTATGGTGGTATTCGTTCTCTAAGGGATTTCTTTTTGCACCATTCTACAATATCTTGTAATTTCAAAATTTATTTTATTGTTGCAGCACAAAGTGACGTCACTGTACTTAGCAAAAAGCATAGTGAATAAAAAAAAACGCCATTCTGCTGACGTGCAAGCATCACATATGTACATATAATAAAAGGCTAACGGGTCGAAGTCTGTACATTAAATATTTTAATGAAAAAATATCTGGTAGGACTTACAATCAATGATAGTACACATTTTCATAGTTTTAAATTTTGTTTGTCTGTCTGTCGTTTGTACGGGATTAACGCAAAAATTACTTCATGGATTTTGACGAAATTTGGTGTGATAATATACCTAATATAATTATATTACACGTATATATTACTTATAAGACAACATACGAAGAAGGTTTATTATTATAGGGTGGTTCAGTATGTGAACAATTTTGATGTCTGGAACTAAGGAGAACAAAATGGTTCACAAAGGGGGAGGGATATTAAATCGCCGATGTCGAGTTTTAATACACAATACAATCCTATGGTTTTATGAATCACTGTGTTTATAATTGAAATTACACGTGGACGTAGTCCAGGCACAGCTAGTATGTATATATATGTTCATCACACAAATATGTTAATTTGGTGAGTTGTACAACAAAGGAATAATGTAACAACTTTTACAATGGGACGTGCTCCCTTGAGTACTTTACTACATGGGCAGCGTTCTGTGCATGCGATTTAGTGATACGTCACAAGTTCACATATAAGAGCCGAGCGGCAGCTTAAGGAATTCCGAGCGGGACTGAATGTCAGAGTTAATCCACAACCGGGTGACTAACATTCGATTCTTAATACTTCACCCAGAGCGACATTTCCTTGCAACGCTAGCATTAGCAACCCTAGAATAATATTTCATGAACAAATTTAGGGAGCTGTTTTTCTATATATAATTACACTGTATTATATCAGTCGCAGTAATAATTTTATTTCGTATACAATGGGACGAAGGGCGCGAGTAAAAACTAATTCATAAATTCACATTGAGAAAAACAAGGGAATAAATACTTCGCACTACACATATGTAAAATCGGAACGCGAAAATGAAAATAAAATTTTTAAGTTTGCTCAAAAAAAAGATGGAGCGCACGCACGCGTGCTCACCTCATAGCCGGTTGAATGAGAGATAACGACCAGAGTTCGGTTATTTACGACTAACGAGCCTATTCACCGCCGCGCTGCCTCCAAATGGAGATTTATGAAACAGAAAATGTCGGATAACGTACGTCTTGAGTATAATTTGTAGGAGACGGTGTGCAGGCGCGGGCTCATAGCATAATCTGTGAAACCAGATCCGAAGTCAGGACAAATTCTACATTTTTTTTTTTTTTTTTTTTTTTTTTTTTTTTTTTTTTTTTTTTTTTTTTTTTTTTTTTTTTTTTTTTTTTTTTTTTTTTTTTTTTTTTTTTTTTTTTTTTTTTTTTTTTTTTTTTTTTTTTTTTTTTTTTTTTCTTTTTTTTTTTTTTTTTTTTTTTTTTTTTTGGCTAAAATTTTTTTTTTTTTTTTTTTTTTTTTTTTTTTTTTGTTTTTTTTTTTTTTTTTTTTTATTTTTTATTTTTTTTCTTTTTTTTCCCTTTCCCGCCCCGTCCCCTTTGAAATTTTTTTTTTTCTTTTTTTTTTCTTTTTTTTTTTTGTTTTTTTTTTTTTTTTTTTTTTTTTTTTTTTTTTTTTTTTTTTTTTTTTTTTTTTTTTTTTTTTTTTTTTTTTTTTAGGGAGTTTTTTCTTTTTCCTTTTTTTTTTTTCGTTTTTTTTTTAAATTTTCTGGTTTTTTTTTCTCCCTTTTGATTCCTTCCTGTTCTCTGTTTTTTCCTTTAAATTTTTCTTTAAAATCATTGCCCTATACCTTTGTCAAATTTTTGAAATAAAAATTTTAAAGAGTATCATTTTTTGCATGTTACAATTTTGTAAGACTATGTTAATTTAAAACGTTACATTATTTGATCGACTCCAAATTAACCTTTTTTTCTAGGCTAAATACTACTTGCAAAGAGCTCTACTTTTGCATTTTTTGCATATCTGTTACGAAACATAAAATATTTTTAATATTGATATGGTCACTATAAGATATTATTAGGTTAGTTAATACGTAATAACTTAAGATGGAAGGTCCTTTAAGTAGAGACTTAGTAAAGTTACCGACTTGGTATTACATGGATCTCACAACTTTTTACGGTAGAAGAACTGAGTTGTGAGAATTGCTTTTTTTACAAGTTTTGTTTTTGGTGGCTTTTATATTTCTAACATTGATTTCTAACTCGTAGTGGTGGCTAAAACGATGCGCTCCTTGACTGAATGATCGAAATATTTCAGCAACATATCCTGTTATCGTGAGCAGAAGAGATAGCTAAAAGACAAATACTATTTTACGAGAAAGTAATTTGTTATCTTAAAAGACAAGAAACAAGGAATCGATACTGAATCGTTCGCGTCACTGCACAATTTAAATCGATTCGCAGCTTCCAATGGGCAGAGGCAAAAAACACTTAGAATCGCTAAACATTATACCACAGCCGCTTCGACGGGACATCCATGGCCTAATTTGAATAAGCCCCGATTGAGTGACGAGAAAATCGGATCTCACCGAAAAACCATTATTTATGTTTTCCATTACTTTTGCAAACTCCGCTGAGGTCTGTTTCAATTATCAGAATGTACATATATATTCAGATATAGATATAAGTTGATTCTATTTTAAATATGGTACAAAAAATTAAAAAACAATCTAGAGTAAATAATTTTAAATGTACACATATAAATATTTCGTTTATCGAGAATAATCTTAGATACGTGTATACCGATTTTGATATTATCTCTTTCAAAGTATTATATAAACCACATATTATACCAGTATGTATACAAACTCGATACTTATAAACAAATAATTATCATAGACCGTATGAACGAAATACAATAATGCTCTAAAAAAACCGTCCCAAACTTTGTCAAATCGTTGGAGTAATGACGTCAGCCTTCCAGAGTTTTCCAGCTCTTTATCAAAAATTATATAAGTGCGGCGCGATGCGTTTCTGTAGAATTCTAGACATCGGAGCAAATATGAAGAGGAACAAAAGGAACACATTTTAAAGCGGACTGAAACCACAGCGTTATAATTTATGTCTGTACTAATACAAAATAAATGTTTAATGTACAAAATAAAAATAACGCATTTTGTTAACCTATGAGCGTATAATATTTACTATTATAAATGCTTTATCCATATGGGCTAAGCAGTAATAGTAAAATTTTACAGAAATAACTTGGAAGTCGCAATCTTTTTAAGTTTGTTAAATAGTACTGATAACATCAGAATAGAAAGAAATAAGCGGCAATCCATAATTATTTATTCCACATCCATATAGTTCCCAAGAAAGATCAAAAGCATTTTTACCACAACGAAGTTATGACTATGAACAATAACATCACAATAAATAAGCTAATTTATATAACCTGATCACTTGGATGCAATTCTGTTTGAAATCTAATATCTTCACATGGGAATATTATTGCTATAGGAGCCGTTATACCTAGAATGTCCGTAACATATTGACGGGTACAATTGAGTTATGAGTTGTACCCTGCACAGTCTGGGAAGCAAATTTTATTGCTCCTCTGATATTTGAAGTTAACAGTGCAGTTTGATCGAATTAGTTAAAGAAGCGGCATCTGATACTCCACCTTTGGAAATATTGTCTTTTCACAACTGGCTTAGAATAATTAATCAAAACTGCCGAATATTGTGAAAAGAACAGTTTAACTAGACATCTCTCCAGACAGGTATATGATATAATACAATGCAATCTGAACCAGTAATTTCTTGGATTTAGAATTAGTGTTTGAGCAGACTAAATATTGTAAAAACATCTCGGTTACGTTCCCTGTAGTTGTCAGTTAACGAATTTGCTGTTGTAATGCTAATTATACCGTTTGTGGTATTTTAGAGTACATATTAATTAAATGTAGTCATGAAAACATTTTTAGAAAACACATTCTGAAAGACTACTTCGATGTTGGCTATTTTGTAACAGTTTGTTGGCTTCTTCAACGTCCAAAGATGTTACTGGATTATGTAATTTCACTGTTTATTTAGAAAAACCTCATTGAAGCTATGCTCCACAATAGGTATATTAGAGTAACATGAATGTTTCAAAGGCCTACCTCTTTAAATGTAGATGTAAAAAAAATATCCGTTATTTATCCAGACCATCTATGAATCGGTTGAACTGATTTTAACGAGACTTTAACTGGCTAAGATCATTTTATTTACGAGTCTCTATTCGTTATCTCTGCACTTTTTACGTCTACAATCTACAATATTTGTACGATACTCAATACATATAATAATATCGGTATATTAACACGTCAAAAAGAAGTTTATTCCCCTCATTACAGTCGAATTTCGACAATTGAGTGACTATTATTTATAATTAATTGTTTTGTATACATATTAACTAGGAACGGATATCAATTTGAAACTGATAAAATACATCGTATCTCAATGTATGTGTAGAAAATAAATTTTGGGATTTTAAAATAAACGGAACATTTCAAAAGGCTGATTTCACATGCAAACAGCAATATCGTCGTACGTTGAAAATAAACAGTTTCATCTGCGAAAGAATTATGGGTACAGGCTACAACATCCAGCAATTAAGGAAATCAAATAAAATTCGATAGGGAACATTTGTTGAAAATTGCCAAACCCTAAACCGAAAGGGTCCAATTTACATTATATTGGCACGAGATTGGAATAAATGAGAAATATCTTTATTTGGAAGAGATGTTCTTACAAAGAGGATGAAGATGCATTAGAAATAAAATCTCTTTATTATTTTTAAAAGCATACTACGGTATGTTACGACTAGAGCTTGAAGACCACTAATGTATTTATTGGGGATGACGTTGGGGGCCGCAGTTATAAAAGTATGATGTTGTCCTTCGCCGCTAATCCTTCCATGTAGCACACTAGGCTATTGTAGTGTGCAGCATGTTGCATGAACATTGCGTTACGTAGTGTTTGACTCAGCGCCGCACTCATCATCTCTCTCAACACACGGCGGTTGGCTCTCTGCACATTTTGTGCAGATCCAAGCCGAAGCACCCGTACCCGATTAGCACTTGCACCAGATAAAAGAACAGGGAGCCCCACTCTCCCCCTATACACACCCTCAGAACCGGACGAACAGCATCAATGGTGTATCGACAATAACGCGTATACATACACCAGATCAAAGTCCATATCAGACGCAAAGTCAACATTCACTCCAAATTTCAAAATTTTGTCCTTAGAATTATGCATGATACTAAATAAACTTTTATATTTAAAAAATATAATATTTATAAAGAACGCTATTTTCTGACTAGAACGCTGTCTAGTAACAAATTTCAAAATAAGGACTATGGGCTGCAGGATGCTACATCAGCTTATTCCATTTTAGTACGTGTACTGAATACAGATTACGGGTCCAAAGATTCAATGCATAGTTTATAGTGTAAGTAACTACTTACACTGTTGTTTTATTATTTCTTTAAGGATCAAAATTTTCATTTTTTAGACATTATAATATACACGTTTTAATGATTTTTTTATCTCACTCTTGAAATAACAATAAACATATTTGTCAAATTAATTCAAACCATAACAAAGATACCAAAACGCTTGGCATTGATATTGCGACAGTAAATAATACGTTACGGATCGGGCCACTTTATCGGCACCCCTTTCGTTTTATACCGCGATTATGTCATCTTTACGAGCGCTCCGATGCTTACGAATTTTTATTGACAAACAAACAGTATTCCTTGATATATAAAATCCAAATTGTTATAGACAATAAAACTTTTACGCCCGATTCGTAATTGAATATGGTAATTCAGAACAAACGACCACTTAATTTGAATAATAAAGCCACGATACGTTTCTGTTATGCATCTAGTATCGTTCCGTCGTTGCGTCGGAGGAAACAATATTTTGCATAATATTAACATAAGCTATTTTGTTGCAACCGCGTTGCGACGTTCTGTAGTGATAATGGTTCAGATACAAAGCGCTCGCATTGCTTAAACTAAGGGTCGGTAACCGTTTAAGCCGAAAAAGTTAATAGTATTGTAATTAAATTCAAAGATCTATGAGTTTTGGCTTCTACTTTTACTTTCTGATAAAGTATAATTAAAATATGATGAAGGGTGTGTTTTATATTGCAACATACTGGTAAAGTAAATAATTCGTGCTTTTACATACTTATTATATTATTTGCTTACTTATACATAAAGAGTCATCATATAACTTAGGAGTGTTAAAGAGAAGAGTAAATAGGCATCTAGCGGGTAGGTGCGTCAGGTAAAATCATGGCCATCGCGTGCCCGTAAATCATAAGAAAGTGCTTTCTTTTGACGTACCTTCCCAGCTTCACCAAGATTTTTGGTCGAGAGCTTAAGACAGTCAGTCGTAATGACAACTAGCCCAAGAGTGTCAAAGTCACTGGACCTTGGTTTGCGGTGTTACCTTGTATGTAAAATCGCAAAACGTGCTAATCCCATACGAGCTAAACTATAATACACGTTTTTTTTTTTTTTTATATTTTATTTTTTTTTTTATTTTTTTTTTTTTTTTTTTATATAATTATATTATATATATATATTTTTATTGTTTATTGTTTTTTGTTTTTTATTATGTATATATATGAGATATGTTTTATTGTGTATATTATTTTTTTGGGATTATTATATTTGAGATAATTTATTGTTGGTATATATTGTGAGGGTTTAGGTATGTTTTTTTATCTTTATTTATTTATTTTATATTTTATTTTATATATATATATTAATATTAAGATTTATATTTTATTTTATTAATATAGATATATATATAGTTTTTATATATTATTTTTTCTTTCCTCTCTTATTCTTTTTTTTTTTTTTTTTTTTTTTTTTTTCTTTTTCTTTCTTTTTTTTTTTTTTTTTTTTTTATTCGTGTGGTTTTTTTTTTTTTTTTATTTATTATATTTTTTTTTTTTTTTTTTTTTTTTTGATTATACTTTTTTTTATTTGTTTTTTTTTTTTTTTTGTTCGCAATAATAATATATTTTTTTTTTTTATTTTTTTATTATTAATAATATAATTTTTTTTTTTGAGAGTATTTTATTTTTTTTTTTTTTTTTTTTTTTCGCGTTTTCTTTAATTTATTTTTTTATTTTTTATTTTTTTATTTTTTAATATTAATATTTTTAATATTTTTATTAAAAATAAATATATTTATTTATATTTTTTTAAATATAAATATATAATTAATATTATTTATTATTAATTTAATGTTAATATTAATATTTATAAATATTATGTTTTTTTCTTTATATATATATATATAAAAAAAAAATAAATATATATTTAAATATAAATAAAATTTTATTTTTTTATATTTTTATTTATTTATATTTTTTATTATAAATTTTATTTTTTTTTTAGTGAAAGATTGTTTTTTATATAGATATTTTTTTATTTATATTAAATATATATATTATATTTATTTTTAAATATATTTTTTATATATATATAGAATAATATATATTTTTTATATATTTTTTTTATATATATTTTTTATATATATATATGAAATATATATCAAATAGATATACCCTTCTCTTAGGGTTTTTTTTCCCTTTCCCCCTTTTTTTTTTTTACTCGCGGTGTTCTTCTTGTGTTTTTTTTTTCTTCTCTTATTTTGTGTTTTTTTTTTCTTTCTTTTTTTCTTTTATTTTTTTTTTTCCTTTCTTTTTTTCTTTGATTTTTTTTTTTCTTTCTTTTTTTTTATTTTTTTTTTTTTTTTTTTTTCTTTTGTTTTTTTTTTTTTTTTTTTTAATTTTTTTCTTATATTTTTTTTTTTTTTTTTTTTTTTCTTTTTTTTATATTTTTTTTTTTTTTTTTTGAATTTTTTTTTTTTTTTTTTTTTTTTTTTTTTTTTTTGGGGGGGGTTTTTTTTGGCCCCTTTTTTTTTTTCCCCCCCCCCCCCCCCCTTTAATTTTTCCCCCTTTTTTCTCTTCTTTTTTTCTTTTTCCCTTTTTGGGCCCCCTTTAATCTTCCCCGCCTCCCCCTTTTTTTCCGGGGGGGGCCCCGGCCCTTCCTTTCCCCCTTTGGGTTTTTTCCCCCCCCCCCCCCGGGGGCTTCCCCTCCCCTTTCTCTCTCCTCTTTTTTTCCTCCCTCCCCCTATCCGCGGGCCGGTGACGTACGAGGGCGAGAGGTGTCGCCATATTGACAGGCGGCGGCCCCAAAAACCCGTAAATTGGTGAAATACACATGAGTACCTGTGTAACACACGAATGTGTAAATATATTTGAAATCAGACAATTTGGTCTAATGTGTATAAACAAGAAAAAAAGGAAAAGGTCCTTTCAAGAACCTATATACCTTCTCTTCTCTTTTCTTTACCCTCCTCCCCCCCCTTTTTTTTTATTTCTCCCCCCTTGTTTGACTCTCCCCTTTTTTTTGTGTAACTTCCCCCTTTCTTCTTTTTTTTACCCCCCCCCTCTTTCCTTCCCCGCCCCCCCCCCATCAAACATTTTTTTTTTTTTCAAGCTCAAATGAAAAATAAACAAACCCTCCATACATTCCTAAATTTTTTTTTTATTTTTATTTTTTTTTTAGATAAGATTGGATGGAAAAAAAAAAAAAAACCCTTTCCCCCCACCCCCATGAAGAATCCCCCCCCCCAGGTATCTGCCATGTTTCCTTCCCCCCCCTCCCTCCTTTTCTAATTATCTCAATAATTGAATATCAATATACACCCCCCAAATACATCCACTTAAATTGAACATAGATAATCCCCACCACCCCACCCCCCCCCCGGTGACGTCGACATCCTACGGCGTCACCAATACCACTATGTGTGTATGCGTGTGTGTGTATGTGTGCGGGGTGTAATATGATGTTTGTTACTTGCTAGTGAATACGGTATCACTGTATCGCGCCAGCAGCATGCTCGAAGACTCCATTCCGAGGTGATCAAGCTTAGGCTTGAGACACTACCAAGAGGCATTGCGAAGGTTGTGCGGGAACGAAGTTAATCGCCCGTTCACAACAGCGTGATCGGTGGGTGACATGAAAAACTTCTTACAC
Source organism: Antheraea yamamai (assembly GCA_036509395.1). NCBI lineage: Eukaryota > Metazoa > Arthropoda > Insecta > Lepidoptera > Saturniidae > Antheraea > Antheraea yamamai. The sequence goes on along the minus strand of AP028444.1, from coordinate 6,409,831 downwards.
TTATAGCACCTCGTATGATACTCTCATAATTAAATCTACAAGCGAGTTGTTGTCTTTATTGCCCAGTAAAATTTAGTAGAAAAATGTCTACCAGTAAATTTATACAAACATGGCTTCGTAGAAAGTGTTGCGAAAATTGTATTAGGAAGTACAATTACATTAACCGCCTAACTTATAGTCTAAGGGTTGTAATGTCTGTGTTTCTTCGTTGACATTGATTGATTGAGTGTCGTGTAGGCTTGCAAATTGTAAACTTGGAGGAAATAATATTTACTGAGATGTTTCGAACCCGCTCCACATTTTTCGACATTGATCCATTATTGTTTTCGACGAAGAATTTATAAAATCGACTTGATCCGTTTAATCCAATAAATACTTTTTTATTGTTTGCAGTAATCTGATACTATATTGATGAGATAATTTTGAAATGAATTAGTCGAATACCGAAAGCCTGTTGATCAGATTATTAGATATATTATCTATTCTTCAGGTAAAACAGCAACATGAAAAAATGCAATTGCTTGATGACAATTATCTATCTTGAGATTTCACATTGTGTAATTAATGAGACAAAAATATTAAGTATTTCATTTACGGATAATAGCAGCGCTGTTGAAGGATATATCTGTAATAACCTAATACGTTTTTATATAAGTATCTATCACTTTTTAAAATATCTGCTTTATGCTTTATTGTATTTGATCACCCCACTTTCAAGCCACCCCCCATTACCCCTTCCTCGCACATCCTTATATTCGGTGGCGCATCGGGCGCGCCCCCCCTCCTGCTCCTACTATCTTCAGTGTTGTGTTGTCCGCGCCGCGCCGCCCGCGTCGGACGCCCCCCCCCCACTGCTACTAGTGTTGTTGCCCGCGCCGCCTCCATTTTTGTCGTACCGCGCCGCATGCAAATAGTTTGAATTCGCGGGAGAAAAAACGCCCCCCCCCAGAGAAAACCAAACAACAGAATCCCACGCCCGGAAATCAACTCTCCCCCCTTCCCCCCCCTTTCCCCCCCCCCCTTCCCCCCCCCCCCCCCCCCCCTCCTTTTTTTATGTACCTAGTTAAAAAACTAATTTTTGAAAAGGAATAACGTATATATTATTGTGTCATTCTGCATACAGTCCCGGCATGGATACATGCGACTTCTTTCTGTTTAAAAAAAATTAAGAATTATATAAGCAGTCAACAGTTTCCAGAATCAGATGTGGCTATTGAAGGTGTATAAAAAAACTTGTTTCCGAGATCACCATGGAGGAATGGCATAAATGTTTTTAATTGTTTTATTCGCATGAAATTGATATCGCAGCTATAGGAGAGTATTTTGAGAAAAAAAATATTCATTCATGATCACCCATTTTTTTTATTCACTCTGGCAATTTTTTGCATGTTCCACGTACTTATATTGCCATGTTTCTGCTTCGATGACAAATTTCGATACAATTTTTATCGGAATAATGAATTGAAGCCAACTATACCACGCATGCCAAACGTAACGTAGCAATTTTATTCGTGTTGCCACCCGATCTCCTTATGGAGGGCGATCTCGCTCTCATTCCAGAATAAACACATTTTTATTCCGATCTCATGCTAATAAAATGCAAATTCGGCCCTTTCGGCTTAGGGTTTCGCAGTTTTCAACAAATGTTACCTATTGAATTTTATTTGGTTTGTTTAATTGCTGGACGCTCTAGTCGTAAATGTATCTGCATTTTTTACATCTGAAACTGTCTGTATTCAATTTACGATTATATCAGTGTTCCCATATTGAAGCACTATTTTAGAATACTTCGCTTATTCTGGACACTGTTTAGTTTCCACAAAATCGCTTAAATGTTTATTTTGCTTCTAAATTTTTATAAGTCACAATTATCTTTTGTACATATTTCTGACATTTATAGGCGCTTTCTCATGGCCTAAGTTGAATAATCACGTCAAAAGAACTAAACGTATCAGCATAGGACTATGACCATTCAACGCGGAATTTTTAATAGATGGTAGGTAAGAAGCATATTACTTATTTTTTTAATTCGATTGATCCTTTGTCATTTTTTAATGCCCAACGAAACGCACAGGTATCAGCTAGTTTTTTATAGTAATTTGAATTCTTTACTGAAAATCATTTAACTATGTTGCAACCTACTGTCTTTGCTCATCGTTCTTCAGGCATTTGTTATTACTAGGATTATAGTTCAGGGTTCAAAATTTGACCATAGGTCTTTAATTTTTTAAGTTCAAATGCTATTAATTTTTTTGCCAAAGAGTGTGGTAATATTATTATATTTATTATTATTCTAACGAATATTTACTATTAGTAGACGTAAGGACTGGTAAGTATGACAACTAGAGACTTATAAATAAAGCTTCGAAATATCGGTAGTGAGAAGAAAAATGTACTGTTTCCAATTATGTTATTATATTAAATCCCGCTACTGAATAAAATAAAACAAACTATTTATTGACAAACAGAGGAGAAAAAGCTTTATACTTCTTAAACGAATTGGTGTTTTATATTTCACAAAGGCTTTAATGACCCTTTCTGTAACACAGATAATCGGTTGAATAAGCAAATGAACAGACGAACCCACAATCGGATTTATAATATTGGTTAGGACAAGAGGACATTGGTAAATACATTGATTTACCAGATTATGGCTAAAAATAATAACTACAAAATATCTTATGTATAATAAGAAACAAAATAACAATAAATAAAAAAAGTAACATACCAGAATCTTTCAGAATCAGAACGATTCCTGTGTAAGAGATTGCAAATGTAATAAATACGTATATACGGTATATATTACGTGTAGGTACGATAAGTATATGCATTTAATAGACAGGCAGTTCCCTCATCGACTATACATAATGCCAGCGGCAAGATACGTGCGACTGGGTCCGGGTAAATGCACGATTTGTATCCACACTGCAGAAGGAAGCATCTAGACGTTTACAAATGGCCGATTACTTCGAGTTTACTAGACATATTCGGTTCCAGCGTTTCCCAAATTATCGATCTTAGAACGTCGCGCGACGTAGATTAAATTTCTATCAGAGTTATAATAGTATGATATTAATTGATCTAACCATATCGTATACAACAATTTATTTGTAAAGTACATATTTTTTAACCGACTTCAAAAAAAGGAGGAGGTTATCAATTCGACTGTATTTTTTTTTTTATGTTTGTTACCTCATAACTTTGGACTGGGTGCACCGATTTTGATTATTCTTTTTTTATTTGAAAGCTGGTACTTTCCGTGTGGTCCCATTTCAATTTGATCCAGTTCCGACAACGGCATCCAGTGCAAAACCGTATAAGTTTTAAATTTGCATTAATTATGTAAACGACAAATAGACGAATAACTCAATATCACGCTAACCGATTTCGATGATTCATATTTTATTGGAAAGGATGTACTTCAAGGGTAGTTTGATGAGAATTTGGTTAAGTTCTGATCATGGGATCCGTGACAAAGTAAGAAAACTTTCATGAAACGAGCCTACTCCTTTCTTAAGGGCCGGCAACGCATCTGTGTTTCCTCTCGTGTCTCAGGTGTCCATGGGCGGCCGTGATCACTCACCATCAGGTGACCCGTATGTTCGTTTGCCACCAATATTATAAAAAAAACTATTCAATTCTTAGGAGCCTATTGTGCTTATGTTCGTTGCTGTGTTGCAACATGACGCAAGCATTGTAATTACATTACTTAAGATGTATTATGTGTGAAGCGATGGTAGCCGAATTGGTAGTAGAAACTATCGCGGATTATTGATAAGGTTGCGTTCGTACCAAACGTTACTTATTGTACAACCAATTGAAACCATATCGCATACCATACCGATAGATACCATACCGCAAAAATGCGCATATTTTAATATACTTAAGGCGGAACGGAGTTCGCGGGCACTGCTAGTAAAATATATTTATGTACACTAAACATGGAAAAATAAAGTAAATTTTCAAAAAAAAGTATTAACCGACTTCAATATCAATCAAAAACCCATAAGGCACTAAAAAGCGGAAAATAAATAGTTTATCAAATTAACCAAATTAAATAAAACATATGAATATGTGTGCTACCTAGAGATGTATTGGAAGTCGGTGCGAACCGAAAATCATATCATCTACATAGGTACAAAGTTTAAGTCCACTCTCGCGTCTCTATAATACATTTCTACCTGGAACAAATTTGAAATTTCGGTTGGCACCGACTTCCAATACATCTCTAGGTAGCACACATATTCATATGTTTTATTTAATTTGGTTAATTTGATAAACTATTTATTTTCCGCTTTTTAGTGCCTTATGGGTTTTTGATTGATATTGAAGTCGGTTAATACTTTTTTTTGAAAATTTACTTTATTTACGCATTATATACCCTTTTTTATTATGTGATTTGACAAAACAACGTACAATAAATATGGCGTTAAATGGTCACTAGCATATATAACAATTTTTCAAACTTTTTCATGACACGAACCTCTTATTATGTAAAATTATTTCGCGACCTCTTTCGCTGTTTGTAACCCATTTTTTTATGTTACAAATATCAAACCCATACATACCTTTTTATTTATTTTCATGATTAAATAACTTTTATATATGTAATATAATTAGTGAAATGTGAACATATCCCATAGCTACCATCTTTTAAATTTTGTTAATGTTGATTAATGTATGAATGTCCTTTAACTACATTTTCTATAAAAAAATGTTTTTGATATGCCTTCATTTTAGAAGTTATACTTCTTTTGGCGCGTTAGGGAAAAATGATGAGAGTAAATTTTTACGATGCGCGCGGACACCGTCACGTAAAACCGACACCATGAAGTTATTACTATGCGCGCGCACACCACCTGCGCGCACATAACCTGAAGTTAGCTATAGTCAACATTTTGTTTCTTTGTATTTGTTGTTTGTATTTCTTTGTATTAAAACTTTCAATGTATTAAATACCTTTTTTATATTGTTAGTGTCGTTTTTTTTACAAACGTAGAATAAGGCGAAAGATAAAATTTTTGAAAAAATTTTTATCTTGTTACGGCAAAGAAGTATAACTTCTAACGCGTGTACATAAGTACACACACACTTTTTTTTATTATTAAATTACACAATCTTCAGCGAGTCTTTATAGTGTTTTTTCGACCTCCCACAGGGTAGTGAGCTATGCGTTGAAAAACACTGGTCTTTAGTATATCCAACCTCAAAAAACCAGAGAACTCCGATCAGTCATAGTTGATTTCTACTACTGAGGATTCTAATACAGTTTTTACGGATTTTAAATCGGTTTTCACTATCGTCTAAATTAATAACCTTGTTTATACCTTATGAGATATATACAAACATTGTACTACAGAATTTAACATCTCGAAAACTCCCACAGCAAAGTTCATAGTAGTGTAATTTTGTACCTTTTAAGGATAACCACAGTAAACATTTTTATCTTTAACATGTTATTATAAAACAATTGATTATTTGCTATGTTATTTTGGTTAATATAGTATTAATCCTTATCCAAGTAAATTCTTTATTTATGTTGAGAATATAATAGACGAAAATTATTTTAGACTGCATTGATTTGATTGAAGGCGTATGCATATAGCCTTGTCGCAGGAGAAAATAAATAAAACTGCTGTGAAGCATACCGCTTGTAATATGTAATCGTTGACAATAATTTTGTTTCAAAATACGTTACACTTTCAAATTTGCTCGTTCAGAAATCGGACCTGATATAGTGGCATTAATTCGCGTGAACAAGCATATGCAAGATTTAAAATTGCGAGCATGAAAAAGGGGTTTCTATGAAGATTCCTACTAATGAATGCCACAAAGAATTTCCTTCCAGTTAACCAGCGGTATTATTATTGAGAATAAAAGTTATCGTAGGTAGTGTAATTATAAAAGAAGCGAAGAAAATGAATAAGCAAAAAAAATGTAGCAATAATAAGATGAACTTAATACTGACAAATAACTAAAAAACAGAGAGTTGTTCTGTAGGTGGTAGAGCCAAGCTGAAGCTATTACTGGTTTTAGCGTGAATGGGTCGGCTTGCCCCCAGTACTGCCACCCTCTCAGAGAAAACCGACGGGAAGTAATAATGCTTGCATTGTTGCGTTTCGTTTGGTCAGTGAAAGCGCTGGAGCTCATCATCCCTCCCCCTTCCCCTCACCTCTACCCCTTCCCCAAACACAGGCTAGCAACGCACTTGCGTCTCCTCTGGTATTGCTAGTGTCTATGGACAGTGGTGATCACTTACCATCAGGTGACCCGCCTGTTCGTTTGCCTCCTATAATATATATATAAATAAGTGTACCGAATAGCTAAGATCAGTTGATAATAATATAAATGAAAAATATAGATAAAAAAAGTTGTACATATCAATAGCCAAAGGATGGGTGTAAATTGTTTAAACATTTATGACGCTACACTACTACAAAGTACCTATGCGAAACCGGGGCGAGCCGTTAGTTTATATTAATAAAAATCACACAAAAACCCTGTTTATATGGTAATCGAATCGGAATGACAATTAATATCATTACATAGTATAAAACAAAGTCCCCTACCGCGTCTGTCTGTCTGTCTGTTCGCGATAAACTCAAAAATACTGAACAGATTTTCAAGCGGTTTTCACCAGTGGATAAAGTGATTCGTGAGGAACGTTTTGGTATATAATTTGTCAAGGATTTTTTTATAATCAGGGCGGGACAACGTCTGCCGGGCCCGCTAGTATTATATAAGATTACTATCCTTTTAAAAGCAAATCATTGCGCGTATCATTACTGTCAAGTATCTTTATACTAATATTTGCAAGAAGTCTCGATGTCAAAGTTTAAAACCACTGTCATTGACAAATTAAATGCCTCGTCCATTTAACCCAGTCAGAACCACGCTCGAAGTAATTAATGCCGCTTTGGAACCTATGTTACGTAAGGAACCATCACAAAGATAGAGCACAGTACAGTTTCTAATGCATTTAATTTCATTACGATGCAGTTAATATCGTAAGTATAGAAAAATCCAGTGTAATGATGTTTGTCCACGATGAACTTCGAAACTACTCAATCGATCTTCATGAAAGTTGCCACTTATATATAATTTGATCCAACTTGAGAGATAGGATAATTTATACTTCGATTAATGATCTCAATATTTTTCATTACAAATTAAATTATTGTCAATGTTGATTATTGTGATTAACTGTAAGTTTCATCAGTTTCGAACAGATGGTGCTTTAAATTAGCTTATTGACAGAAAACTGTAGGACCGACTGTTATAGATGTCTCATAGGTGGCACCACGTTTTGAATTTGAATTTGAATTTCTGTTTCAACTCCAGTTTATGCCACAGCAACGCGCCATAGCTAGTTAACTATATTTTCAATGCTTAGACGCTTGATATTGCATGACCTGAATATGCATAACTAAATTATTATACCATAATGGTAATTACTAAGATTTTTATATTATATACAATTACTGGAATTAGTCGAAAACGTATTCTTCAAATATGTTCACGTATCTTTTAATGCCTTAATGACAAAGTGGCAGCTGTGTCAGATATTTACCACATCGCAATAGGAAAATAAGGGTAAACACCATAAACACTTTTTCGGCACTGGTAGTTCTAATTCGGACGTACAACCCTGCTGACAACTAAATGCGCTCTGGCTCACCTCAAACCGCGACTAACCAAAATCGAGTCATTTTGACAAATTTATCACTATATGCACGTGATCCAAATACCCTATCGGCTTGCTTACTAAATATAGACAGGCTAATTCCAGAACGAGACACGCCTAAACATACAATCACTACGGAGTCATTCAATCGGACGCAATTAAAATATTTGCAGCTGTGACACAAAACAATAATTCAATTCGACCCAAATGTCATCACGTCAAACGGCATAACGCCATGCAATCTCTACGCCACCGCTCTCTAATCTCTTGTCTATCGCGCGCGTATATAACTATATATACAATTCGTTCGTCCTAATGACCAATAAAGTTAAGTTTATTTATTTGTTTTATTTTTATCTGCTTAATACCAGGTCCTGGTATTAACAATACCACATCTATCCGGAGTATATGAATTTTAACGCACGTACTTGGCACTGTATGGACACACTGAACGAAGTTAAGCGCTACTTTTTAATTGAATACATGGAATGGTTTTTGGTAGCACTCTCAGAGAAATAATATCTACTGTGTGGAATATATAAGTAACTAGCAGGCCCGGCAGACGATGTCCTACCCTGATTATAAAAAAAATCCTAGACAAAGTATATACTAAAACCTTCCTCAAGAATCACTTTATCCATTGTTGAAAACCACATAAAAATCCGTTCAGTAGTTTTTGAGTTTATCGCGAACAGACAGACAGACAGACGCGGTAGGGGACTTTGTGTAACGTAAGTATCCTGTTTGTCTTTTTGGATTTACGAGCTCCAAAAAACTCCTAAAAATGTAAATTGCAGAGTTACTGAAATTTCCAATTTAACCAAAAAAAGAAAAAGTAAATAGCGTTGTTTGGGAAAACATTTAATAATTATACACTCACAATATAAATTACCAATGACAGATTTTGTAGCTCATGAAAATGCAAAAACTGAAGTCGTTCCATCTGATATTTCCGAATATATTTTATAACGCGCAGTGAGAGTTGCAGTAAATAGGTTACTAACACGTAAACATGAGAATGAAGTTCCTACATTTGTTTACCATTCAAAATATTATTATTACATCACCACTAATTATTACTATTTTATTTCTCATCAATTCAAATAGAAACGTAAATCTGTGTTACTTATTTACGATACGTTTCATCCTGAATAGATATAAAAACACACAACGAAGAAGTCGTCGTTAAAAGTTAGTATGATATAAATACATACATATCAACTAAACCTAATAACTGTAACGGTACATATTATTTTATTTCATTATTTTTCTCGAATACACATAATATGAAACTTAAATAAAATATTATTCTACTAAAAGAGGGCTTTTAAAGCGCCTACAGACGACGACAGCTTTCAAGATTATCTTAAAGCGGGAGACATTTTATTGCACCTAATAAAATCCAGTGGGACAAGCGGTGTACTCGGCTGCAGGAACTACAGCAAAACTAATGTCGAGTATTTATTGTAAAATTCTTTTATACTTTCCTTACTACATATATTTTGAATCAAGACATACAAAAATTGCATCTCCATTGCATTTACCAAATTGTCTTTCGTTATTTGGTGGCAGTCGTCCACTGTGTACATTAAATCTGGGGTTCTATGTGATTATCGTAAATCATTACATATTATAAAACAAAGTCCTCTGCCACGTCTGTCTGTGTGTTCTCGATAAACTCAAATCTACTGAACGGATTCGCATGCAGTTATGCAGTAGAGAAAGTAATTCATCAGGAAAGTTTAGGTATATAATTTGTCAAGTTTTTTTTTCAGGATATCGTCCGCCGGACCTCTTAGTACTAATAGGTCTTTACCTATGAAATTGCCGTTCTGCAGTACTGGCCATTTCAAATCAAAATAATTTTTGTTTGGCTAAGAATTCTAATTTCAAATTAATTTTATTTTAAAAACATGGAATTCTTTTGCCAAAAGTAGTCATTTGTTTATTGATTAGTGTTACATTTTCATCGTATTTCAATCTTTTTTGTCATCATGGATACGTTAAAAATTCGAGTAATTATGGAATATGAGTACCGTCGTGGCAGCAACGCGGCACAAACGGCACGCAACATCAACGACGTTTACGTAGCTAACACTACAAACCAACGCACCACCTGTTATTGGTTTGCTTGCTTCCGTTCTGGGAATTTCGACCTGAAAAATGAACCTCGCGGTCGTCCGAAGACTTTGGTCGACAATGACGAATTAAAGGCGATTGTGGAAGCTGATGATACAAAATCTACGGCTCAATTAGCAGCAGCTTTCAACGTTAGCGTCAAAACAATATTGGTCCATTTGTGTCAAATTGGCAAGGTAAAAAAGCTTGACAAATGGGTGCCCCACGAACTCAATGATCGCCAGCGCGAAGTACGCCTCGAGACGTGCCTTGCACTACTTAACAGACACACAAATGAAGGAATTTTGAACCGCATTGTTACCTGCGATGAAAATTGATTCTGTTTGGTAACCGCAAGCGCTCAGCAAGTTGGTTGGATCCTGGTTCAGCACCTAAACAATGCCCTAAACGAAAACTTACCCCTAGAAAAGTGATGGTCACTGTTTGGTGGTCTAGCACCGGTGTGATTCATCACAGCTTCTTACCAAACGGGGTGAGCATTACTGCAGATGTGTACTATGAAAAACTGAACACAATGATAGAGAAGCTGGCACATCTCCAACCAGCATTGGTCAATCGCTCGTCTCCGCTGCTCTTGCACGACAACGTACGACCTCATACTGCACAGCAGACGGTCTCCAAGTTGCAAGAACTGGGGTTGGAAGTTCTCCGTCATCCGCCCCACTCACCAGACCTTGCGCCTACAGACTACTACTTTTTCCAGAATTTGGATAACACCTTGGCGGGAAAAAAATTCAATACCCGAGAGGCAGTACAAAATGCCTTTGAAGAATTTGTTGCCTCCCGTCCAGCTGATTTCTTTAAGAAGGGCATCAATAAACTGCCACTACGTTGGCAAAGATGCATTGATTGATCATAATGGGTTAAATTAATTACTTCGATTAATACAAATAAAAAGTACATGAAAAAAATTCGTTTAAATTTTTTCATACAAAACGGCAATTTCATAGGTAACGACCTAATATTATAAATGCGAATCTGTGTTTGCTTGTTATGTTTTCACACCTTAACTACTCAACCGATCGTCATGAAATTTTGCATACACGTACTCAGGGGTACAGAAAACAACATAGGGTACCCTTCATCGAGCATAGGTACTGTTTCCGCGGGTTAAAGCAAACCTACATTAATGAGAATAAAGCTGGAGCTTCTTAAGTCCTTACAACATAGATTTATTTTACATGGAGGAAATCGCTTCAGATGCCCTCCCTAGCCCGGCAGTTGGGCAGGGTGGGTTATGTCCGACTTGCACGGACTAAAACCCCATGGTGCCTTCTCACACCTAATGGCCGGGGAGCAGGAGCTGCCGACTGGCAATACGTCTACTCCCCGGCAGGTGTAGGCCCCTCATCAGAGGCCCCTTCGTGGTCTGAGGAGTCAGAGTAGTAGACCCCTCAGGGGAGGGATAGTAAGGCAGTTTATGACTAAATCTCTGAAACAATCGCAATCATATTAAGCATACAGATAACCTGAGATCTGAAGATGGATGTAAACATTTTTCATGATGAATATACTGGAAAACAAGCAAACAAATTGTATGTTAATAATAAAAGATTTACGCCTATCTAGTATTAATTATTCTAGCTTCAAAGGTTTGCCAACTTTTCACTAAAAAAATTAAAATAATGTAATGTTAACAAAATGTTCAAATTATTATTTAAATTGTATGAAATCCAAGTTATATGTTTTCTATCGTAAAATTTCAGTCAGTTTCAACCGGTGTTATAATTTAGTCTTCTACGCGGATGGATACTCGGATGATAAATATCTTGAATAACACGGTTTGACTACAATTTTATACGTAAAATATTTACGATATCACAACAAAGATTTATAAAAATTAATATAGTTAGTATATTGTCATATAATAACATATAATTATAAAATTGTGTGCATTTCATGATACTTGGTACTATGTATTTGTTTATATTTATTGTATCATTTTGTTACTCTATATGTGTTACAAGCCACACTACTTGTAATATCATAGATTAAGTATCTACTTTTGTCATTTTGCTTTGTTTTTAATTAATTATTTATTTAATATTAAAAAATAAAAAAAACACTATCATCACCCTCCTCTCACTTTTTATATTTATTTTTCTTTATCCCACCTCCAAATTTCCTTTTCTATTTATTCACCCATAAAGAATTCAGCCTTCACAATAAAAATTAAGTAATTTTAGACGTGACGAACCTACCTGTTTTCAAATAAGGTAGTGGACGGACTAAAACGGAAAGTCTGCCCACATAAAGTATAAGAAACTATTTTAAATCATCTGAATTAATTAACTTCGATCAGAATTGAAATTAATTTTAACACAAATATTCTGACCATTTCGTTTTTAATTTCTTTACAAAATCAAAGATAAATATTAAATAGTTTTATAATTGTTACTGAGTACTAATTAGGTTACTTTAATATTCGAATATATTTTTTATAACGCGCCGAAAATAAAGTTGAAAATAATTAGATTATAGCCTAATTCCAAAACATCAGTAAGATAACTAACTAAAAATAAAAGTTGGGAATGTCAACGCTTTATTGAGCTGTGGAAATATAAAATGCCTCAACGGCACGGCGGCCACGGCCCACCGAAAGGAGCGGTTTGTTTTGGGGATTGAATTATGAATATTTTACCATAAATTAATACTAATAAAAATTTAAAAACATTTTTTTTTAATTTTTTTTCCTCCCATCATAAATTCATTAATACTTCTCTTCTTCAACGATCTCCTAATACCCAATATTTTCACAACCACACTACTTGATTTTGACACAGATTTTGAAACATTCTTTATTCCCGCTCCGCTCCTATTGGTTTTAGCGTAATAATAACCTTCCGCGATACATGAGCTATATAATACTGAAAGAATTTTTCAAATCGGATCAGTAGTTCCTGAGATTACCCCTTACAACGTCACAAACTCACAAATTTACAAACTTTACCTCTTTATAATATTAGTATAGATAAGGAAAACATACATAAAGATATTCCTTACAACAATTTCATAAATATTATAACTGGTAAATTACAAAAATTATAAGATACACCCCTTTACATTAGTCCTTTATTGTTAATCTCGTTTGGTTTAAATTTAACGTAAATATGTGACACTCATCACTTGTGAGATGACACGTAATTTATTAAATAGAATATACAGCACACTTCACGTCGCTAAAACGTAATTCCTCAGCTAAACGCATCCCCCATCCCATGAGTTAACAGTATAATCGCCATCAAGGAACAAATTTATTCCCGTATCGCGGGCGTGAGTGAGCGAAAGTAAATTAGCCATAACGTGTAAATTGAAACGCAGGTAATCCCGGGCACCTGAATTAACTCGACGAGGGTGAACCCACTTCCCGTTTGTTAATGAATAAAGGGGAACAGTGAGTGACGGTGGCACCTGCCTGCGATTGCAATATTTTGTTGCGACGCGGCGACACCCTTTGCCTTAATATAAGACATATTATAACTAACTAGCTGATATAACTTCGTTTGCGTCGTTTATTATCTTAACAATATAATCTTACGTACAGAGGAAAAATATTAGTACGATAACGCTTGCCCAAGTTCTCCACGGCAAAAAAATAGTTTTGTGGAACGCCCACTGTTTATAAAACGAATAGTGATAATTTTTAGAGTAGGACCAAGTGTCTAAAAAGTAAAACTAAAAAATTATCGAAATCTACGAATTAGTTAATTAGTCGAAGTCGCGAGCATAGCGACAGACCTCTATCATTTTATTTATATAGGAAATTAATATTACTTATTGGTTTCTCACTTTTGGATATAACCTAAAATACTATAAACAAGGTAATAACGCGTTTTTTTTTCCTTTATTACACTATTTGATGCTTGCACATACTGTATTAGGTATTTTTTACAGACATTCAAATTTATTAAAATATTAAGCTCATACTCAAAGCAGCTATAGGCTGTAGATCAAATGGATTTTCGTTCGTATTCCTGCTGTCTTCAAATAGACAACGTGATTTAATATAAGAAAACACCTTATCAGCAAGTTATCAAGCTGTCACAGTCCACTGTTAGATTTATGCCTCTTCCAATGTTTGCTATTGAATTTGAATTCCAGCCTTTTGTGCCCACTTACTTCACCAAGTTTTCTGCATGTCGTCGCTCTATTTAGTATGAGATTTACGTACACTTCATTTACCAACCCGCGATCTCTACTAATAAAGTCTTCTGTTTGAACAGTTGTTGATATTTTGACAGATATGACGGACCCGCTACTACAATTTTACTTTCCTTGTATTGTAACCAATGTCGATTACTTTTTTTTCCGATTACGAATCGTATTTAAGAAATTCATAGCACGCCTGTTTCCATGGCATACATGGTTATTGACTTTGAACTTATAAACAGTCTCCAAATAAATAGTTAGAATTCGTAAAGTTACTTCCTAAAAATTCAAATTACAAATACAACTATTTTTAGAAGTGTATAACTTGACAAATAAATAGAAAAAAAAATTTTTTTTTTTTTTTTATTTTATTTTTTTTTTTTTAAAATTATATTTTTTTTTTTAATTTTTTTTTTTTTCTTTTTTTTTTTTTTTAAAAAAAAAAATTAATTAAAAAAAAAGTAATTTTTTTTTTTAAAATTTTAATAAAAAAAAAAAAAAAAAAAAAATAAAAAAAAAATTTTGATTATAATTAACTTCAGGGTATCGGTTTTTGGTGACGGTGTGCGCGTACATCGTAAAAATTTACTCTCATCATTTTTCCCTAACGCGCCAAATAAAGTATAACTTCAAAAATGTGTTCATTTTCACGTCTATCAGAAGTGCAATTAAGCTGAATATAAACAAATTTCAGAGTCTCAATTTTTCTCGTTGTCCACTTCACATGAATCGTCCCTTTAGTCATATTAGCCCCATGGTAACTTAATTATACCAGCACTAAAACCTTTCATACATCTTCTTTCATAGAATCATCTTTCACTAATTTCACTAAACATTTTAGTAACCTTATCCAAAGGTTTTATTACTAAAATGCTCTGGTTCATGGCGACATTTAGTTTATTGAAATTAAAATTCTTGATTAGATATATTTTTATATTATCGATCTTGACATTTTAACTACAATAACGTATGTAATAGAACTACGTAGGACCTCTTCAATATGAATCACAGAACAACAGTCTTCGAGGAGGTTGCTTTTCTAATATCTTGTACCAAATACCCTTCTCAATCTTTCATCAAAAAATCCCATCCCGATATTATAAGCTAGCTTCTGCTCGCGCCTTTACTCAGGAAGAATACTTGTTTTCTTGATGAAAGGTACCCTATGTCCTTTTCTGTACTCCTTAGAACGTGCATACAAAATTTGATGAAACAAAAAAAACAAACTCACCTTCATATTTATAGTATTAGTTAGGATAGTTTTTTTATAGGTACCTAAGATTTCTGAATGACAATTCTAAATAAACATTTCTACATCATTCGACACTGCAAACTTTTTTTCTATACTTTATAGATTTAGCGTCTGATCTCATGTGATTTTGAATGAGAATATAGTCTAAGATAACACGCTAAACCTACAGGTGACTGGCTTTGAAATACAGCTGACGGAACACACCAACTGGTGCTTAGTGATACATTTTCAACTCGAGGGTGGTAGCTAGCCGGGCGTACTTAGAAAAAGCCCTACCACCTATCTATGGCTTCATCACGATATTTTCCTTCACCGAAAGCTCCAACCCAGTTACCAAATTTCCATTGACCCAGTATCCGAATACCTAAACCTTAATAATTCTTTCGAATACAAAACGAGGAAGTTTAAATAAGAGTGTTCAAAACAAACAGAACCCCAAAAGGAAGCTCATGAATAGGTTTCGAAAAGTTTCCACTATAAAACTAATATTGTTGAGAGGTAAGCGACTCGGTGACCCGTTGACCGGCGGGGCGACGCGGCGCAGCGGTATCACATCACAAAAGAGTCACGTAGAAATCTGGCTCTCACCGACACGCATGACCTGACCTGCCTTTATATCTTATTTCAGGGTTGACATCGAAACTTTTTTCAACATTTATATATTATTATATTTTTCAGATTAATTATTTATTGGTCGACAATGTGCCGCCTCAGATTCCAAACAATTTTTCCTAACAAAAGAGTAACTATAACTTGATAATCTATATACATATATGTCTTCCATGTTTCAAGCTCACTAATAAGACCAGTAACAGTTTTTTAGATAGTTTGATTTTATAAAAAGTCCCAAAGCCCATTACCGATTTGCCAGTTAGCAAGTTCAAGCACGGTATCAAACGGGTTTTAATGTCTAAAGGCTATAGGGTGGATCAATATGTGGAGACGTCACCTCTCTCTGTGCATCCGTCAAAAACGAGTGTATAATATATGTTTATAACTATGCATATTCGTAAAAATATATTATGTTATGTATAATGAAAAGATAAACCAGATCGAGTGTCTTGCCGGCAGTTCTCGATGACCGGGTTGTTTTCTAAACCAATGGAAGTTTTAACGTTCTTAACGCTTTCTCAGGGCTTAAACTGAATAAAATAGTTTTGATAGAATGTATATTAAAAATGCCAATTCTTTGGGGTTCGATCACATCAAAACTACTAAACGAATTTACATAGGGCGATGATTATTTGACGTGAAATATTTCATAGATGCTTGTAGTCTACTTATTTTTTTGGACCATTGTTTAATGTCCAACCGAGCGACGGGAATCAATGAATGGCATCGTATAACTATTACCTGAATTTTTGACACATTTCTAAATATACTTTATATGACACAAGTGATTCAATATCGCTGTAGTTGAGTGATTAGATTTGCAGATCGATTCGATATCTGAAGGTTCAAACGCTAAAATGTGTCAACGAAACTTTCGCAATTTGTGTATACCTACAAATATAAATTGATAGTACCATGTACCATGTATTTGGTTGATGAAATAATCGTGAGGAAACCTCAGAAATGTTCTTTTAAAAACATCGCATGTGGGAAAATAGACAACCGAAATCTCCAAGCCGTAGGCTGGCGTGATGAAATAATTCGTTTTTTCCTTTAAGAAAAGGCTCCTGTCCTGCAATAGAGCTCTTACTAGCTAACATCATTATGATATTACTAGCTTTTGCCCGCAGTTTTGCTCGCCATAATGTACATTTAACCTATACCTAGGAAACTATACTGTTTTGCTGCACGAGAATAATGGATACTCCTTTATGTTCTTTTCTGTATGTACTCGAGCTATATACAAAATTTAATGACAATCGGTTGATTTGTTTAAATGTGAAAGCGTAACAAACAAACAAACATACATTCGCATTTATATTATTAGTAAAAGTATGAGTTATACTGGGCTAGTTATTTTTCTAGTGTATTAGTTTAGTTATTTTCCGATTTTGAAAAAAGGCGTACTAAATATTAAAGCCTTGCCTTAGTTTCTAACATAAGCGTATATTATCATTCAACCCTATTTAGTTTACGGTATCCCAAATAAAGATGCTGGAATGCGATATACTTGTGCCATTGAGCTATACGATATTATTTGAGAAACCACTGAACCGATACGGGTTCCGCTATGGGCATCAATAGTAACTCGAAAACATACCTCACGCTATTCCCTTTTTCGAACTGTATTTATCAGATAACTTCATATTTTTACCTATTTATTACTACAGTATTTTATTACATTGCTAGCAATAGCCCGTGACTTCGTTCATATTAATTATACTAGAGAATCTAATAAGACTAGACATAATCTTGTAAGTGGAAGAACTTTTAGAATCGGATTAGTACTTCCAGAGATTATCTTCTATAAAATTTACAATATAATAATAAGTGAAATTGAATGTCATTTAAATCAATATCAACTCTTACCAAATACTGTGTAAAAATAGGCAAAATTCGTTTAAAACATATTATTGTTGGTCTGAACGTTTTTAATTTAATGCATTTAACATAGTCTTATATCAAGTGTTTGAATTTTCGACTTAGCTATTGACGTTTCGGTTTTTCGCTCGAGTTTGAAACTATAATATCCGAAAAGCAAATGTTAACGAAACGTGTGCCATTATCTATTATTATACTGCAACATATACTGTATAAAAAATCCAAGTAAGTATAAAGAAATTGAGAGGCAAGATTAAATTAAAAAAATTCTAGTGGAACATTTTAAGATTATGACAGGACTATATAAAAAAAAACACAATTTCTCTCTGCATAATATTCATATGTAAAATAGATAATCCTCTGTATTCGTTATAATAAGAAAAAGCTGTGAAGTGAATTGAAAGACGTGCGAAAATGACCCTGTTTATAAGTTCAGGTTTAAAATCTTTGGTAATGACTTTTATGGTATGTTTTTGATGAATCATTAAAATTCCAGACCTGTTTTGTGTTAACATAAAATTAAGAAGAAGTCTCGTATGGGGAATAAATCTCGACAGTATTTCTCGTAAAATTTAATGCACTTAAAAACATCTTAATATCAATATACTTATCTTTATAAATTAAATGATAGAGATCATGCAAAAACCCAACGGATAGATTTCGACCTATTTTTGAAGTGATAACTTCTTAAGCCGCGTTGGGTGATTTAAAATATTTCGTAAGGGAAAAACTTATGGGTTCGCGTCACCGAAGACATTTTGTAATCAAAGTATATTCTTAATTGTATGGTTATAAAGAACAAGACGAAGTCGCGACTATGAACTATCTTTGTCATTGTTATATATTTGTACGTATGTATGGAAGTAATTATGTATGTATGTATATTTATGTTATATATGTATTTGTTTTATGTTATATATTTATGTTATATATACACATATATATATGTATATATATATATATATATATATATGTATTTATTTTATTATAGTATTGTATACATGTATATATTTATTTATCCATTTTCTTCTGTTTTATTTATATAGGCACTACCTAGAAAAGTTTTTGCTTAACATCAATACCGCTGGTTAGCTGGAAGAAAATGCCTCATGGCATTAAGCTCGCCAGTGTACAAATCAAAAGTGTAATAAAGAATTCATTCATTCATTCAACTAATGAGACATAGGACATAAAATACTTTTGAATGTGCTATTTATTATTGTACGTTGGTTTACTCATTTAATGGTATCATTTTGTTAATAAATGTTATCTTCTAGATCGTTATTAAATCTCCATTGAGATTGAATGTCGAGTTTAATAGATAATGATGTCTGACGTCTAATGTTTCTCAATAAAGCATAAATTACTAGTGAAATGTATAACGTTGTGTTATAATAAACATTTCACTGCTCTTTTTACAAATGTTTATTTTATTAAAACTAAGTCACTTCGTAGTGTTCGATATAGAAGATGTATCGTTATCATTATGCAATAGAACCTTTTCATATAAATCGATTGTTGACGTTCAGATCTCAGTTAATAAATAGTATCGAGACGCCAACTTCTTGGTAGTCATGCACGTGAACGTCAACAAAAGAAAAGGTGACATCTCACACATCTGTTTTATCATCGAACGATCGAGTCGGTCTTGTTAGAATCAGCAGGTGAAGTATCAAAATAAGAATCGATATCCATCATTCGTGAAGCTCAGCGGCCACCTGCAACACAGAGGAGGTCACGAGGTACGTGCATTGTATCTTTACTGTTGTTAGCTGGATCTGAACGAAAACTTTAAAGGTTCTCGAAGACCCTTCGGGGTCCCCCAGAGTAGCAGAAAGCCACCATAAGGCATTTTGGCGGTGCGCATGCTACAGAAGGTTAAAATTTTGCGAGATAAAATTTTAAATACATGTTCTCTTTTATTTACACACTACAGGATATTCAAAACTTGCACTATATTAGGGGTCAAGTATTACGTAAACAGATTTTTTGTAATTTCAAATCCCCCCCCCCTCCCCCCGCCAGCAAAAATAAGCAATGCTCTTAAAGGATTACGTAAACATTTATATAAAGTATTTTGAAATCTATTCAGGTTCAATAAATAAATATTGCTGACATAATCATCATCCAGACACCCCATCCCCTATGTCATCAAAAATAAGCAAATCAAGGACTCCCCCACCTCTCATCAGTGCTTACGTAATACTTGAATGGCCCTTTACTCCCATTTCAATAATATATATAAATAGCTAGCTACACGTGATATAAAATGCATACCAAATTTATTATGTACTAGCTGAAACCCACCCGCTTCTTTGAAAATAAAAAGACGCAAAGGGGCAATCAAATCCAAAAAATAAGTAGTCTAGAAGCATCTACGAAAAGAAACGCTTTCTGGTTATAATCTCGCTATGACTAAAAAGAGGAATATATGAGAGTTGTGGTAAAATTAACTCAGACCAAATTTATAATTCACGAAATATAATAATCTGATAATTTTTAGAAAATAATAAATGTATCAAAACCAATTTTGCAAATCCTTTGTGCGCTGCTATATGTTATAAAAGTAATAACTATGTAAATATCATAAAAGTGATTTTTTAACTCTCGGACGATTACAATTCCATGATCTTATGTTCTATACGACACTCCATATGCATTATCACACGTCATCCAATTTATCCATTCGCGAAAAGTGCATTAACTATTTCAAACACTAATATATTTTATGCCGAGCGACCAGCCCCGTGGTTGCATAGGTGTAATTTATACTAATATATAAAGCTGAAGAGTTTGTTTGTTTGGCTGAACGCTAGGATCTCAGGAACTACCAGTCCGATATGAGAAAACCCTTCGGTTTTAGATAGCTCATTTATCGAGGAAGGCTTTAGGCTATATATCATCACGCAAAGATCAATAGGAGCGGAACACCAATAAAGAATGTTTCAAAATCGGGTACTTTTTTCCTTTTTGAGAGATATCGTTAGCGTTAATATTATATACGTTGCTATGGCAACGTGGTAAGTTTCTATCGCAAACATTTTCAAAGTTTATTTTGTTTTCCTATTCAAAATTTGTTATCTATTACGTATTATAA
Source organism: Antheraea yamamai (assembly GCA_036509395.1). NCBI lineage: Eukaryota > Metazoa > Arthropoda > Insecta > Lepidoptera > Saturniidae > Antheraea > Antheraea yamamai. The sequence continues at coordinate 6,389,017 of AP028444.1, read as the reverse complement.
AAATAAAGTTTGTGTATGTACAATTAAAATAACAACTTTTTGATGAATGTATATGGCTATAAATGACCAAAAAATTTTTTTTTATATTTTGTCTATATTTTTATATTATTATATTTTGTCGGTTTGTTTGTTTGTTCCGGGTAATCTCCAAAAGGGCTGGACCTATTTTAACGGGAATTTTACTGGCAGATAGCCGAAATTATAACGGTTGACATATTTTACTTTATTTGTCCGCGGTTTCGTCCGCATTGCTATTTCCAAAATGGTTGGACCGATTTTCACGGGGTGTTCACTGGTAGATAGCAGGCCTCATAAAAAGTAATTTAGGTTTTTTTTATTAGCCTTCGGCCACAGTGCAATATCCGTAATGCTTGAACTGATTTTCACGGGGCTTTCACTGGCAGATAACTCACCTCATAAGAAGTAACTTAGACTATTTTGTTTTGTTACTCAAGACTTCGTCTGCAATATTCTACTATCTCCTAATCGGTTGGACCGACTTTCACGGGATTTTTACGGGCAGATAACTAGCGAGCTCGGAAGACGTTGTCCCGCCCCGATAATAAAAAGAAAACCTTGAAAAATTATACTTAAACCTTCCCCATGAATTATTCTATCTACTGGTGAAAACGGCATCAAAATCCGATCTGTAGTTTTTGACTTTATCGCGAACAGACAAACAGACAGACCAGAGGACTTTGTTTTACACTATGAAGTGATGAACTGTTACCTGTGTATTCGTTCGTGTGAATTTAATAAAAATAGTTTGTTTACTTTAAACAAGCGCGTGAGACGTGCGCTGTACTGGACTCCAAGAATAAATGTATGTAATTTGAATTATATTATCATTTTGGTCAATTTGGCGGCCATTTTGTTTTATTTACCGCGTTTGCATCTACATAACTCAGTGATTATAGCAACGTATAAGAATAATAGAATTATATCGACAATATGGGCATGTTTTGTCTATATAATAAACAATTTAACACATATTGTTCGATAATGTATAGTTTAAAATTTTCATTACTTTCTTATATAGTGTTAGTGAGCACTGAGGGTGGTACATAGTAGGTTAAAGCTCCAGGTATGTTGCTGATGATAAATCCCATCTCATTCGATATACTATTCGTATTTACATATCTAATGTACACGTTACATGTTACAGTAGATGGCGTAATGTAAGATTGTAAGTAGGTGTATACATTACAGAAATGCTTTTTCAAAAACATTTGTAACTATGACACCATAGTTATTTAATACATTTAAGAAAACGCGTGCGGAGCCACGGGGGACAGCTAGTGTACTTATATAGGGGCTTATAACTTATCTAAAAGATTTAGTTCCATTTTTATGGCGCTTTGATACTTACCGTCCATCAAAGTAATAAAAGCTACCTGAGAACCTTGTGACAAACACCTTTTTGTCGGTACACGTAATTTTAATTCTGTAATAATTTTTAAATTATCTAGTGAAATGATATGTTATACAGGATAATTTTGATTTTCATTAAACGCTCACGATAACTAAACTATTTAATTGGAAAAAGAATTAATACATTATTAATTTAAACTAGCGTCACCAATAATCAATTATTCTTTAATGATGTATAATAGATAAAAATGGTTAAGTAGTGTGTTTTATGCTTATGAGATAAATATATAGTATAAGGAAATTTTCCTTGAGCATTTTTCAGATGTACAATTCTGTAGTACATTATTTTTATGTATCTCATAGAGCTTAGCCAACGTTTCCAATGTATGCGTCTGAAATCTCTTTCCTGCGACTTCATTAGAATACATCAATTTTTCTCTACTTTTTATACATATGATATAAATATTCTTTTTATATCAAAAGCAGGCAAACGAACAGGTGGGTCACCTGATGTTAAGTGATCACCGCCGTCCATAGACACTAGCAACACCAGGGAAGTCGCAAGGGGGAAGAGGTAATAGGGTAGGGGGAAGGGAAAGGGAAAGGGAGAAGGGAGGTGGGCTTCCGGCACTCTCAATGACCGAACGAAACGCAACAATGCAAGCACTGTTACTTCACGTCGGTTTTCTGTGAGAGGGTGGTACTACCCCGAGTTAGCCGACCCATTCATGCTGAAATTACTAATAGCTACAGCGTGGCTGTACCACCTACTAAACTACTAAACATGTGTTATACACACACACGCGAGCCCGGCGGATGTTGCACGAGATAAACAAAATACTAAAATTCAACCGCAGCGCTACCTACCGTGTCCAATTGTGAATTTAAACCATTCTTGAATCTACCTGAACACTCACAAAAAGTTTTCAGAATTCAGAATTCAGTCACATACACACGGACAGAAGAATTATATATATATGAAGATGAATTATACATACACTAGCGGACCGGGCGGACGTTGTCCTGCCTTGAAAACAAAAAAAATTCCTAAAAGTTGATCGCAGCGCCACCTGCCGGGTCCAATTGTGAATCTAAACCATTCTCGAATCTCCACGAACACACACAAAAAATTTCATCAAAATCGGTCCAGTCGTTTAGGAGGAGTTCAGTCACATACACACGCACACAAGAAATATATATATTAAGATAAACATACTTTTCAGAATAAAGTCTAAACGATAGTAAGAACTGTATTAAAATCCATTGTGTAGTTTAGAAAAATTAAGAGAATTCATAGACAGACGATAAAAGCAATATTGTTTTAAATTGTTTATATAAATACAACATAGCTATGTGAAATGTTACCCCCTTGTAATTATCTGAATAATTTTTATATTTCATTCAAAACATTTCAATATTTATTAACGTACTTTGAACCGTTTCTCCGTACAAACACTCTATCGGCATGCACACTTTCAGTATGATCTCAAATATCCAGCTGTTATAAACATGAACGGTGCTGCCGGGTAACAATTTCAGTGCAAGTCTGCTTTAAATATTTGTATTTCTCTCATATTTTAAACGTTGCGACGCTCGAGGCGCGAACTGAAATACACATGTGGTCATTCCCAGAACAATGTCGGATAAGATTCTTATGACAAATATTATATGTTCTAGCAATGGTTGTATGTTTACGCTTGTATTAAAATTGCTGTTAAAAACCGTCGAATGATCCTTCCGTGATATGTATATTATTTTGTAGTAAGCATTATCTAGTCGTATGTGCATGTTTATGAGAGAAAAGAGAACTCTGGATTTGTCGGCGTTTGAAATCGCCAACATTTCTTGCGCTGGTATGGTTATTATCTCCGTACTATCTTTTGAGAAGATTCCTTTAGCCCAGCGGTGCAACTCTTGTAATATTTCTTTTACTATACTATTATACATTCTATAGAATAAAATTAATTATCCATTTAATAAATCAGAACAATGGAACCGATAAGAGGTTGGAAGATTTTGTTTGAACAAAGATAGAAAAATGGGTGATAAGTACAAAAGCTTCATTACCTATATTCTACATTCTTAATATTAGTTGAACTTATCAGGTTAATGTATTAAAAAAATAATTTTATCTTGCCTGTTTCGTTAGGTATTAAAAATAGTTAGCATAGTAGTTAGCAAGCGGTCAAACGAATCCAAAAAATAATAGCCTAGATTTAGAACCATCCATAATACATTTTTTTTTTTTTATCGTAGCTCGTCAAAATGACTGTACTGTGCCTGATGGTAAGCACAGTACAATCCAAAAACAATGGCGACTACCGAGAGACATACTATCCATCGCCGGTCGCCGCTGTCATGCCGGCCTGCGTAAGTATCTCTTCACGTTGCGCTTGAAGGACCCCATGTCATAGGAAGGAGGAAACACACTGGCCGGGAGATTGTTCCATAGCTTCACGGCACGGCAAAGATAAGATGTTGCGAACTTTTTAGTTCGTGCCCAGATAGGATTTACCGTAAAACTGTGGCTCCGAAGACCAGCGCGCGTGGTGCGGTTATGAAAAGGAGAGGAAGGGATCAAGTTGAATAACTCTTCAGAACACTCGCCATGATACAGACGGTAGAACACGCTCAGTAATAAGAAAGTAATCGAAAGTGTCTATACTTTTTAAATTTTTGTAAAATTAATTGTTGCAGGTGTCTACGAATAAGTAATAAGATACATTTCGCTCATTAACAGCTTCACCGGACTACTAAGGCGAGCGCTTAAGGCAATTAGCCTTATTTGAACACGCATCACTGCTAAAGTACTGCCTTCATGATAAAACCTGTTCAAGAAAATCATAAAGCTTACATTCAAGTAACATTTAGTCTTTGTTTCATTAAAATCGGTTCAGTCTATCAAAAGTTATTTTTATTTTAATAACAACGCGACTTAAGTACGAGAGAAAAGTATATAAGTAAATGTACTTAATACATTCAGATGACTTTATTAGTCACAGTTTTTTACATAAGGCCCACGCGTACGAAGTCGCGGGCAGAGCTAGTCTACAGTATAGCCCATATGGAATGGTCATAGTTCTATTCCGATACGTTCAGTAGTTTTACGTGACTGAACCTCAAAGAAACTGTAGCTTTTTGTATATATTGATTACATTTTTTAAATGAATTACGTTTTGTATTACGAGTACCTTCACCGATATCCCGGAAACCAACAACCGCATCGGCCCATCAATTATGTCGTTCGCGATCTAACCCTGTGTCCATCTGCGTTCCATTTGTAAACGTCACGCCTACCAAACCCTGCAAGCCTTATATATTTGATCACATTCGATTATATTCCTTATTCCTTGGCAATAAGATATAATCAGGCAGCATCGAGAAACATGCCGTTGTCCACACAGGATCGTAATTCGACTACGGTGACAAAACAATCATTAATCAGATTAGACATTCAGCAAATCATTTGCCGCGGCGACCCCACAATGACTGGCAATTGTTTTGTGTTTTTGAATAGTATTCACAATAGTTGTTGTTTCTTTTCATTTATAAAAATTAGTACAATGGAAATGATTAGACATAATACACAGTTGACGCCTGGGATACTGGAAGCTTTTAGACTTATAAAGTAACTAGCAGGCCCGGTGGACGTTGTTAAAAACCGTTAAAAATTTTATTTATGTTATGGTTATATATTTTTGATTCATGTAATTTCACGAAACGCGATTCGATACGTTTGTTGTTGTTAACATGATCTATGATGGTCTATGGACCACAACGAAACATGGTTCCAAATATCATTTATTTAATTTTTTTCTGAAACTATCTTTTGCTCGTGGTTTCGTTAGGGTAATCTAGATTTTATCTATTCCTCGAAAACAGGGTATTTCTAGATGAAAAATACTCTATCTCCTTTTCTATATACCTGAGAATATGCGTACAAAATACAATGATGTGTAGTTAAAGCGTGTAAGCGTAACAAACACACAAACAAACTCAAATTCACATTTATAATATAAGAGTAATTCTTTTAGAGTTTTTGGCGGGATCTTGGTCTGTCATGTAGTGGATTTTATTTTTTATTTATAATCTTGTGTTACTTGACTCTGTATTGTGTAAAATTGGTGGTGTTTTACGTAATATAGTTTGTTTATTGTGTATTAGTGAAGTGAATGGAAAATAATACCACGGACCATGAATTCTGAGATGCCACAAAAACTCCATGGAAAGTTCTAACAAGATGGCCACCATCTTGTTAGTTCATTGAAATTATATCAAGAAACTTGTAATATCGATACTCACTTGACAATGGCAGTAATAGTCTACTGGAAGACTTGTTGCCAAAAAAAAAGTTAAAAAAAAAGAAAATCTTTTAGTACATAAGTTAGCAAGTTAACGTAGTAACAGCAATAGTATATATATATTTTTAAATGTATTCCTGAGTTATATATGCACGCTAAAGCGGTTTATGAATACAGATTCAATTATCCGCATAGCTTAAAATAAACATGTCTTTATTGTAACAAAAACACGCACCATTGTTAACAACTCATGAATAAAATAAATATCTACTTATAATTCATAATTGTTAAAGATAAATATATATATATACATATATCCAAACTTCACTGTGTAACTGAAAAACCGAAAGATTCCCATCTAGATAATGTTACAATGGAGAAAGGTAGTGCTGTAGGAGACGACAAATAATGCGAAATGTGCAAACACACAACACTGGAGCTTGTACGTCAGCCTCAGAAAAATACGGTACTTATTTTTATTTGAAAATTCCCGTGGTAACTCAATATCTGCGAAACTAGAGTTTCTCGCTGCGTGGTAGAGACGGGGAAATAAAATAAAAACAGCTATGTCCGGCGGACATTTTTATGTAGCGCAAACGTGTCATGCACATGGCGACGTAAATGCGAGTAAGGTTTCTTTCAATTTTCATACAAGTTTTGACGTCGCGTTCAATTTTACACGAATACAAAATGAAGTCTTGTTAAGGGTTAAATATTTGAACTTGATTCTGTAATTGGTAATTGTGTTTAACAGATGTCACGTTTCTCTCGACCTCTTAAATATGAATATTCAAATTTTATGAGATAATTTCTGAATATTCGATCTCACTTCTGATTATCCTTTTTTATAATGCAATCAAAATAAAACATAATCAAAAAATATTATATTAAAATCACACTCTTCGATTTAAAACCTATCACCAGGCCTCTATAGCTATGTTTATAAACGTAAAGTACTTGAGAACCAATCCCATTTCTGGACCATGTATTTGGTATATTCATCATTTAAGATCAGGTATGAACTTCATATATATACACATAATAAAAATGGAAATCTAACGTGTCTGTACATTTTCGATTTTCGTGAAAAAAATTGTTGCAGCTATCTAGGAATAAGTAATAGAATACATTTCAATCATTTTTAGAAATGTCTGTCTGTTTGTATAAACACGCGTCACTGCTAAAGTACTGGGTTCATAATAAAACTACACAAAGAAAATCATAAAACTATCCTCGAGAGTAACTGAGTTTTTGTTTCATTAAAATCCGTAGACTCTATCAAAATTTATTGTAATTTGAATGACGGCTCGAGTTAAGTACGAGAGAACAGTAGTAATCTATACTAATATTAATATTAAAGCTGGAGAGTTTGTTTGGTTGAACTCACTAATTTCAAGAACTACTATTCCGATTTGAAAAATTCTTTCAGTGTTAGATAGCTGATTTATCGAGAAAGGCTATATTGATATGTATATCATCAGAGTAAAACCAACAAGAGCGGGGCACCAATGAAAAATGTTTCAAAATTGGGTCTTTTTTCCTTTTGAGAGCTTCCGCTACGTGTAAGTGTTAGCCAAAGTTACTATTCTACGCGGACGAAGTCGCGGGCAAAAGCTAGTATAGTATAAATCTGAAGGGTATTTTAAAAGGGTCCGGAAAATCGAATGAAACCACAACAGCGTTAGTATCATCTATGGTTCTGAACATACTTCGTTATAATTTTTGTCTCATTAAGGCAATTTACGTATTTTTAACAACAATACCAGCACTGTTACTTCACGACGGTTTTCTGTGAGAGGGTGGTACTGCTCCGGGCGAGCCGACCAATCATGCTGAAACCGGTTATAGCGTCAGCGTGGCTCTACCACTTAATTTTTTTGCGAACATTATCACCATTCTGGTCCATTTTCATACTTATTAATATTACTAACCTCAGGTCACACTTATTTACTACGATAGCGTTATTTTAGTAAATTTTAGTATTTCTTTTTATGTCAAAAGCAGGCAAATGAACATGTGGGCCACCTGATGTTAAGTTATCACCACCGTCCATAGACACTAACAACACCAGGGGAGTCGCAAGTGCGTTGCCAGCCTGTGTATGGGGGAGAGGTAGGGAATGGAGAAAGGGGAAGGGAAAGAGGGAAAGGAGGTGGGCCTCCGGCGCTCTCACTGACCGAACGAAACGCAACAATACAAGCACTGTTACTTCACGTCGGTGTTCTGTGAGAGGGTGGTACTACCCCGGGCGAGCCGACCCATTCATGCTGAAACCAGTAATAGCTCCAGCGTGGCTCTACCACCTTTAAAAGTGTCTAGTATAGTATTCATACTTATCTAATGCTCATAGCTTTAAGTCGCATTTTTTTGCTACATATGTGCCGTTTCGGTATATTTTCGTACTTTATCTAATGTGTGTTATATAATATTTTAGACTATACATATATGATATATTAGCATGTTTGATGCATTATTTAATGTTGGATAAATTATTCTTAAATAATTCTTTAATCTTTATAAAACTCATTCGATTTCACAATAAATTCCTAAAGTAAACTAAAAATGTAATGACACCTCCGAATCAGTTCGACGACTATTTTCAAGATCACGATAGTCAATAGAGAGGAAAAGATAAAATTTTATTAAACTAATTGAATTTTTCTCCTTTATATATGGAGTAGCACTTGCCTAAATCAACCAAAATATCTATCTAGTAATCTTCTATACATATAATAAAAATGAAGTGTCTGTATGTAATATCAAAATATATTTATTTTTTTACTGATTGGGTGTGAAAATATACACGCTACTGATGACAAAAATGCAATTTTAAAATTTTTTATCGGTCTGTCTGTCTGTCTTTTGTCCCGGGTAATCTCTGAAACGGCTGAACCGATTTTCATAGGAATTTCACTGGCAGATAGCTGAAATTACAGCGGGTTACTAAGGCTACTCTAAATTAGACTAGTTGTTAACCGTGGCTTTGCGTGCAGTGCTATCTCCAGAACGGTGCACCGATTTTTACGATACTTTTACCGGCAGATAGTGTACATTATAAAAAGTAAGTTAGTTTATTTTAATTTAAACTAGCTTTTAACCGCGGCTTCGCCCGCATTGCTATCACCAAAACGCTTCAACCGCTTTTTACGGAACTTCAAGCGGCAGATAGCGGACATTATAAAAAGTAATTTAGTCTATTTTAATTTAGACTAGCTGTCAACCATGGCTTCGCCCGCAATGCTATCTCCAAAACGGTTCGACCGAATTTTACGGGACTTTTACCGACAGATAGCAGATATTACAAAAAGTAATTGAGTTCAACAGCTGATTTACAGCAAAGCGTGGTTGGGTCAGCTAGTTTATTTATTAAAAAATCTGTGTTCAAATATACGACCCAAAATTATATAACTTATTCGTCAGCTTTGTCGCGGCAAAATCATAATACAATTCATTCCATCAAAACATTTTCACGAAATGAAACCCTACAAATAAATATTGTTTCATCTAAACGTTATACATTTAAATGAATAGGTATTCACTTTGTTACAGTCACAATAGCTTCCGTTTAATTCTCATTTTGAATTTTCTTAACTCTCCGAGAACTCTTATTGTAAGTGGAAAAATAAATATTTATTATAAGTTGAAGAGTTAGAAATACAAACTCTACGTGTAAATTCTACAGCTATAGCCCGTTTATAAAAACGGTATGTATACAGCGTGCTTATTTACAACTTTAGGACAATAATCCAAAAACTAAGATCGTTGTCACAATACCAAACATCTTATACATTACCGGTTTCAGCATGAATGGGTCGGCTCACTCGGAGTAGTACCACCTTCTCACAGAAAACCGACGTGAAGTAACAGTGTAACATTTGTTGCGTTTCGTTCGGCCAGTGAGAGCGCCGAAGGCGCACTCACCCTCCCCCTCCCATCCCCTCTCCTCGTCCCCTCACCCAAAAATAGGCTGGCAACGCATTAGCGACTGTCTTAGTGTTGTTAGTGTCTATGAACGGCGGTAATCACTCAACATCAGGTGAACCGCCTGTTTGTTTGCCTCCTATGATATAAAAAGATGCGTATAGCATGTGTTTTTTTTTTGCAATCAATCTTACAAATGATTCCTGCCATTATAGAGTAGATAATAATATTACAAGCGTTTTACGTCACTTCAAATGCTTTAACAAAATGGTGGTTCCCTTGTTTAAACTTCCCAATGAGTTTTTGTGGCATCTTAGAATTTATATTTCGTAGTATTATTTCGCATTCAGTTCACTTAGCACAATAACCGAACTATATTATGTAAAACACCACCAATAAATATCACACAATATAAAGTCAAAATCGGTCTTTAAATCTGACGCACGATTTTCTAATTAACTTAAAAAGAAAAGTGATTTCAAATTTGGCAATTTAGAACGAAATAACAACACTTCACCGTAAGTTTGTTTTAACATTATGCTTTCCATAAAGATATTAGTAAAAAAAAACCTTAGGTATGCCAACTTTCATGATGATCGGTCAGATGTAGGGCTTTATTCATATCATTGATTAAACAACATCAAATATAGTATTTACATAAAACGAATGCCTGGATATTCGTATCGTGCTGAAAATATAAAGTAAGATAAGCAATATCTTTTCAAGAATTTTGATGCCCACGAAAATGTCTGGCTCGACAGCGACTTCAAGTTACGAGAAATTTTCAAGTTTAATAGATAGAGTACTTATAAATGAGAAACATATTACTAATTTCACTTATAATAATAATAAAATAAAATAAAAAGCCTTATATTTCGTGGAAACAAATCAATATTTTTTTTACATAGTTTAAATTCTTATCCTAACTGAAGTAGTTTATGTTTCTAATTTTAAATGTAAATACTTGTGTGTTATATTTCCAGAACCCATTCTCGGGTGAAGGCCTCCTCCAGGGTTTGCCATTGTTCTCTATTTTGGGCTTTGTCTATCCGGTGGTGACTAGCTAACTTGACTATCTCATCTTGCCACCTCGTAAGAGGTCTACCTCTGTAGCGCTTACCCATTTCACTTAAACCAACCAATTTCACTTAAAGTGTCCTAAAATAAAAAAAGTTGAGGCAGTCATAACGACTGTCCATAGAAGTGAAAACTCAAAATATTGGAATAAGTGTTTTTTTTTCCTTTTTTTAATTTTTAAACCAACTATACTCTGAATTATTCCAATTTCATAATTTGTATTGAAGTTATTAACATTAGTTTGGTTTCCACATCTATTGGCACTCGGAGCAATAGTTATATACAGTTTATCAATTAACCAAACATATAATGGGTTGCAGAAGCTCAATACAAAATATATTAGTATTTTATATACATAGCTCGCTATGCGGCACTAGTTTGACCTAAGCCTCGCAAGCGTAATACGGCCGGTCACGCCTATTAGCATGTCATGACGCGAAATCATAAGCATATCTCCTGCCAAAAATACCATTCACCGCGCCTACAGAAGTTTTCACCTAAATAAATGTTCTGTTATTAGATCCAAACGAGTACTAATAGCCTGAGAAGAATAAAACATTTTAAAAGTGAAGTTTTTTTGTAACGCTTTCATGCGTTAACTACTGAATCGATCATCGTGAAATTTTGTATACGTATTGACAGAGGTACCTTTAATCCCAAAGTGTTTATCCCGACGGATAGAATAAACCAACATAAACGCAAGCGATGCCGCTAGCGAAAGTTAATCGTTTCTATTTTATCGATATCTATTTTATGCAAATAATTATCATATGAGACCATTATATTGTGTTTCATTTTGCTATAAATGAATGCACCAGTAGACGCAAAAACAAATCAATTTTGTCAACACTTCTCAATACATAATTATGTCGTTACACTTCCTTCATATAACATGTTTAATTTGTTTAGGATTTCCAATTTTTATACACCGAGAATTAAGTTCAAATTTTGCCGTTCATAAGGTTTTTAGTATTTTTTTTAATGATATTTTACAAGTGCAAAAATTTAAAATCTTGAAGAATAACGTAATATATCAGACACGGATAAAACTGCATTTATATATCTTCTTATATCTATACATATATATAATGAGAGTATGGTTTCTTCGAGGTTAAATCACATCAAAACTACTAAACGTATCGGCATAGGATTATGACCATTGAATACGCAAGTTTTCGTAAATGGTTGTAGACTACTTATTTTTTTAATTCAATTTACCATTTTTAATACCCGGTGAAACGGGCGAGAATCAACTAGTCATATCACTACATATTATAAAACAAAATATATACCATTTTTGATGGTGGGGTTAACCCCAAAAATGGAGTTTTTGGTGGTGAAACCCACTTCTGATGTCGTGGCTGACGTTGGGAGCGGTAGTTATAAAGGTATGACGTCACTCATAGATGACGCCCTCCTTGTCATTTAATCGACTAATCAGTAGATACGTAGTACATTCAGAGATGGGAACGGTCCGATGATCCGGGCGAGACTGAACTCCGTTCCTTTTTTTTTCTCGAAATGACTAAGTTATTAACCTGGCAAGGTCTTTACAGCTTCACCGGACTACAAAGGAAACCCGCTCCGTTATTGCTATGCCTTTTATAGGCTTGCTTCGTATTAGAGGGTAGCGCGTAATATTTATGTCAGTACAATTACTTTTTGACGATAGAACGGGCGTTTGCGCCGACATATCTATATCTATCTATACATATAATAAAAATGAAGTGTCTGTATGTAATATCAAAATATTTTTTTTTACTGATTGGGTACGAAAGTATACATAATGTACTTAATGTACTAATGTACATAATGTACATAATGTACATAATGTATGATAAAGTATGATAACAAAAATGCAATTTAAAAAAATTTTGTCGGTCTGTCTGTCTGTTTGTTCCGGGTAATCTCCGAAACGGCTTAACCAATTTTGACGGGAATTTCACTGGCAGATAGATGGAATTACAGCGGGTTACTTAGGCTACTCTAAATTAGACTAGCTACTAACCGTGGCTTCGTCTGCAATACTATCTACAAAACGGTTGGACCGATTTTCACGGAACTTCCACCAAGAGATAGCGGATATTATAGGAAATAATTTAATCTATTTTAATATAGACTTGCTGTTAACCGTGGCTTCGCCGGCAGTACTATCTCCAAAACGGTTCGACCGGTCTTCATGAAACTTTTATTGACAGATATTTGACCTTATAAAAAGTAATTCAAGCAATTTTAGTTTATACTAGCTGATAACCGTGGTTTCGCTCGCAGTGATATCTCCAAAACGGTTTGACCGATCTTCACGAAACTTTCACTGGCAAATAGCTAGCTGACTTTACAAAAAGTAATTAGATGATTTTAGTGTATACTAGCTGTTAACCGTGGCTTCGCCTATAATGCTTTCTCCAAATCGGTTAGACCGATTTTCACGGGACTTTCACTGGCAGAAAGCAGACCTTATAAAAAGTAATTTACTTAATTTATTTTAATTTAAACTAGCTCTTAACCGTGACTTCACAGTGCATATCAACAAAACGGTTAGACCGATTTTCACGGGATTTTCTCTAGTAGATAACGAACCTTATAAAAAGTAATTGAGGTTATTTTATTTTAGACTAGCTGTTACTCACGACTTTGTCTATATGAAATTTCGCAAGATTTTAACTCATTCTTTATTTTTAACAAGAGAAATAATTATCAGCTTATTGTTTATTATTCGCCATTATAATTATTAATAACTTTAATGATATAGAAGTTTTCCTAATAAGATCTTAGATTATAAACGTATTACGTAAAGAGTTCCATAATACAATTTCTTGCGGAACAAACAAGCGTTTATTTTTTGTATAGTCACAAAATCTTAATTATAATAATGGCAATATATATTAAATGTAATGTAAATGTAAATCTTTCTAATAATATTTCAAGTTATTGTTTTGTAGCGACATAATTATGTATTTTGTGGAATTATATCTACAGACATTAAATAGAGGCTGAACCACTAAAGTCTCATTAGTTCCTTATACAGTGTAAGTGAGCACTGAGGTAGTTATATGGTGGATTAAGGTTCCAAATATATTACTGATGATAAACCTCATTTGACCACTGTTAGTATTTATATATCTAGTGTATACGTTACATGTCACTGTAGGTGGCGTGCGTGTCGTACTTACAATTGTTTTTAAAGAGCATTGCTATAATTGTACACGGTCTCACAATTTTATATTTCTTTAATACAATTTAAAAAACGCATGCGGAGCTGCGGGTACAGCTAGTATATAAATACATGTATCTAACAGCTTCGTTTTTGAAGTTCCGTATACCTGTTATTTCCTTATTAACTTGTCTCGATGGACCTGACATCGAAATACTCATAAAGAAACTTTGCATACCGATTTAATTTTACACAGCGTTCCCGAGTTTATACTAACTATTCATAAATTAAAAAATATGACAATCTGTACGTAACCATAATAAATGTATTTACGCGATACGTCTACGGTACATCAACATATCTGTGAGTAATTTTATATCGCAACTCGTGTGTTCTTTGTTAGTCTCCGCTTTATGTGCAACACGTCAATATTAAATTTAGCGTCCAAAGAACAAACCTTGCAAGAACCGAGACACAACTAATAGTATTACTTTATTTATGCATTTCATGTTCATTTTATATTTAAACTTCAAATATATTTGTATTATGATAAAAGGTATATTTTACGAGTTTCATAAACAATTATTCACGTCTGTCGTTCCAATTTTTAAACAAGACGTGTACAGAGAAACTTATAGCCTACGCTACAATAATATCAATTTATCATTTGTTCCTAAACTATGTAGAGTTTTAAACAAAATCTTGACAGCATTAGCAGGTCATAGTAAATTCGATATACTTTATGATCCAAATAGTAACTAAGTAAATATGCAACACACAAAATACAAAATATTATTTTCGATCAATAAAATAATAATACTCGGATAGGAAGGATAATTATATCCTTGTATAAAAAATATTCAAATATACTAATATAAAATAAAGTAAAAGTGCGTAGTAAAATAGATTATACTTAACAATACGTAGTTATAAATCTCGAATAAAATAAAATGTTTAAACCGATGCAAAGCGTTCGCAAAAATAGCAAGGAATATTATTATATGAATGTATTTGTAAAGTAAGTGTAAAAACACTAAACTATTCTATAATTAAATAGCCAGACGCGGCGGATGACTTTGTTTTATAATATACTAGCGGACCCGGCAGTCGCTGTCCCGCCCTGATTATAAAGAAATCCTGGACAAATTATACACCAAAACGTTCCTCATGAAGCACGTTATCCACTGGTAAAAACCTCATAAAAATCCATTCAGTCGTTTTTGAGTTTATCGCGAACAGACAGACAGACGCGATAGGGGACTTTGTTTTATACTATGTAATGAATAACGATGATATAGTAATAGTGTCGAATTTTATTAGTACAAAATTTTAAAATATATATGACCTGAAAGATTGTACTTTTCATACAAATTTTCTCACTCGTAAAATTGTTTGAATTTCGACAAATTCATTCCCAAATGATGTCTACAATAAATAAGATAAACATATTATTCTCTCTAAAATTGAAATATCTATCCTTAGCACTCGAGTCTAGACAATAATTTACCTTCTATACCTGTCTATATAAATTGAATAACCAGAATATTCATTACTAGGTGATATTTATTATTTTACTTATAGAGGAGCCAATATAAACACCACGTCGCCAGCCCCATTTCTATGTGACAAGAAAATATACACAGCTGAACGCATAGTGCTTATAAAGATGGTATTTTCTTAACACATTAATAACTTCATTTTAGATGAAGCTATCATATTGTTTTTTATATTTAAAAACAGGTGTCTGGGCAGTAGAACTAAAAAACATACATTATAATGTTTTATGGAACCACAATGTAAGTGCAACTTCTTTTCGTATAGTAGGTAATAAATACTGAACATTTCCGGAAAATTGTTCAATTTCGGGTATTAAAATCGCGTTTTTAATCTTAACTTAATTGTTGGAAAATGGGAATGATAATAGAAAATTATCTATTACTAGTAGATAAGATATTCAACTATATATAGGAATTTCAATTTGCGTATTAGATTGAAGAACGCATGTTAAAAACTGAGCACAATATTTATTTCAATCATTGAACCATTTTGAACTGAGCCATGTCTAGCGCCTTTCACTTTACCCGTACTCCGCGACCCGTTGTAATACGACATGCGATAGATGGACGAAAAAATTTGAGACGACAGAAAAAAAGTTTCTCTTTAAAATTAATGGAAATGTATTCAGTAGTTTTGTTTGCACAATGCCAGACCTATGTCATTTTATTTATATTTATAACATCTAAAAGACTAGTGAGAAAGTAATTCTTAGTGGCGTACCTGTGAAGGGACAATTTTCACGTTGTAAAGATTCAAGTTACCCAAGTATATGGGTATCTACACCTACCCTGCGAACGGTCATATACACCGCAAAAGTTGTCCCCGTTTCAATTAACGCGATACGGCTAATTTAGCCCCCGACACGCCCGCCCTGTGTGATGTATGTCCCTTATCCCAGACTAATTAGTTCAGAGGTGGATCGTAGAAACCTTATGTTAGCTAATTCCGAATTTTACGTTTACCCGATATCATGTGGTGAAGCTTAATTTCAGTATACTTGATTAATTAATACCGTACATGAGTAATACCTACGTAGTTTACAGCTACTATACTTTTTTAACTATTTACAGCTGATTTTACGTATAGCAGATATTAATGAGGCATGAATATCAAAAAACAATTAGGATAATAATTATTATTGATAGGCGAAAAGCTTGGTACAGTAGTGTGTTTTTTTATATATAAAATTGTAAAAAATATAGCTATACATATAATAAGAATGTAAATCTAATGTGTCTGTAAATTTTCGATTTTCGTAAAAAAAATTGTTGCAGGTGTCTAGGAATAAGTAATAGAATACATTTCATCATTATTAGAAATGTTTGTCTGTCTGTCTGTTTGTATGGAAACGCATCACTGCTAAAGTACCGGGTCCACAATAAAACCTCATACAAGAAAATTATAAAGCATATCCTCGGGAGTAACTTAGTCTTTGTTTCCTTAAAATTGGTCCACTCTATAAAAAGTTATTGTAATTTTAAAGGCGCCGCGACTTAAGTATAAGAAAAAAATAGATAAGCAAATGGACTAAATACGTTCAGATGACTTTATTAGTCATTATTTTGTACATCAGGTTCCACGTGGACGAAGTCGCGGGCACAGCCAGTTAATAATAAATTTGCTCGAAATATTAAAGAAAAATCTCGACTAAAGCGCCAACAATCGTGTCAATTTATAACTAAGAACCATACAGTTGATCCATAGAGTTGTACAAATAGTACAAAAAAAGATTCATCAGAATCGATCAAGTCGTTTAAAAAGGGAATAATTATAAACACAAGTTTTTGGCGAGATCTTATTTTGGCGTGTAGTGGCTTTTATATTTTATTCATAATCTTGTGTTATTTGACTCTCTATTTTATTATGGTCGTGGCATTTTACGTAGTATAATTCGGTTATTGTGCATAAGTGAAGTGAATGGAAAATAATACCATGGGGAACGAAATCTGAGATGCGACAGAAACTCCCTGGAAAGTTCTAACAAATGGCCACAATCTTGTTAGAACATTGAAATTACCGCTAGACAACGCTGGCATATACGATGTACGTATAATTTCATAGAAATCGGTTGAATAGTGAAGGTGTGAAAGTGTAACACATACTCACATTCGAATTTATTATATTTTTATTTAAGACGATTAAAAAAATTATCCAATATAACTAGATTATCCAATATAATTTGTTCTGAATAAAAAACCGAACACCAAAAAGCCATCACATAAATCGAAAGTTATATATTTCTTTGCTGCGACCAAAAAGGCTTTGAGTAGCTTTTGATATGCAAAACAGTGGATATGATACATTACATATATAATAGACGCTCCATTTGTTGAATAAATACTTGAAAGTATAACAAAAGGACATTCTACAGGGGTATATGTATATAAATCTACTGACATTTGTGTACAACGTACAAACATATTGCCGCTGTTGACAACGGGTTGAAACAGATTAATATTTACAAAGGTCCTTGTGTTAATTAAACAACGGTTAGTTTGTCCTGGACTGTTTTCATTGCAATGATTCATACAACAGTCCAAATACCTACTACAACCTTTGTAAACTTCCAAACGTTGGAGGAAGTCATATGATGAAGTGCTATGATGGCCGTATTGACAGGTTACAATAGTGACGTGAGATGTTGATTTACTTTCGAAAAAAAATATTCAAATACCGCTTTGTTCTGCATTAAGCATCGACGCGAGTTTGCTGGTGGTGGTAATTTTGCTGGCCGGCGATCCTGTAATGTAATTAATTATGTATAGAATATAACTATACATCATATTATTTCGAATTTTGACAAATGTAAACGGTTAATTGTGTCGTAAACAAGTAAACACGAATAATTATAATTCGCTAAGGATTCTGTAAAACGGGGCGGTTTTTTATTTTAGTAATAACGTGAAAAGATCGTGAAAGAAAATATAACGTAAAAAGTGAAAAACAAAAAAAATTGCGTGAACGTTATTTGACTTTGTACAAAATTATTTTTATGCCCTAAAATTATGCATTCGATAAATTTTGGGACTGTCTGCACGTCACTATCTTCTTCTATACATATAATAAGAATGTAAATCTAACGCGTCTGTACTTTTTAGATTTTTGTACAAAACTATTGCAGGTGTCTAGGAAAAAGTAATAAAATACATTTGAATCAATATTAGAAATATCTGTTTGTCTGTCTGCTTATTTGAACACACATCACTGCTAAAGTACTGCGTTCATGATCAAACCTTTTCAAGACACCATCATAAAGCATATCTTCGAGTAACATTTAATCTTTGTTTCATTAAAATCGGTTCGGTCTATCAAAAGTTATTGTAATTTTAATGAGTTAAGTACGAGAGAAAAGTAGACAAGATAAAGTAAATTTTCAAAAAAAAGTATTAACCGACTTCAATATCAATCAAAAACCCATAAGGCACTAAAAAGCGGAAAATAAATAGTTTATCAAATTAAATAAAACATATGAATATGTGTGCTACCTAGAGATGTATTGGAAGTCGGTGCCAACCGAAATTTCAAATTTGTTCCAGGTAGAAATGTATTACAGAGACGACTTAAACTTTGTACCTATGTAGATGATATGATTTTCGGTTCGCACCGACTTCCAATACATCTCTAGGTAGCACACATATTCATATGTTTTATTTAATTTGGTTAATTTGATAAACTATTTATTTTCCGCTTTTTAGTGCCTTATGGGTTTTTGATTGATATTGAAGTCGGTTAATACTTTTTTTTGAAAATTTACTTTTTATACAAAACTTCCTAAGCGGGAAAACGTCAAAACAGCCATTATAGCGTGCTACTAGTATAACGCCATATTTTGTACACCTTCTTCTTGTTTTAACCTTTGTTCATTTTCTATATGTTTTATAGACAACCATACGTAACCTTTGGGGTGTTATTACAAAAAAGTTAAATACGTATTTGCTTTAAAAAGGTTTCGAATTAAATGCACCGCGGTCGCTGAATGTTCGCCATCTTGCTCGTTTGTCTCGCTTTGGTCACGTTAGGTTTGACTTGCTAAAAAGGATAACGCGAACTTGCCTCGGGCGAGCGCGGTGCATTTAATTCGAAACCTTTTTAAAGCAAGTATTCAATACGTATTTAACCTTTTTTGTAATAACACCGTTTATGTTTAATGACAACATGGTGGAAGATGTAAAAATGCAAAGACTAGAACAAGTTCTCAATCACCGCTTAGGACTTCCGTATGGGTGTCGAAATGAGAGGTCCAGTAGTATTTTATTTTAAAATTCTTCTAGCAATTACTGGTATTATTATTAAAGCAGGTTATAACAGTGTTATAGCAACACTTCTGTTCGAGATATCGGTACGAGATATCCTCGGTTCTGATTTCCATTTGAAAGCTCATGCAATCGCAAAAGTGTCAGTGTACCGGCAGATGATATCATCAGCCTTTGTAGTATCGGCTCGTTTGCTTTCTCCGGTATTCCATTAATCAGGCTGAAATGATCAGATAACTGTTGGTTTACAGAATATTTCGTACCCTTCATGGAATAAAACCGTATGTGAAAAATTCAATTTTAAAGGAATACAAAAAATCAATCCTATATGTGAGTTTGAAGATCTAAGAATAACTTCTATAAGTCAAAGGCATGCTAAAAGAAGCAGCAATTTAATTGTTTTAATGTTATTTAATCCAGTATCTAATTTTATACAATCTTAAAAAAACACACTTATTTCATTTTATTAATAACTAGCTATGCCTGCGACTTTGTCCGCATGGAACCTAATGTAAAATAATAATAATAAAAAAGTAATAAATATAAATAAGAGTGACTAATAAAATCATCTGAATATATTATCTACTCTTCTTACGTACTTAACTCGAGCCGTCATTCAAATTACAATAACTTTTGATAGAGTGAACCGATTTTAATAAAACGAAGACTAAGTTACTCCTGAGGATATACTTTATGATTTTCTTAGTGAGGGTTTATTGTGAACCCCGTACTTTAGCAGTGATGCGTGTTCATACAAACAGACAGACAGACATTTCTAAAAATGATTGGAATGTATTCTATTACTTATTCCTAGACACCTGCAACATTTTTTTTCACGAAAATCGAAAAAGTACAGACACGTTAAATTTACATTCTTATGATATGTATAGAAAATAATTTTTTTTTTTTCGTACTTCATTCTACGTCTAATTGTACACATCTAACTGTTACACTTATAATTGCTACACATATTATAATACTACAGTCTTACTCCTAATGTTTATATTTTGTTGTAAGTTGTATAGTATATTAAAGATTATACACAATAAATAATATATGAACATAACCTGACGTTTCTTCATAATGATTTCCTTCAGCATCTACTCAAGTATATCTAAGGACATTAAAAAAATGCAAATATCTTATTTTAATGCTATAGATATGTAGTTGAAACTTGAAAATTCATACCAACATATCAACTGCGGAAAGTTAATTGATGAGATATAAAAATTGTTAATTAAACTTTAATAAATTAAGCGTTTTACCAACAATATGCCAAATATTTATTGCCTTATATACCATCAAGATTTGTTTTTATTCATATGTTTGTGCCTCGTGTTAAACTGCATTATTATTCGTTACGAAGCATCGATAATCATTGTTGTTTACATTTTTAATATACTCTATCGGTGTTATTACATAAAAGTTAAATACGTATTGAATACTTGTTTTAAAAAGGTTTCGAATTAAATGCACCGCGCTCGCCCGAGGCAAGTTCGCGTTATCCTTTTTCGCAAGTCTAACCTAACGTAACCAAAGCGAGACAAAAGAGCAATATGGCGAACATTCAGCGACCGCGGTGCGTTTAATTCGAAACCTTTTTAAAGCAAGTATTCAATACGTATTTAACTTTTTTGTAATAACACCGTATAGGTCTTAGCGTGTGACAGAGAACTACCCTCATACTAAACGACGGTATGGTCTGAGATAATCACTTAATAAAGGAAATCCTGCTAGACTTGACTAAATTTATAATTTAAAAACACTCCTGTGATATACATTTAAGATTAGTTTTGGTTGGTGGAAATTCGACCATTATACATTTTTTTTCAGTTTCGATAATGTTGAGTTTTTTGCCCAAGCGTGTACAGATAGTTTAAGATTTATAACCGTAACTGTTTTTTTTATTGCATATTTTATGACTTATTATTTTATTTATAACACTAAATATCGTCAATAGCTATTCAAATAAAAAAACGGTTGACAAACAGTAGAAAAAGATACTAAACCAAACGGTTCTTCCCCTAAATATAGAAACACTCACTATTAGTATCAAAACGTATTCTGTCGCTCATTAAATTAACATCCAAATATTGAGCGATCAAAATCGTGTATTTATTATTTCGGTTACGTAGATTTAGTATACAAATTCACATAGCTTGGTTCAAAAGAAATAAAAAATTTCGTCATAAAACGTTCTTTTAAGTTAGCTTATATAAGTAATTAGTTTACTTTCTCTATCAACGATGCTTTCATCTCGTTGCATTTTAACTCAAATAATACCGCTTTGAGCATAAAGTGCTTTAAAAAACAAATGCAGAACTTTGTGAAGCTTTTAATATTAAACTTCTCCCCATATATTTAATTTGAAGGAAAAAATGTTTTGATAGGGTCCTTATTTAAGTCTATATCATCATCATTACATAGTTTTTTAACGTATAATATGATTTATTTGACATCCAAATTCCGTTAACCACATTCTAGGAGTATATAGATAAAATGACGTCTATTTGTTTTGAGAGTTTATTACCGACTAAATTAATCGAGCGCGAACGCAGCCGCGCTCTCTATATTTTCTGCACAAACGTACATTTTATTTTCCATCGACATTATTTCTATCCTTACAGTTTAAAACAAAGTCCACTACCGCGTCTGTCTGTCTGTTCGCGATAAACTCAATAACTACTGAACGGATCTTTATGTGGATTTCACCAGTGGATAAAATGATTCACAAGGAACGCTTTGGTATATAAGTTGTCCAGGATTTTTTTATAATCCTGGGACGGAACAACGTCTGCCGGGCTCGCTAGTATGTATGTAAAACAAAGTCGGTTTAGTTACACTGTTTATAACTCAAGAACGGCTTATTCGATTTTTATGAACTTTGATTTGTTACATTTATTTCTGCCCCAAATAGCAGATGTTGGCGACGCACACGATGAGTAGCTTATACATAGTTTTATACGTAGATTTAGTGATATTTTATAGAGACCATAGATATAGATTTATCGACATTTAATATAGACTTTGTTAATTCATGCCAGTATAATAGAATCGATATATAAATTGGATATAGAATTGTAGGTATGTTATGTGTGTATTGAGTTATTGAACATGGAATTATAGATGTGATATTTATAGTAATAGGGATTGAATTATGGATATGTAGAAGCATGTGTAGAATTATTGAATATAGAATATACAATATAGAAAATGTATGTACTGATTTATAGAAGAAGTGAGGTATAGGTAGAATCATGTAGATTCATAGAGAAATAGGGACTTATGCATGCATAGAATTACTGAATTACGGATTGTATAGAATTATGTGTGTTAGTATAGGGTGACTTGTAGATTACATTCGCATTAAGTAGGGAATTACATGATAGATGAGATTAAGTTATGCCATATGGAATATATAGCGTGTGTGCATGGAAACATTCGTAGAGAGAATATGATAGAGTTACACACGTTATATACTATTGAAGTATACGTTACATAGCAAGAATTATACGATCATATAGAACGGCAAATATGGAAGATTGTATAATTTAATATAGACAAACGTAATGGTTATAGAGGTGCATAAAATATTACAACGGTTCCTCATAACGGACGTCTTCGATCTCAGGGTTTTTAGTAATTTTATGAACAATGACTCCAGCCATATACCGGCTTATCTTTGTAATAAATTCAAATTCCCAGAGACTAGGCGGTGGATTTTGCCTTTGAATAAAGCAAAATAATATATTTTCTGTTGAATGGTTATTGCACAAGCAATATACTTGAATAGGGTCCGCCGAATAATATTCGTTATGACGTTACGGTACCCGAACGAGCCCAATAAAATAATATATTTTATTTTATGGTAATTGTACAAACAATAGTTGAAAGTTGCAAGTCGAACGGGACTTTATGGCTTTACAGTAATTTCTCACGCAACGGCGTTGTAAACAGAAATTTCTAATTTTATTATGTATCGTTTTAAAATAAAATATGAATGGAATTAATATTATAACAAGGAATATATATATATATATATATATATATATATATATATATATATATATAACTGGCGAACATAACGTAACGATATGTAACATTGAATATCGAGTGAATGTGAATGTGAATATATATAGAGATTAATTATGTCACCCTATACAGATCGATGTAAATTTTAACACACTGAAAATAGATTTACATATGAATATAAGTTAAGGTTTATGTAATAAGATTATTATAGAGTTATATAGAATTATAGAATAGAATATAGAGTTTAGTGCAAAACGGCGTTTAATATAGAGATAACTTTATTCATATGTAAGATAGATATAAGATGTAAATTTTAGAGTATAGATTGCATGCAAATAGATGATAAGAAATTGATATTATAGATATTTTATATGTAAAAATATGATAAATATGATAAATAAATAGGAACGCGATATCCGAGCCAACAAATAGAGCCACGACGTCTAACGGGATACAGTTAGTCGCCGCGATAGTCGCCGGCCCGATTTTGCTTATAAGCACGGTCCGTGCGGTACTAGATCGTAGTTCGATTGCACAAGTCATCGCAATAACATCGAGTAGTTTGCTTGCACAAGTCATCGCAATAACATCGAGGTAGTCTGATTGTACATCTCATTGAGATAACATTGAATAGTAATATCGAGAAGTCTACATCGTCAGTAGTAGTGCTCTGTTGGCTCGGGGACGCGGTCATTATACGAGAACCACGGTGTTTTCTTGCGACCACCCCGACCTCCGCTTCAAAATCTACCACCTTCATCGGCTAGCTCGTGCATCACATTGCACATCATCGAGGCCCCTTCAAGACACCACCGGCATCCGACTGTCGTCACCGAGGTGGGCTACCGGCGCTCTCGCTACCATCTTCGAGAGTACTACGCCCGCCCACCGCCGGGGAACGTCGCCTCGCCTCACGTCTCTCCTCATTTCCACCTCACCCCGCCTAACCGCGGGCCGGTGACGTACGAGGGCGAGAGGTGTCGCCATATTGACAGGCGGCGGCCCCAACAGCAGAATAACCATAAAGATATCAGAAAAATTGGCAAAGAAACAAATTAAGACAAAAATTCATTTTCTCATACATTTTATAAAGAAAAGCATTTTTGGTTATAATTTCGAGGACGGATTGACTGATTTCGATGACTTTTTTTTGTTTGTTTTATTTCGTATATATGTTTATTCGATCTCTCTACATATATTGAACTTAATTCAGTTTGAGTGTTAATTTAATCTCAGTAAAAATCTGAATTTTGTTCAGCTAATAATTTAGCACAATATTTATCGACCAGGGCAGTACGAAGTTCGCCGGGTCAGCTAGTATTGCTATACATAAACATATATACAATATCTTCTATCTTCTTCTATATCATTACATAGTATAAAACTAAGTCCCCTACCGCGTCTGTCTGTATGTCTGTTCGCGATAAACTCAAAAACTACTGAACGGATCTTTATGCGGTTTTCACCAGTGGATAAAGTGATTCACGAGGAACGTTTTGGTATATAATTTGTCCAGGATTTTTTTTTATAATCAGGGCGGGACTACGTCTGCCGGGCTCGCTAGTTTATACATAAAATAATAATGTAAATCTAAAACGTCTGTACTTTTTCGACTTTCTTAAAAAATATGTTTACAGTTGTCGAGGAATAAGTAATAGAATACATTTCAATCATTTTTAGAAATGTCTGTCTGTCTGTTTGTATGAACACGCGTTACTGCTAAAGTACTGGATTCACTACAAAATTTTACATTCATCATAAAGCATATCCTCGAGAGTAACTTAGTCTTTGATTCATTAAAATCGGTCCACTCTATCAAAAGTTATGTTTATTTGAATGACGGCTCGAGGTAAGTACGAGAGAAGAGTAGTAATCTATACTAATTAACTAAAAGCTGGCGGGTTTGTTTATTTGGTTGAACGCGCTAATCTCAGGAACTACTGATCAGATTTGAAAAATTCCGTCAGTTTTAGATAATTTATTAATCGAGAAAAGCTATATGCTATATATCATCACGCTAAGGCTAATAGGAGCGGAGCACCAAGGAAGAATGTTTCAAAATCGTTTTTTTTTTTTCCTTTTTAATGCTTCCGCTGCGTATTAACGTTAGTCCAAAGTAACTATTCCATGTGGACGAAGTCGCGGGAGACGCTAGTTATTAATAATATGATGAAGCTCAATAGTCAATAGGACGATTTGTTTGATTTACGTGATTATCTTTCGAATTACAAACGCCATTTGTAAAATAAGTGCCTAAAGTAGTTAAGAAATTATTAATTACTAAATTGTAATCTAAGCGAAGACCGAGCTACTGTATGAGCGGGCCGTGTAACATGGTGTGAACTATCAGGGATTAATGTCGCATTGACCACCCAACGAGAACCCAGAATTACCGAGCTAGATCGAAGTGTGAATGCTTATATCAACGGCTGTGTAAGTCAGTAATTCTAAAAATGAATCGTGATTGAAACCACTGTGTCATATCTAATAAAATATAGTATAGACCGGTTAATATCAATTGTAATTTGAGTGTGTCTCATTAAAAGGCCAAAAGCCTATTCGAGGTAAGATAAGAGCTAGTATAGGAAGTAATTGGTTCGAATCTTTTTCAATTATCACGAATCTTTTTTAATTTAATAATTTACTAGGCCAGACATGACATATAATAGGTTCAAATGTTTACAGTTACTATTAATATATCTTTTGTCTTCTATATTATCCAAATTTATATGGCATCTTCTATCTTCTATACATATAATAAGAATGTAAATTTAACATGTCTGTACTTTATATACTGTATTCTCGAATATCGAGAAAAAAATTGTTGCAGGTATCTAGGAATAAGTAATAGAATACATTTCAATCATTTTTAGTATGTCTGTCTGTTTGTATGAACACGCGTCACTGCTAAAGTACTCGGTTCGCAATAAACCCTCAGCAAGAAAATCGTAAAGCATATCCTCGGGAGTAACTTAGTCTTGTTTCATTAAAATCGGTGGACTCTATCGAAAGTTATTGTAATTTTAATGACGACGCGGCGTAAGTACGAGAGAAAAGTAGACAAGTAAATGGACTTAATACATTCAGATGACTTTATTAATCACTGTTTCTTTTAAATAAACTTCCACGCAGACGAAGTCGCGGGCACAGCTAGTACTTAATAAAATACAAACATATACGAGTATCCTAACTTAAAAAATTAAGTTTAATTGCTTTGTATGTATTACGCTAAAATATTGTGTTATTTTTCTAATAATTGATACGAGCAAGACTTCTAAAGTATAAATGTACGAAGGTTAAGTTTGTGCCTGTATTGCCTGTATAAAGATAGTCTGCTATAGTACTGAAATTGGCAAAAACTCATAAAACGAACAATAGTAATTTGGAAGAGCTTAACACAACGTATTGATTCACAGATCCCGGTCATTATAAATCGAGTCTAGCCAAATTGTACCAATTTGTTTTCGGTACTGTATAAAATAAAGTCAGTTATAATTATTGAACATGGATTTAAAAGTTCCACAATCGTTTTTTGCCATTCGCGAAAGAGGTAGCGTTGTTTTTTTCTAGTGATACTATAAAATCTCGCTAAATCGAACCTCGATAAGTAGAAAATGTCTATAAGAAAGAAATCCTTGTTTCTCAATACCTCCATTACCCGAAAGAAATGTATCTCGATAAATCGAAATAAAGAATATTTTCATACAAGGTATTGCTAATTATTTGCTTGTTATAACCTGAAAAATAATGACTCCTGTACCTCGAAAATATCAAAAGACGATATCAATTTCATAGATTTTTACAGCTTGAAGAAAAAACAGTAAGTTACAAATTTTAAAAATATCGTTGACAATATGTAACGTACATTCTAAGTACTTTTTATTTTAAACGATCTGCTAAGGATTTTCACTTATCTAATCAGAATTAGATAGGATAGAATCTAAACCCCTGCAAGTCGACATATACTACAAAAAAAATTTAAGTCAAAATCCTAACTAATATTATAAATACGAATTTGCTCTTATTTTTTTATTTGTTTGTTAAGCTTTCACATCTTAACTACTCAACCGACTAACAGGAAGTTTTGCATACATGTCAGAAGTACAGGAAAGGGTTCCTTTTTATTTAAGAAAACGTATCAGGGATCTCCAGAGTTCCCCAAGGATAGGCCAAATCTACATTGACGCAATTAAAGCAGCGAGCAAAACCTTGTTTTTATAATTAATACATTTATAACTCATACTTTACTTGAAGTTTTACTTACCGAGGTCCTACTATATACCTGATTTTACATTGTCATACTGGCTCATCGGTGGCATGCTTCAAAACCTCACCAATAGGTTTAGGTTTGAATCTTACATAAGGATGGTGGCTTTATGGAAGGACAAACTTCGTACCGGAATTAATTGGAGTAACTCGCCTGGTTAACAATGGGTATTCTACAGCTAATAATCGAATGTAAAAAACTTATAAATGTTCTCTAAAGTGTACTTGAGATATAATCTTTCTAATCTGTGTAATACAAATTTCAGCTCGGTACTTGCACGCACGCATACACACTTGTATTCAATAGAAAAAGTCAGAGAGAGGATGTCGCACGGAGCGGTGTAATGCTTTTTCCTTACGTGACGATTCCAACCAGTTAACTACTACCGCAAATCACGTTTAAAAAGATAAAAATGATATTCACATTTTAACAATATTATTTATTACAGTTGTATACAATATAAATAAGTTGTTTAACACCATAGTGATAACACTGTGCCTGATATTAAACATATGACGATCCAAAAACAAGGGTGAACAACGAGAGACAGACAAACCCAACGGTGCTTGTTGATTCCGAAACGCATAAAAAAATTAAAATTGGATTTATACCTATGTATAATTTATATGCTGGTAATGATTCATTCAAGTACAGATATCTGCGACTCCACTAAAAATTATCATCTCATTTAAATTCTCACCTCTATAAAGATTTGCACTCCCCCCCCTCCTCCCTATTATATGGGACCTAATTATATCGTCCTTAAAGGCCCTAAATTGAATAAATTTTATTCATTTTGATCTTCGTCAAACCAGATATGTAAATGGTAAACATTTGTACTTTAACCCGGTTCTCAAAGAAATGAAATCAGGTGAAATTAAAATCCAGTTCATGCATTATATCCCTTTGTTATACATTATTTATTAGATAATTTTATAATTAACCCTTTATGTAGAGTTTAGACAAGCATAATTTCTCTTTGAAGTTACAATTACTTAATTAACATTCGTAACCTACAATTTTACAGAGAACGAAATTGTTTCTAGAAATTACCTTATTTGTTTACCTCTACGTTGTTATAATTATTTAATTACCAAAATAATTATTTCCTCGTTGAAAATCTATAACAGAGAAATTAAATATACGAGTTCAAAGGAGGAATTTTATCGTATACAAAGTTCAATTAATCGCCGTGTAGATTTTCATAGCGTGTTTTCTTTGAAGTTCCGACATAGAATCGAGTACCTTTTTATAGCTAACAATGTTTTCGGCTGTAAATGTTGGCAGGTTTCTGAGTATTTAATACACCTAATGTAACGTTAGAAGACATTTACAGATGACAGCGGTTGTTTCGGACATGCGTTCGACTGTAGATTTTTGGTTGGTTATCGTTGTATTATGATTTCATTATGATTTATCATCATGCAAAAGTACCGTAAATTTACCGCCATTTTAGAAAGAAAATTAATCTAAACATAAAAACTAAATCGACATCTAGAAAATCTTACAATCTATTATAACATATCTAGTAGCATATTACTTAATTAAATAACACTAGCTGTTGGTTGCAGTTTCGCTCGACCCACGCTTTAGTATCAGTACTTGTTTTCTAAATGAAAGGTACCTCTCACGGTGTGTATTGTTATCATCCACCTCCAGTGCCACTACATCACATTCAAGCCGCGAGACTACAACACGACCAGAACATTGACATTAGTGCCACCATATTAGAGATACACATTGATACTAGTGCCACCATATTAGAGATACACATTGATACTGACGCCACCATATTAGAGATACACATTGATACTGGCGCCACCATATTAGAGAAGAATTATTATAATTATATAGATTTTAATAAGACATAAATAAGAATTGGTATTATTATATAGAATCGATTTATTACTTGCATAACATTAGTTTGTTGATTATCATTATTTTTGTGTCATTTAAATTATTTTGCAGAATTATGAATAAATAGTTAATTGCTTCGACTTCCATAGTTCGGCCTATAATAGGCAAGATATCGCATTAGTAAACACATTACAGATACATAAATAAGAATAATTATATATGAATGAATGAAATAAGAATAATTATATAAGAATAATTATATAGAATGTTGTAAAGCTCAAATAACATTAATTTGTTCATTATTTATTATTCTTGTGTTACTTAAATTATTTTGCGAGATTACGTGTAAATAGTAACATAGCTTTGACTTACATAGATCGGCCTTTAAAAAGGTAAGATGTCGGTGATATCTACGCATTATTATGTACAAAGTATTGTAAGGTGAAGCTCTGCCCAAATAAATAGTGACAGTACCTACGAAGTGTTTATTGGCATCCCTGACCGATCGACTCTAACGTATTACTATAACAGTATGCAAAATTTCACGATCGGTCGAATAGTTGAGGCGTGGAAGCGTAGCAAAAAAAACTGTTATTCGCGGTATAATATCAGTAAGGACCATCTTGCAAAGCTCATTTTAAATAAATACCACAGAAGACTTCTATAAAAAGCCGTTGCTACGAAACGTTTGTCGTATCTCCATAGTCTGTAGTACGCTACGTAGCGTCGCTTTCGTAGCAAGCTACGCTGATGCGGCGCTACAATAAACGCTCACACTTTAACATTAACTTTTGATTACACTACGAGTTTCATACCGATGTTAAACTTTGCCTACGTAATACAGCTTACATTACTCATATATCGAATTTGAACCTTAATAAATAACAAAAAGACGATAAATCCCTGCTGGCAAACTGCAAGTTTGTGAACTCTTCGGTTTTTATTAGTGTATAAAAAAATAAGTGTATCGCTTATTCAATAAGAATATAAAAAATAACAGTTTCAATTTTAATTTATCGATAACTAATCGATAACTCACAAAATATAACTACCTGAATTACAATGGAGGTATGTGTTAAAGATTATATTAATACTCAACATCAACAAAATTTATTTAGACAATACTTCATCTCTAGGCATTTATATTTACTAGTGGCCATCCAGTCGTTGAAATTCGACCAAAGTTTATTATTTTTGTAATTTTAATGTTCGCATATAATTTATTGTATTCTGATAGTTTACGTAAGATGCGAATACGTGGTGTATATATTCATTTCTAATTTATTATAATGCATATAATATCGTTGATGGTATGAAACAAAAATGTGTCTGTTTCCAATCTTTTTAATTGGCATTATTGAGGCTACCAGAAAAAATAAAAAATCGGGTAACAAACAGGAGAAAAATGTATTGAACTTTATCTTCACCAATTTAATTATAGATATGTCGTTCCTCAACATTCTGTATTATGTTTAGTTATGAAAAAATTAAATTACCTCAGATAATACAAGTGAAATGGATTCACAAACAACAAATTTAATTAATTCACTAAAACCAGTTCTGAGAACACTTCTTTTGTAAATTATAACTTACAATAGACAATCTATCATGTTATCCTTGTATATTAGGGATGTAGATATCTTTTGAAAATACTTCTAATATGTATTTAATTATATATATAATTTCATAGTATAAAACAAAGTCCCCTACCGCGTCTGTCTGTCTGTCTGTTCACGATAAACTCAAAAACTACTGAATGGATTTTCAAGCGGTTTTCGCCAGTGGATAAAGTGATTCATGAGGAACGTTTTGGTATAGTAGATGTCACAAAAATCTCTTTCATAACATAACATATAGGTGTGCCAAATTTCATGGTGTTTGATTAAACAATGTTGGTTAGAGTTGGAGATATTTATTAATATATTTACTAATTATTAACCGCGACTCAGAACGCGTAGAATTCAGCAAAAAAAATGTTCAGTGTAAGAGGTGTGCGAGAGGTGCGCGCGGTTCTGGACACTGCTTCTTTAATTTATTATATTTGCGTAGAACATATATCTTTTCTAAAACTAACGTATCCTAAATTACTTCTCATAACGTCAACTATCTCCCAGTGAACGTCCAATTCAGACTAAACGTTTTAGACGTTACCCGGGACAAACAAACAGACAAAAAAGGTTTCAAATTATTTTTTTGTTTTAAATACCGTATATACTTTCATATCCATTAGGGAAAAAAAATATTATTTTAACATTATAAACAGACTATTCAATTTTTTTATTTGTATAGATTTTTTTTTTATCCTTTGAAAAAAACTACTTTTCATTATAATCTAAATGTATATATTAACAGTATATAATATTAATTTTGAACACCACGTGTGTTTTTTAAGCAGCAAAAAGCTTCAATTCAATGGATACACTTAATTAGATAATGACATAAAGTATCTAGCATCTTATATTTTCCGTTAGTAATAAAGCTAAGCTACAACGACAGGATAGAACGAGCTAATGTATCTTATGCTAAGATTAAAGCTTAATATCTCGTTAACAGTTTTTTGAATCCCCAATCTATACCCTAACTAAAGTTTCGTCCACTTCTGAGATAACTAATGGCATTACTTATGTATTAATGACTTATTGATTAACTTTATCACGTCTTTATTTGTTCTGATTTGGGTTTTAATGACTTTATTTACAGGTTACAGTTCCTATGACTATAGTTGCACAGAATATAAATTTAGGTATAAATGTGTATTATATTATACTAGCGGGCCCGGCTGACGTTGTCCCGCCCTGATTACCCCTCCGCAACCCCCCTTGTGGGTGGAATTTCGTAAAATCCGTTCTTAGCTGATCTCTACTCGGCGAAAGGAATATTCCTACCATATTTCAAGTCGCTACGCCTTATGGTTCCAGAGATATCGTGATGAGTCAATATATAGGTGGGAATCTCTTATATATATATCATAATAAGAAGATGTATAAAATCGAGGCAAGTTAGAGACAACATAAATAAATGTCAATTTTAGATCCTATAATAATAATTTAACTTTGGTTTGTAATAAACTTTTAACTATATTACGCCTAAGCCCAAACTTACGGCTAAGAGCCTGTCCAGATGAAGACTCGCGCGCTTCAAAATATATTGCGTCCAGATAACGCGTTTTACGCGCGTTTCTACCCTAGGAAAAGTCGCATACGTCGTACGGATAGACGACTGACTATGTCGACTCGCGACTGACTCTGCGTAGTACTGGACGCAGCAATGGGTCCTGAGTATCTTGAGGCGCGCGGCGCTCGCGCGTACGACGCGCGACTCGAGAGTCTCGCTCATTGCACGCGTTTTACGCGTGAGTTAGAAAACGCGCCGCACCATCAGGACGGGATATATGTAGCTCTAGTATCTCGGGCACGCGCGGGTGTCTACGCGTGAGTCGACTCGCGCGTAAATCGCCTCATCTGGACAGGCTCTTAATTCAGAGTGGCCAAAAAGAATAACGAATGTAATTGAGATTTCATTGAAATAGATAATTTACACTATACATTTTGTGATTTTCACAGCTTAAACAATAGAATTCAAATGAGAATATCCCCGAAAGCATATCAATATTGGAATTTTAAATTGTCAACTAAATTTGGGATTGAATGAGACTTCATTATTACATCACTCGACATGATTCGATATGTGATATTCATCCAATCAAGAGGGAATATATGCATTAAACAACCGACAAAATGTGTTCCGGATTTTGTGATAATGCTGGTTATTACATAAGCTATAAGCGATTTATACAATATCGAGATTATGTGAAGACGTACAATAACGACTATAATGGTACTTGATATGATATTGATAGTTTCATCCATTATTAATCACCAGAATTCCTTAAAAATCCTCTCAGTTTCCCACGTATAGGCAGTCGTTTGATCAATCGTAAATATTCGTTACACCACTGGCATTAACTAACATAGGCCATCTTTGCCCTTTGTACCGCATGTTTTTGTATTGCAATGGTTTACATTTCAAATTTGATATAAATGTTCTTTTATGTTTCTTTGGCCTCAACTAGAAAAAAGTTATAATTTAATCAAATACTCTTACTGAGGAATCTTTCATTAAACTTCATTTTTCAATGATCCATACAGCGTCTAACATAATAGTTTCCATGGGACCACAAAAACAATTTTTACTACTAAGTCGTGGTTATCAGCTTGTATTTTATCATTTTGATTAACTCACGTATATAGTTCAAACTAGCGGACCCGGCAGACGTTGTCCCGCTCTGATTATAAAAAAATCCTGGATAAATTATATACCAAAACGTTCCTCGTGAATCACTTTATCACTGGTGAAAACCGCTTAAAAATCCGTTCAGTAGTTTTTGAGTTTATCGCGAACAGACAGACAGACAGACGCGGTAGGGGACTTTGTTTTATACTATGTAATGTAATGATATGACTTTAAATATTTTAAATTTCTACACAAATCTCTTATAGCGTTCTCGTACATTCTTATGAGTATAATTCCTATAAGTAAACCCTGTGCGAATTTTCAAATTCTAAAACCAGTAGAGGAAATTCTTTACAACTACATGAAAACACCAGATTAGGCCTCCCTCGGCAGCGGCTAAAGCCTAGGTCCGTTGCCTTGGCGTAGAGCCCTTGAGTACACTGCTCGAGCGATACAGTGACACAAAATCATATATCACTGCGACAATATTACACATATCACCTCCACACGCGTGCGCGCATACACGCTTACCCATGATAGTGGAAGGGTTTTTTTTCCTTATCAAATTGAAATAGTTTAGAAAATCATCCGATACGAAATATATATAAGAGTTGTTGAGGTATGTATGCTTGGTACACATATATGTTTCAACAACTTATATATGCATGAATAGTTAGCTTAGCTTAGGTTAGCTCAGATAGGTCGCCAATTTCCACACGTGCGTGCGATGGAACGGGGGGTCGGTGATAGACGTTTCGTTCGCCGCATGCCGTGTCGTGGTGGAGGGTGCTTGAGGAGGTGGAGACCTTATCGGACCACCGATATATCAGGTTCGAGGTCTCCACCTCCCAAGCCGGAACTGGCACCAGCCCCCGGAGGGGCGCGAAGTTTCCCTGTTGGGCGACGAGCCGCCTCAACCGCGAATTAGCGGAAGAGGCGGCCATCGTCCAGGCGTGGCCCATGCCCCCCCCCCACAGGGGCTGATGTCGACGCATCCGCAGCCCGCCTCCGTGGAGCCCTCACGAAGGTTTGCGACGCGTCGATGCCGTGGAACGTACACCGCCCAGACAAACGGGCGGTGTACTGGTGGTCGCCGGAGATTGCCGATCTCCGAGCGGCCTCCTCTGCGGCCCGGCGGCTGTTCGGGCGCAGCCGCCGGTGCCGGCATAGGGACCCGGAGGCGGAGGCCCGGCTGTATGGCAGCTACAGGGAGTGCAGGAAGACCCTGCAGGCTGCCATCAGCCGGAAGAAGGAAGCAGCATCGGAGGAGCTGCTCCAAACGCTGGAGGGGGATTCTTGGGGGTGCCCGTACAGGATCGTACGAAAGAAGTTACGGTCCTGGGCACCCCCGCGCGACGGAGACCCTCCGGCCAGAGGTGGTGGCGAGGGTCGTGGGAGAATTATTCCCCGACCCTCCGATGCTACCAGCTCCTTCCATGCCTCCGCCTCGGGAGGTAGTCGATGAGGTTATCGACGGTCCTCCCCCTCCGATAACGGAGGAGGAGATGGGGAGGGCAGTGGAGCGCCTCATCAACCGGCGAAGAGCGCCCGGCCCTGATGGGGTCCCGGGCCGGGTGCTCGACCTTGCTTTGGACCACCTAGGAGGGTGGCTTCGGGAGCTGTTCGACCGGTATCTTGCGGTCGGACAGTTCCTGAAGCCCTGGAAGCTTGGGCGGCTCTGCCTAATGGAAAAGGTGGGCCGCCCTCTGGACTGCACGTCCGCGTATCGGCCCCTCGTCCTGCTGGACGACGCCGGGAAGGCGTTGGAGAGGGTTATCTCCTCCCGGATCGTCCAGCACCTAGAGGGAGTGGGGCCAAATCTATCGGCCGCGCAGTTCGGCTTCCGGACAGGGCGTTCCACTGTGGACGCCCTGAACCTCCTGAAGTCGCTGTCTGCAGAGGCGACCTCCCAAAGGCGGGTCACTCGACATCGCCAACACCTTCAACAGCCTGCCGCACGGGGTCATACGGGAGGCGCTCCGATATTTCGGAGTGCCCCCGTACGTGCGGCGGCTGTTGGAGGCGTACCTCGAGGATAGGGAGGTCGCCTATGTAGACGGCGACGGGCGTATGGTCCGGCGGGCCACAAGGCGGGGGGTTCCACAAGGGTCGGCCCTGGGGCCGTTCCTATGGAACATGGGCTACGACTGGGTGCTCCGCGGCGTGCTCCCATACGGAGCACGCCTCATCTGTTACGCGGACGACACTCTAGTGCCACAACCCTCGTGGTCAGGCGCATAAGGAGGTTGGGCCTCAAGGTGGCCCTCGAGAAGACCGAGGTCACCTTCCGCCGGGCGGACCGTGGGGGCGGCTCTACAAGGTTGATTAGCTTGTTCGATCCCTTGCCGCCCCCACAATAATGGTCTGTCGGTACACCGTGGGGGTTTAGTAGATAGGTCGCGAATTGCATGTATCAGGCAACAGCCCAAGCCGAAGTGGGCCGTGCACCCATGAGCTAGTTGTCAAATAAAATCGGTTGAGTGCCTGAAGCGCTCGCCTTAGTAGTCCGGTGAAGCTGTTAAGACCTTGCTAGGTAAATAGCGTAGTCAGTTCGGAAAAAAAAACTACATGAATCAATCAAGATTACTTATATCATAGAAGTGGTCTATCTTTCCTCGTCGCAACAACATAGAAACTCCTGTTTTATGGCCACGCGGGAACAAGTAATTTACGGACCACCATATTATTGTCAATTAATATACGAAACTCCCAGTTTTGTTATAGCTTTGGGAGTTGTTTGGGATAACATATTTCTGTAAGCGTAGAGTTACAAAATAAAAGGGACTATACACCGTTGATTTATAATTAGACAATAATCATTGTACTTTTTATTAGAGATCATCTGTATATAGTGAACTAAATTCAATTCCTAATACTTTACTTATTTACTTACTTTAATTACTATTCTTAATATCTTCTATATGCACAGAGATTCTATATTGCGGGGTGGTAAGGTGTCTGTACCCGACTGGATCGCGACCACCGTACACCAGGTGGAACACCCACCATAGTGCGGGGTGGTAGGGTGTCTGTACCCGACTGGATCGCGACCACCGTACACCAGGTGGAACACCCGCCATAGTGACACGTTTGGGCGTGTCGCGTTCCGGGATCAGCCGGTGTATATCCAGCAACCGGGGGGGGGGGGGGGGGGGGGGGGCTGTCCCTGACTGGGTCGCTTTCAGGCCGGCATGACATTGTTTTTGGATTGTACTGTGCTTACCATCAGGCACAGTACAGTCACTTTGCCGAGCTACAATAAAAAAAAAAAGACAAATTTAGTACCTAGTTCTTCTCTCTTTGTCAACCGATTTTCTTTGTTTCACTTAGTCTACTGACGAGATTTAGTGTTATCAATACATACAGTTTTTCCTTACCATCTACGAGTCGAAGCTTTTATTCGTCTACTTCATGATATTTACATTTACGAATTTAGAATATTTGTACACGCTTAGGCAAAATTACTCGACAATATTGATTATTAATGAATTATGGTCGAATTTCCACCACCGGACGACCATTAGTCCAATTAATTTTATAAACGAGAAATATTTACGGAGATGGGTGCATATTTGTTACTCCTCAAAATAACTACTGAATAAATTTTGATGAAACGTTACAATAATGTAGCTTATACAACAGAATAACAGATAGGCTATAATTTATGATAATATTCTTTAAATTCGCCAAAATATAATGATAAGTGTCAAGTAAATTGAAAAAATCTTCACTTCTGTGAGTTATCTCCGCTAGCGCTGAATAGAATGTATGGTACTACATTTATAAAGACATGGACGCAAGTGAAGTCGGGGTCATTTACTAGTAAA
Organism: Antheraea yamamai; assembly: GCA_036509395.1. Taxonomy (NCBI): domain Eukaryota; kingdom Metazoa; phylum Arthropoda; class Insecta; order Lepidoptera; family Saturniidae; genus Antheraea; species Antheraea yamamai. Next base: position 6,351,167 of record AP028444.1, on the reverse strand, counting down.
TAATAAAGATTTTTTTTAATAAGTATACTACACAAATACAAGTTTTGAACCTGTAAAATATCCATTTTAATACTATAAATATAAATAGAGCAAAAACTTAGAATATCCAAAAATAATATAGAATTCTGTCAGCAACTTACGGCCAGATTTTTTTATAAGAAACAAATAAACTCTAATATTTATTATAACTCAGAAATTCGCTGGCACGTTTTCTAAGTTATCGAATAATAATAATTTTAGTTTCTATCATAGATCTAAGAGTTATATGACGCGTGAACTAGCTACGTCAACGTTAGCAGCACAAGAGCGGGCCTCGAATATCTCCACGTCCTAAATCACCTAGTTTTACGTGAAAACTTTATGCGTAAAGGATACTTTATCAAACCGGATGAAAGTTTACTACATATTACAGTCAATCCAGCAATAATGAAGTAAAAGTAAATAAACATTCTTATGTAATGCCATATAGCATCTATAGCAGTTACCACCCGCTACCCTAAGTAATATTAATTATGTGCGTTTGTTTGTTACATTTTCGTCTTAATTAGGTACTTTATCGATCATCATAAAAAGATTCAGGGTAACAGAATAGGACATAGGATAATTTTCAATTATATTTTTTCGCGAGCAAAGTAGCTGGGAAAATCTAACAATATATACATGTAAATAAAAAATTTCGCTAAACCGATTTTTCAAAAAGTAATGCTTTTTTTTATCTTTGTTTAATATATTTTTTTTTATTCGCAGAAATACAATTTGATTGGACAAAATGTGGGAAAAGAAAGGTGACTGCGATTTGATGCAAGTCGCCTCCGTTCCCATTACCGTGTAGGGTGCTAATGTGATAATAAATAAATATATGACATAAAAATTTATCGTATGGTTATTTAAAAGACAATAACAGTGAAATAGTAATTTCAAAGTCTGTTGAATTACACTTGAGACCTTTTCACATGGTGGTAGGGCTTGTCTAAGCCCTCTAGCTAGTTACCACTCAAGTGGCAAATCTATCATCAAGTACCAACCGGTATGTTCTGGTAGGTGCACCTAGAGAGTCCTTCTAGGGCTAACGTGTTTACCATCTTGAACCATCTTGATTGTGGCCAAACGCTACCTATAAAGTATTAAAAATAAACCTGTATCATCAAAGTATTTGATGGCCGACTCTTTATTCGTCGAACCCTAAAGATCGAAGGGAGATATGTGCAGATTTTCACAAAGTATTAAGTGCCTTATTTCCTTCGTATCAAATTTGGGACAGCCCTGAAGCAGATATTTAAAAGTTTAAACAGATGTGATATCGTTATATATATTATTATACTTTTCTATATGGGCTAAGCAGTAATAGTGAAATTTAAAACGGGTGAAAGACTTGTACGAGGTTAAGGTGGTATATTCCGGACTAGTTGATACCTGCGACTTCTTCCACATTGTTTATTACCTTAACAATAATACACTTTATGTGCGAAGGAAATAATCGCACCACACCGCTTACCCCAGTTCTCTTCGGGAAGAATGTTTTCTTAAAACTTTAATAGCTTTATATTAAACAAAGCTGTCGTGAAGATTTTTTTACATAAGCACTAAAAGTCTAATAAGTTTTGTAGGGGGTAGAGGCACGTTGAAGCTATTATTGGTTTCAGCGTGAATGTGTCAGCTCATCCACCCACTCGACCCACAGAAACACCCACGTGAATTAACAGTGCTTACATTGTTTCGTTTCTTTCGGTCAGTGAGAGCGCCGGAGCCCCTCCCTCCTGCCTCTCGTCACAATATTCCAGATTACTATCACTATGTCATAAGTTCCGCCAAAGCGAATACATTAAAATTCATTTCAGTGACTTATTAGTATTTATCAATATTTCATATTTCATTTCGTGTCATTTATATTATTCCATAATATTTTAAGACTCTAATTTCCAACTGTCTTTAAATTTTGGTAGAATTTGAAATGAAGTTTAATTGAAAGAGCAACGAAACGCTAATTTACAATTTAGCGACATCCAATTAATTAGTCGCTAATTGGTTTCGAGGATCATGTCACAATATTGTATATATAATGTATTTCTAAATTGTATCTCGTATTTATCGCAGTAAGCTTCGCGGGTTCGCATTCAGGAGTTTGTACTCAGACAAACAAAGGTGGAAAAAACTTAAAGAAAATATAAAAGTACTAATAGAACAAAATCACGTAAAAGCCTAAAGTGTTTGAATATACAATTAAAAATAATCGTCAACTTCAGTACTGCCGTTCCAGTAACTAGAAGGATAACTCGTAAAGGTACAAAAACAGTTAGTATATTAAATTAAATTACTACTTAACTACTATATAATATATTAAATTAGGATTGAAATGACATGCTGCCGAGTGAGTGTGCGGGAGCCAAATTGACCGCCCGACCACGGCGCGGCGGCATGATCTTTAGTTTTGCAGGCGAGTTACTATCGAACCTACTGCATCACGCTTTATAAACCTTTCAATAACAAAGGGTAGAAAACTCCGAAAGCCTGAGATCAATATTCGAACGATTCGATAAAGTACGAGACGGGCTATGTTTAGATCCACATTCTATTGCGTTATCACTGTTGATGAATATTTCTTTGCATAGAATTCGCATACAGAATTTTACAATATCATTACGAAATATGTTATACTAGATGTTACCCGCGACTTTGTTTGCAGTGGAATATCCGATATACTGTGGACTGCTTTTCACGAGACTTTTACTTGCAGATAGCTGACTTTATTAGGAGTAACTTGAACTATTTTATTTTACACAAGCTGTTAATCGTGACTTTGCCCGGATGGAATCTTTGAAACGACCTATTTTAACAGGACTCTTACACTTGCAGATAATTAACTAATGAGTTATTTTATTTTGAAGTAACTGTTACTCGTCAATTCGTCTGCGTAAAATTTAACAAAAATATGTTGTTTACTGCAAACATGCGTATGAGGTGTGCATTGCACTGGACTACAAGTATATATAAAATTGAAATATATATTTGTATATAATCTGAATTATATTGGCTTTTTGGTTTTTGGTGATTAGTTTTTCATTAAGAACAGCTATGACCATCCACGGGTAGCCCACACGTAGGTCACACGTAAGCGACAAGTAGGCCACGCGTAGGCCTTACCACACGTAAGCTGGTGTAATATAAATTTATAAATGAAATTCATGTATCAATTGTAATTAATTCGGTCATGTACACATAAATATCTGTAATGGACGTCGAGATTGCCAAGCATCTCTTGTTCGCAGGTCAAATGCAACCATCGGTATTTGCAATTAATTTTAAGTACAAACCGCTTCACGACAGATTACATATTACGAGGACAATATTACAAGGAACATTAATTTTCATTCTATTACAATTGAATTATTAATTCAACAATACAAATTGTTTTATTATTTTTCTTATTAATACTCGCGATTACATTTCTGTTATTTATTAACCTAATGATATATTTTATGCACAAAAGTAAACATAAAAAATTGAAGTAGCTACTTCCGTCACAAAATTTCTTTGTAAACAATGTTATGGATTTAATTTCCTTCTCCTGCGCAAGTGCACCACACCGCTCGCCCCACTTCACACAGCACTTAACACATAGAGCTATAAAAACCATACTTTCTGTAAACATTAATACCCTTACATTACATTACATTACCCTTACATACTGCGGCGAAGGTTATCGTGGAGTTTTTTAGTCGACTAGAGTTCGACTCGGTTTAAGTCCTCCCCCGGGGAGCTGACAAGTCTATGAAGAGGTTTCTCCACGTAAAAAAAAGGATTAAAAGTGATAAAAGGATATAAGATAGACAAAGTCAGAAGTTCTAAAATAGCTACGACATCAGCTTACTAAATTGTGTTGTGTTTGATTCGACTTGTGTTAATAAATTCATGTGAACTCGCCACGGTGCGAGGCCGTATAACTTGCGGTTTCTCCGAGAGCGCATACGATATTAAGTAATTTAATCTAATACACAGAAGCATCGGTCAAATATTGAATAAGTTACTCGATACGATGCATTAACACCCAAGTGTCGTGCACTTCGAAAGAGCATTAGATTAATTCGTCATTTCAAATATTATATTTATCTGTCTAAATAACTGCATATTTTGACTTCAAAGAACTATAAAGAAATTTGGCTAGGTCCACCATGTTGCAGCGGTAATATGGCCTACTTTAAGCCGAGAGTTCGCAGATGTGGAGCGACCACATTGATGAGTTTTACATGACAAACCTATCTGACAGCTCTAAATCTATAAGTGGAATATCTTCTTTGAAGCCGGAGTAAGCAGCTAGTATTTTTTTTTTTATATATCATATGTGGCAAACGAACAGGCGGCTCACCTGATGTTAAGTGGTCACCGCTGCCCATAGATACTAGCAACACCAGGGGAGTTGCAAGTGCATTGCCAGCCTGTGTTTGGGCGGAACGGGAAGGAAGGGGAAGGGGAAAGGGGGGTGAGGGGTAGGTGGGCCTCCGGCGCTCCCACTGACCGAACTAAAACACAGCAATGTTACTTTACGTCGCTTTTCTGTGAGAGATACTACCCCGAGCGAGCCGACCCAATTATGCTGAAACCAGTAATAGTTTCAGCGTGGCTCTACCACGTACGAAAAAATTAAATAAAAATTAATTCAATTTGAATTATTACAACGATAAGTCAACAAGGAAAACTTCTAACCCTAGCATTATCACAACTGGATATCGTTTGTTAAACTTTGCATAATTTCATTTTAGAAACATAATCCAACTTTAGTTTAAGACAGCAAACTGGTCCCGACTAGGGCTGACATGAATCGTGTAAAATGTTATTATTTGTTTACTTCTTTGATATAGTTTAGCTCACCTTATGACAATTATTATTTTAAAATCTTATTTGGATAAAGGCTCCTTTCCAAAGAAAGCCACAAACAAACCCTATTATGATGTCATTATTAAAATTTTCAAAATTAATAAATCCTTATTTCTCTCTTAGGTTTTATTGACGGCTGTTTTCGTTATTATGTAGATTTGATGGTAGAAGAAGAAAAGATCGAAGGTGGCAGAGCCACGCTGAAGCTATTATTGGTTTCAGCATGAATGGGTCGGCTCGTTCGGGATAGTACCACCCTCTCACAGAAAACCGACGTGAAGTAACAGTGCTTGCACAGTTGCGTTTAGTTCGGTCAGTGAAAGTGCCGGATACCCACCTCCCCGCCCCCTCTCCCCTCCTCTAAACACCGACCGGCAACGCACTTGCGACTCGCCTGGTGTTGCTAGTGTCTATGGACGGCGGTGATCACTTTCCATCAGGTGAACCGCCTGTTCGTTTGCACCCTATAATATAAAATAAAAAAAATGATGGCCAATACTGTTTTGCTGGATGAAATGTATTCTATGTCCTTTAATTTTCCACTGACAACGTGTATGTAAGATTTCATCATTATTGCTCGGCTAGTTAGAGCGTGAAAGCGTAACAAACAAATAAACAAACTAACATTGGTATTTATAAAAACGGTTAGTATTGGTAAGATTTTTCTTAATGCTTTCCAACAACAGTTTACATATTTTAACATTTTTGTATATGTGAATAAATGTGTGTTCTGTCTGAATATGTAATTTTTTTAATGATAATCATCCTTTGTAAAGGCCACTGATCTCGAATTCAAACTTCGTTTCATCTATCCATCGTTTTAACTGATGGTATGTCTGGATTTCTTTATGCTGTATGTTAAATTTTGCTGAAACCATTTTAATGAAATTTAGTAAACGGTAGGTCGATATCATTATTTATTTGAGCGGTTATGAAAATAATCAACGACACTACAGAAATCATAAAATAGAAGTAAAAATATAATTATAACACAAAAACAGTTGTTACTTCGTCTAAACGTGTGTAGAACCGTAGGCGCTAATAGTATTATCATAAAATCTTCAATTTGTTTAAATAAAGCAATACAAAAATTTCCTATAAAATTTACAAGTAATTTGTATCATAAATGAAAATCAGTTTACTATTACTCATCGAGCAAAGAGAGTGTAGGAGCTACGGGCTCACTACTATAAGATTCTAGAACCACACGGAAAGCATAATAATAATAAAATAGACTGTTTATTTATATATAAGACCATATAAGGTATATAGAGATATAGAGACGCGATCATTCATTTGTTTGAACGACATTCTATTTCATTACATAGTATAAAACAAAGTCCCCTACCGCGTCTGTCTGTCTGTCTGTTCGTGATAAACTCAAAAACTACTGAACGGATCTTTATGCGGTTTTCACCAGTGGATAAAGTGATTCACGAGGAACGTTTTGGTATATAATTTGTCCAGGATTTTTTTTATAATCAGGGCGGGACAACGCCTGCCGGGCCCGCTAGTACAATATATACAAAAGTTTCATCCAGTCTGCCAAAGAGGATGACATACTCGGTAGCTACAAGAGCAAAGATTAAATTATAATAACAACTAGTCAGTACTCCCAACTTCGATCACGTGTTTAGCATTTTAAGTTCCGCGGGAACGTTTGTTACCAGGATTAATACGGACTGTCTTTTTTTTATTATAATTTCACCATTAATGCTTAGTTTCGTTGTGATTATTAAACTAAAACTGCATTCGAATCAGTTCAGTAGTTTCAAGTTTTGTGTATTGTCATACGCGACCTGTGCTATTTTTTGTGCACTTGCTATTAATCACAAGGGTATCTGTCACTTGTGGTTTCCTAAACGCAATTACAAACACGCCATCTATTGTAATATGCATTCACATCTTAACCGGCGTGTGTGTAACGACTTACCAAAATATCAACAAAACATACATATTTATACGTACTCTAGCGGTCCGCTCCGTATTTTACTAATGTAGCATCGAAGTATCCAAACAATTTAGCTAGAGGCATTTACTATTCAATCCATTCTTGGTGATTTGGTATTAATAGTCAAAAAGTCGTAAGCCTCATACAGATATTTTTAAACTGTGATATGTAATGTGTCAGATTTTTGTGCAAATTATCGCAAGTGATTAAGAATAACTAATTACATTCGTTTAAATCATTTTTGTTTTTCTGTCTGTTTGTGTGAGCACGCATAATTACTGAAGTACTACGTTTATGATAAAACGTCACCAAGGAAATCATAAAGCAGATCCTCGAGTAACATGTACACTTTATTCCATTACAATCAATTCACTCTATCATAAGTTATTGTATTGAATGACGGTGCGAGTTAAGGACGAGAGATGAATAGGCAAGTTAATACATCTCATTTGTATCCAAAAACAAAGGTATTTTATAGTATAGCTATATAAATAAAGTTATAAAGATTTGCCGGTGTGCGCGCATCACGTAAAAGTTACTGAACGAATGTCTAACAAATTTTTATAGCTCTATTTTTCAGACACTCCGTTCTTATAAAAAAAAACTATATTGATATATTTATTTTATTGAAGTTTTAATTAGCTACGATCTTCAAAACCATCACGCGTTCAGCGTTGTCTATTTTCTGCCGTGAAGAAGTGGGGTAAAAGGTGTACTGCACATACGAATTTACGGTATTAGCTAGTTTTCCGATAAAACATTTAAATCCACATCATGTGTTTCAACGTAACGAACATATTTAATTCCATAAGAATTACCATTATATTGATCAAAACAGGTTCACAAATAATGCATTTTGTTGATAATATATAAAATATCAAAATAGTTTTGCATATTGTCCTTAAGAGATATAGAGATAAATACAATAATGTAAACTTTTTAAAAAGGTACAATTGTACATTGTTAAGGCACATTCAGTATTATTAGAGTTAGCAGTGCAAGTGTCCGAAAAATCCTTTATTTACGATTTGATTATGCCTGCATTATACACATAAACCTTCTAGAAAAAAATAGACAAATAATAGAGCAAACGGCATTAAAATCAGTCGCGCAATTTAAAGGGACTAAGAGTATATACACACAGAGTCGGACAACGATTTTGTTTTGTGCTACTGTCTGATTTATACCTATTTACAGTAATGTTTAAATTATTAATAATATGACAACCCTGTCTTATCGGTTTGACGTGTAATTTGCATGCATTACTAACTTTCCAGCAGTAAATACTCTCTTATGAGCAAGTATTTTAAGTTGTTTAATGAATTTAAACCAACTATGGAAGTTCAGCACGTACTGAATTAAAACTGGATTAAATTCGGAACAACTTCAGAATGAATTTCTGTAGAGTATCTAACATCATAACTTCATAATAAATAGCCAATGTAAAAGTTACTTTACCTATGTTGAATCTAGGAAAACTCGAGAGAGTAACAATATGTTTACTATGTAGGAATATATATTTTGAAATTATATAATTGTTGTCCGTCACATACGATACCTAGTTCTCTAAGCAGAGGATAGACGACTAAAAACTGTTAAAAATTTAAGGAAGCTAACATTGTACATTTTAAAATCGTAAATGTAATTATTGTTTTCGTGATATTTAGTTCCAATCGAATAAAAATATAATGGCTATATTAGAAATTATTTTTTTCATTTTTATTTATTTATCCGTTTGATGCTAACTCGACATAAAAGTGTTATTACATTTATTTTCACACACACAATAATGCGGGAATTAAAAATATATTTAAAGCGGCGCAACCAACGATTGCAAAATAAGCATTCAATTTATAATATTCGCATAATTTCCACTAAATTAGAGCAAATTATTGGGAAATAACAAACACTCAAAAAAATTTAAAAAAGTGTGTGTAACAGTGTGTGTCTTTGGCGTAACAAGATAAAAATCTTTTAAAAAATGTTATCTTTCGCCTTATTCTACGTTTATAGAAAAAACGACACTAACAATAGAAAAAAGGTATTTAATACATTGAAAGTTTTAATATAAAGAAATACAAAGAAACAAAATGTTGACTATAGGTAACTTCAGGGTGTCGGTTTTTCGTGACGGTGTGCGCGCACATTGTAATAACTTCAGGGTGTCGGTTCTCAACTCATCATCATCATCATTTTCCCTAACGCGCCAAAAGAAGTATAACTTCAAAAATGTATTTATTATTTTTTTTTACATTTTACACTTACTTTTACAATGGCTACCAAACTAGGCAGAGCCTGTACTTTGGTTGACAGAAAACGATTACACAGCGAGTTTTACAAGAAGCACCTTAGCAGACCTTCAACGATGCAAACTTACAAGCTAAAATTCTTAGATCATTTGACAAATAAGTCTATACACAATCACAAATATACATACATATATACATACTTCTAAACGTTTACATACACATACTTTATATCTCAATATATTCCTATATTTATGCAGTTACGATAATCATGCGATTATCTTCATTTGACAACGATAACTTTTGAAACTTATATCTCATACTATTGTCCATCAAGCGCATGATGAAAATCATAAAACGTTTCCAAAAGTAAAAGGGACACGATGGAGGAAATGAAAAAAAAAATTGTTCCTATCAATTTTGTGTCAGAACTTGAATCCGAAGTAGAACTCGTCATTTCCGATTAAATCATTAATCAAGTCAAGGCATATTACGTATAACCAATGATAGATTATATATTAGAGTGAGGGTATAGTAGAGAGTATTAGAGTAGAGATATTTGATGCCCCTCAGTGCAACCACCTGAAAGGAATATCTATCTATACCTGTAACTATGTTCATAAAGATATGTTATGTGCTATGTTATGCATAATGATAAGATAAACCGGATCAAGTTTGATGCCGGCTCTTCTGGATAACTGAGTTGTTTTCCGAACCGGCGGTAGTTTTGAAATACAAAGGCATCTTCTCAAGGCCTACGTTGAATAAAGTATTTTTATTTTTTTCTCTAGGTGTGCGAAATAAAACAACCGTTATTTTTTCCTTAAGGATCATTCATAGAATATGTTCGCACTTTTGGGAGGGAGGTGATGTCGCTTACTGTATTAAGATTTGACATAGAGATTCGAGTGGTTTAAGGAAACGTGAAGTTCACAGCTCATCAAACAATTGTATTTTATGTTACGGTACCCTTTTAAGCCTTATAGGTTTTAGTCTTTGACCACAATCTCACTTGATTTTAAAGGACAATACGATGCAAGATGGTAGACACGCTAAGCCTAGAGGAGGTGGCTCTCAACTGTAACTACCCGAACACACCTACAGGTGGCAGGAGAGTTTTGAAAAAGACTCTCCACCATGATATGGTTTCATGACGATATTTTCCTTCACTACAAGCTACGGCTCATTCGCAGGTTTTGAACATTTTTTTTTAGTACAAGTACAGTAAAAAAAATGCTACGCGGTGTCCGAATACACTAACCAATGAAAAATCATCGCTTAAAATAAAGATTTACGTTATGACGAATATCGCTACGTTTTATCTGCAAATATATCGAGTAATACGCCTAAAAAAACAAAGACTCCGAACCGTACGTGGAAGTAGTATTTACTCCCAGAAGAAAGCATAATTTGGTACTTACGTATTAACGCCACTGCAGTGCTATCTTTGTTTCGCAGGTCTAGCCTAACCTAACCGAATTGAGACGGATGATATCAATCACATTGACCTGAACGAATTACGTATCAACGCCACCTCAAATGAAGTTGGTCAAGTGCAGACAATCTACTGGACTATTTTTACTATTTTTCACTATAGACTATTTTTCTCATTTTCCCCGTCTCGATTCTGTTAGGTTACAACACTGCGGTGGCGTTAATACGTAAGTACCCATATTTTTTACTACATGATCAATAAAATATTTCATATAAGCAATCATTGCGGTAACAATACGTCCCGGCATAGCTCATAAAGCAACCTTTTCCTGGAACCGGTAACTTTCGTTTCCGTACTCAAACGTCTCAAACATTAACCGACGAAGCAAGTGTCGGCAACAGAAATATTTTACGTCGAAAACCTTTTAAATCGTAAACATCTACGCCTCGCAACGAATAAAACCAACTCGCGGCCAAGCCGGGTAATGAAGTTTTAAGATTTATGTTACCACTGAGTGTGTAAGCCGCGAAATTCTCTATTTTATATACATACTTACGTACTTAAATACGTAGGTATTACAGTTTAAAGCTAAATTACATCATACTTGTTGTTCCCAAGGCTCCAAACGAATAAGTTATTATCTTATACAACAAACATTTAAATTATACCATAAGAAATATTGTTTAAATATTTACCGTTGTCTACCGTATATATACAGCGTAAACTCTTTATAAGGACTTTCAAGGGACCGAGCATTTTTTTTTCGTTACAAAGAGTTATCGTTATACCGAGGGAAAGGAACAAATAAATGGTTTTGTGGGAAACAAAAATAAATTGAACTAATTTCTACTTTATAGAGAGTATTTCGTTATAACTAATGACATTATAAAAAGTACACTGTATTTTCATAATAATCGGTTGGATATTAAAGAAATTTATGTGACAAGACATAATACTATGGATAACACAAAAAGACTCTATAAAAAAGAACAAGTGGTAAAATGTAAAATTCAACAGCAGCGCCACCTACCGGGTCCAATTGTGAATCTAAACCATTCTCGGATCCACTGGAACACGCACACAAAATTTCATCAAAATCGGTCCAGCCGTTTAGGAGGAGTTCATTGACATACACACGTACAGAAGAAATTTATATATAAAGATTTATATATGAACTTCTAATTTAACTAAATATTATTTGATACCAACTTTAGCTCGTTCTTTCGCTCGTGTTAATATAGATTTCACCTATCCCTCGGGAAAAGTTTTTTGTTCTGCATACCCTACGTTATTTTCTGTACGAAAATGTAAAAAGCAAAGAAACAAAAATCTTACATTCGCATTCATAATATTAGTTAGAATCAAATATAGTTTTTCGAAATAGACTCATCAAGAATGCTTTTTAACATCTAAGTGAATTACAAATGCTTTTAGACATATTTTCTTTCAATAAAATTATCAAAGCGACATTGAAGGGGTTCAGTATAATTCAAAGATTTAATTACCCCGAATAGTTTTAGACAATATTGAAGCACGAATACTCGTTTTACGATATACATTTAGGTATTGAGACAATTGATTTCTTTGGAAACGTAGTGTACCCATCTACCACTAGTTGTCACCCGCGGTTTGACTAGTGTTTAATGTTTCAAACCGCAATAAATGGCGCGTCCCAACTTCTTTCTCCCTTAACATATTTTCTGACGTATATATTGTACGTTACTTGATTTACTCTTAAAGGTTTTAGCATGATATTATATAGTACATATTTTTTCAATAAACAGGCATTAAAACGCAAAATCCTGCTTTTATTTCCATAAATCAGCGCCTTGAAACAAACAAAAAAGCACGCTCTTCATCTCTATAATCATTACATAGTACAAAATAAAGTACCCTACCGCGCCTGTCTGTTCGCGATAAACTCAAAAACTACTGAACGGATTTTCATGCGGTTTTCACCAGTGGATACAGTGATTCATGAGGAACGTTTTGGTATATAATTTGTCAAGGATTTATTTTTAATCAAGGCGGGACAACGTCTGCCGTGCCCGCTAGTAATAGTATTGTTAGCAATTTTTACAAAACATTGTTAGCAATTTTTAACACAATTATTGATTATTAAAAACAGAACTGGCCAATTTAGGTATAAACTGCTAAGAATAAATTCTAACAATTAATCACTGGTTAAATAACCGACACGAGTTCGGACAGAGCTATCGCACGATATGACGGCCACCAAAAGAGTGAGTCAACACGGTAAGCGCCGCTCATTATATGGGCCGCCGCAGAATAACTACGCGACATATTCATTTATTTCCAACAGTATATATTAGCAATAGCCTGTGAGTTAACTTCACGGTTATAATTTAACAAGCCTATACGTTGTGATCGTGTGCAATTAACTCACTCGTACATATATATACTTTGTGTAACGTAGTGATGTGTACTAAACATAAAAACCTGTTTTTTTTCACTTCAATTATAGTGATGTCAAGTTTAATCAAGAAACAAGTGGATGGATTCATAAAGGATATCCTACAATATAAATATACTAATTGACAGAGTTTGATTAATGCTGAGAATAACCACAAAAGGTATAATATTATTATAATCTGTATAAAAAAAATTACTATATCCGAATTAGTATAGTAATATATAGAAAACACGAGCAAGGCATCGAGGCGCGGTACACGCACACAGTAAACCTTACCGCACTCTAAAAGTGACTTACTTTGAAATTTTATAAAATTTTCTCAGTGTTGTAAGTCAAATTTTAATTTTGTTCTAGAGATTTCTATCTCCTGTTTATATTAGATATATGTATATATATATATATATATATATATATATGGATAAGCAAACCATGCTGCAACCGAAGATAGTTCTATTTTGTACAACAAAGCCAACACAAGTTGCTATAAAGGGAACAATTCTACAAGAAGACTATAGTTACAAAGTAATGTTAGATATAAGTACTAGTACAAAGTACTGTGCAGAGAGATGGTTTTCTCTGCAATAGTAAATTATTTCCACTTTTTTTTTCTGCGTGAAAATAAATTTCTTAATAAATAATTGAATAAACTTAGAAATTATTTCATCACTCTATTACCAAATAATCCTAGATCCGTTAACTTATTTATGGCTCTAGTAGATTCGACTAACCAACTTTGATTCTATATAATTCTCAATAATTAACACACCACAGATATGTAAGTCTAAATTTTCTAGAAGAATCTATTTCATATACAGCGAAAGTGGAACTAAAGTCCGCGTCAAAATATTTGGAATAATCGACTTTTCCCAACACTAACACGTGTGCTAACATAGTGCAGACTATTACAGCAAACCCTTACTTTGCAGTGTAAACAAAATGGCGTCATTCTATAATTTACAGTTTAAAGCTAGCGACGCAATAAGATTTTGCAGTATAAGACTCGGTAAATGCTTCACCAATTTAATTAACACGTAGATCTTTATTTCGCTAGAAAATAATTCTGAAAATAGGTATTATTATTTTTTTGGGATTCCGTACCTAAAATGAAAAACCGGAAACGGTTTTTACGTTTTTTTTTATACTAAACTGTAGTAAACAACTAAGAGAAACCGGCTTTTAAGTGCAATTGCCGGAACACGCTAACGGATGTTTGACGACATATTTTTAAAAGTTGAGGGTGATAGCTAGACAGGATTTAGAAAAAGCCCTACCATCATACTTTGTTTCATCACGTTGTTTTCCTTTACCGAAATTTCCGGTTCATTCACAAGGGTTCGAACACTCGTCGATAGACGCATTATGTTCCGAAGGATTATCATTAATAGTGGCCATCTAGTGGTCAAGTTCAATATTAAAGGAGAGAAAACACACTTTGTCCAAAAATATTATTGGTAACCTCGTCAATATCCACAAAACAAAAGAAAATCGTTTGAAAAACCGAAATAGTCGATGTAGATTCCAGAAAACTAATTTGTAGATCTCTCTGTAAGTCAATTATTTATTTTTTATAATATATTTTTGGCAACCAATCTCCTAGTCGAATATTACTGTCATTGTCGAATAGGTGATGATATTCCAAGTTGCTTGCGATCATTTCAATGAACTAACTCGATGGTGGCCATCTTGTTAGATCTTTCCAAGGAGTTTTTGTGGCGATTCAGAATCCATACCCGTGGCGTTATTTCCCATCCACTTTAGTTGTGCACAATAACCAAACTTTATTGCCTAAAACAACACCAATATTACAAAATATAGAACCAAGTAACTCATTACGAATCTATCTATACTAATATTATAATGCTGGAGAATTTGTTTGTTTGGTTGAACGTGCTAATCTCATGAGTACTACTGGTCCGATTTGAAAAACTTTTTCAGTGTTAGATAAGTCATTTATCGAGGAAGGTTATAGGTTATATATCATCACGCTAAGACTAATAGGAGCGGAGCACCAATGAAGAACGTTTCAAAATCGGGGTGGTTTTTCCTTTTGAGAGCTTTCGCTGCGGATTAGCGTTAGCCCAAAGTAACTATTCCACGCGGACGAAGTCGCGGGCAGAAGCTAGTAAAATAAAAAATCTATTACGTGACATTCCAAGATCTCGCTAAAAACTCCATAAGTAAATTTAAAAAAAAGGAATCCCACTATCTTAAAATTACAAATAATAATCCTATATAAGCAGATGATATCAGAAACATTGTTTACAGAGTAACATCTTAATACATGCAATCAGGAACTCACTGAGACGCTCATAGGTGTAACTCGTCACGTCGGCTCACGTCGACGCTCTGTTTGAATACCAGATTATTGTCTTCAATGTGATTTATAGCCGTTAGGTATTTCATTAAATTTGTGATTCAAAACAGTTAATTGCTTGTTTATAATTACTAACTAAATACGTCGTTACAAGAAAGGATTATTTTTTTTAATAATTAAATTAAACAAATGAAAGTTAGTGTAGTCAAAACATTTGTTTGTTTATTTGCCTCTCAAGCTGCAGATAACCCCATTTTTACGGTTATAACTTTAACTGTGTTATAAAAAGGTGAAGGCAAAATAATTCAGTATCTTTTTCTCCTCTATATGTAGCTATTGACGAGATTTAATGTCAATAAAAATATTGGTACTCGTTTTTGATGTAAAACATCTATAGGCGAGGGTAAACCTGATTGTTAGCATGGCGATACAGGTCGTGGCGACGCGATGCCATGCGCAAGCGACTGTGCGCAATCTCTCTTGCCGCACTGAGCTCGCATACCTAAGTGTATACAGTGTTATTTACTACGCTACATATGTGTTTCACAACTGCCAGGCGTCCCGTGACGGCATAATTTTTTTTCAGAAGAATAAAGCGATAGCTGAAATGGCAGAATTAGCCATTACCAATTAGCTTAAAAATGGCAAGTGGAATAATTTAATAGTCATATCCAAGCCTTAGGACAACCGTCCTGCAACTGTATATTCAAAGTCTTCCTACAAGTAATTTGTAGATAGAGTGAAAATTTTAGATTATATTATGTCTGGTACATAACCTGAATTTAGTATTTTTAAGACGCTATTTAACCATTATTGCCATCGCTTTGTTATTGCGAAATACATAGTTATGGATTTTGGGTATTGTTTCTTGTTCGCTGTCAAGCCGACACAAACCATCGTTATCACGTGTCGCGTGTGTTGTCTTCATGATTTACAACAAGGTTCTACATAGGGTTGTCATTCAGTTTTTTATACAAGGTGTGTCATAATGTGTAAATTAGATTAATAAAATTGTCATCAAAAAGGCTGTTTTAAATCACCCTATTAATTTTCTACTGTATACGTTTCTCAGATTATAAATTATAATAATTGACCAAGAATGTTTACTCGAGAAACGACAGAGTTGCCATTGTGAAACAAGGAATTATATAAAAATAATATTGTATTTAAATTGTTACATAAATTATATTAATATTTAGATGCTAATTTATTCCACATACTTTGAATAAGACAACAACTAGCTGTTAATCGCGACTTTGACCGCGTAGAATTTAGCAAAACAAATTTTCTCTTCGGTGAAAATGGTGCACGTATGTCGCACGGTTCTTGACACTGCTTCTTTAGTTTATTTATATTTACACAGAGCCTTATTTTTTGTCTAAAGTAGAAATAACTTCAGTTACTTCTTATAACATCGGCTATCTTTCAGTGAAAGTTCCGTAACCGGTCCAACTGTTTTCAAGAATACCCGGAATAAACATACTGCCAAAAATTTTAAATATAACATTTTGTTAGGAGTACATACATACTTTCATGTCCATTTAGTAAAAAAGCTGTTTGTTACTTTAACATTACAAACAGACACTTCGATTATATGTGTATATGAATAATAGAGAAATAAACTAATACATTATAATAGTATCTTATAATACCAGAATAATTACGTTACAGTATCAAGTTTCACAAGCTGACAACCATGATTGCATCACCAATCTTGGCGCAGGCTAATCAGAACATTGTGTAAATGCCAGCAATAACAATTTGCTTTGTTAAGCTTCATTAATAATATTAATAATCCAATCAGAGTACGTCACGCGACATCCCGCAATTTATTGCCATGGAAATTATATTTCCAGTTAGATACATAAAACACACACAACAATACAATGTGTCATTTAATTCGTTACATTTAAAAATTAGCTAAATCCAATTTTAGTCTTTTCTAATATTTTACGTTATTTTTCCAGATCTTAAAATTTTGTACACATAAAATATGAGGATCATAAAAAAAACGAATTCTAGAAGAACTTCATTCTCGGTGAATAAAAACCGGATATCTATAAAAAATTTAACATATTATATGAACAATTGAAATTTTATTTAGCTCATTTTGAAATGTCACGGACCATATGTACTTAACTAAATGATAGTAACAAATATGGCTGCCAAGCGAAATACACAGATTGTTCAATAAAGAAAAGTGTTTTATTCCATAAAAATATTGCAAAAAGAAATGATGGCTTAGTGGTGCTTGATCAGACACCGGGCCGATGGACATAAGTTCAAATGTCTAAAAATTTTTTTTTCTCTTTATTTTTTTAATGTTTAAAATGAGTCTGAACTTTCCGTGACAGAAAACATCGTGATGAAACGTCTAACCACACTATGTAGGGCTTTTTAATGCTCGCTTGGCTAGTTACCAACTTCAGGTTGAAAACCTATCTCCAAGCACCTATAGGCAGCTTTATTGGATGGAGACTTAGCGCAGTTTATAAAGTAAATGAATGTGATCCAAAGTTAATAAAATATCATAATAGACGCATTCGTTTGTATTTTTTCAATACAAGTAGTGAGAAAAGAATATTATTTTTATTATATTTATTTGTCTACCAGCGGGCCCGGCAGACGTTGTCTCGCCCTGATTATAAAAAAAATCCTTGACAATTTATATACTAAAATGTTCCTCACCAATCACTCTATCCACCGGTGAAAACCGCATGAAAATCCGTTCTGTAGTTTTTGAGTTTATCGCGAACAGACAGACAGACAGACGCGGCAGGGGACTTTGTTTTATACTATGTAATGTTAATAACATGACATACTGAGGTACCGAGAGACACGCAGGAAAGAATGCGGCAGACCTATCATTGTATCATTCAAACCTACGAATGAGTATTGCCACGCATATGCAAATTTAAATAAGCTGCCTAAGTGTCAGAACCATCAAAACTGTCTGGCAACTGAGGAAGCGTATTTTTTTTAATTACACAAAAAAACATATATAAAAATTAGATTTCATGGTAAAATGTAAGTACAATTATATTTCTTTGAAGGGTAAGGATGTCTGGCAATATGTCAGATAGTACTATCCAAAAGAAAATATGAAAAGATTGAGTGTTATAGCGTTTGTTATTTGTTATCTATCAAAGCCACTATAATCTAAACTTCACAGCATCATTCCTACCTATTTTAGGAGCATACGCTAAAAAACTTTCAGCTTTTACAAAATAACGAATGTCTGGCGGCCACGGGTTCTTAAAATATGAAATTAACTAGTGAATAGACGTTTTCATGTCAAAATGAGATCAAAACAAATATATATATATGGGTCATTCCATGTCAAATCGACAAATTTTTTACCTGACCCCCTTTGATTTCGCTGAAAATTTTCTATCTTTTTCTACCCCCCGAAAGTTATTTTTCAGAATTTTTTCAAATTTTATTTCCCGACTCAAAAAAAGTTATGAATTTTTGAAAAAAACCGCTCTTTTATTTTTAAATTGCCAGAACTTTTTCAAAAATTGACCGTTTGGGAACTTTTTTTTTTCAAAATTTTTGTTTCTAAATGTAGTTTTCGAATATTATTATTATTTAAATGAAATGTAGATGATATCTTTTTTACCGACAATCGATAGCTCTTAAATTATCACATTGTATCAACTGGAGGTAACTTTTAAACCCATTGTATTTTTGAAGTTGTCATATTTCAGTACCAAAAAAAAAACGTCCATAAGAGTAAAAAATAACGTCAATGAGAGAAAAAAAATATTTTTTTTTTAAAAATAACAATTTCTTGGACGATAATCACTTGAAATTCTCCAATAAAATTTTATTTTTCAACTTTTGAGGTTTCACGAGGAAATAAAAAAAATTTCATAACAAAGTTATATAAAATCAGCAAAAATTCAACAAAAGTTTTTTATAATCAAGAAAAAAAATTAGAAGCGACTGTCGTCACATCTTTTGATTAACGGGGATCATTGCAGAATTAGTTGAAGTATTTTTAGAGCAAAAAAAAAAAAAAACGGTCGGACTTTGAGAAAATTACGGTTTTTTCAAAAAAACTAAAATTTTTCATATATCTGGGACTCTGAAAATTTTTTCATATTTTTTTTCGAAAACTACATTTAAAAACAAAAATTTTGAAAAAAAAAAGTTCCCAAACAGTCAATTTTTGAAAAAGTTCTGGCAATTTAAAAATAAAAGAGCGGTTTTTTTTCAAAAATTCATAACTTTTTTTGAGTCGGGAAAAAAAATTTGAAAAAATTCTGAAAAATAACTTTCGGGGGTTAGAAAAAGATAGAAAATTTTCAGCGAAATCAAAGGGGGTCAGGTAAAAAATTTGTCGATTTGACATGGAATGACCCATATATATGTAATCATCTTCATTGGCTTAAATTCACTCAAATATGACACTAAAATGGTGACAATGATTTTCTATGAACATAATTACAATTTATGACCACTTTTTCAGATTCAAAATTATAGAACGGTCATAATTCGTCACTTCTTATTTTATACATAACAACTAGCTTTTGCTCGCGGCCTCGCTCGCGTTAATGTAGATTTGTGCAACTCTCGGGAACAATTTATTTTTTTCTGGATGAAAAGTACATAAATACAAATAAAAGATAAATCGTAAGGAAACCTGAATATAAGAAATGTTCTTCTAGTACTATTGTATATGGGAAAACATAGAACTGTGGATTTCTCGGAGTTTAAAATCGCTAACACGTCGTGGGCTGGCGTGCTGATTATGCACATACCTTCCTTCCGGAAGAGGCCTAAGGGCGTAAAGTAGGTCTCTTACAGGAAGATAATGACGAAAAATTCGGCAAAATCACCATCAAAGTGGTAAAAATTTGTTATTAGCAATTTAGATATTTAATCTAAATAAAGCAGCTGATTACATCTGCTCGTATACAAACACACACATTATTCAAATGGAACTAAAACAATTGTTTATCTCTAATTCTGTGTTTATCTTTATAAATGGTCAAAGTAAGGGGCTCAAGTGCCGTAAAGTATTCAGACGGTATGCTTGACCTCAATAAATCGTGTAAGCAAACTTATTGGTATTAACAACTGAAGGGATTAGTCAGGAGACGGGTGACCCTGTATCTTAAAGGCTAGGTTAATGGGAGCAAACCGGAACAAACGACGCCCATTTATCTTTGTTTCTGCCGCGGTATGTATATGTGAAATCCGTTTTCGTTCGAATTCAGTTTACCTTTACGCGTAAAGTGACAGGAAACTGAACGGTGTTCCATTATTCTCTTTGTTTTTTCCTCTATTTTTGAAGCAAAACTTCGTTACGTATGCTTGACTTGGGGATTAGGCTGGTGAATGCGTGACGAGAGCGTTACGAAAACGTGTGATCGGGCGAGGCGAACGGAAGTTGAGAGGGAGATATAAGTTAGTGAAGATAGAAAGGGAGAGTATTACGTTTTGTATTATCAATGAAAAGGTATAATAAAATTAAATATTTGTAGAAAATTTATATATGTATATATTATTTATATAAACATACATGTATACATCTTTATATATAAATTTCTTCTGTACGTGTGTATGTCACTGAATTCCTCCTAAACGGCTGGACCGATTTTGATGAAATTTTATGTGCGTGTTCCAGTGGGTCCGAGGATGGTTTAGATTCACAATTGGACCCGATAGGTGGCGCTGCGGTTGACTTTTAGAATTTTTTTTGTATTATCAAGGCAGGACAATGTCCGCCGGCCCCGCTAGTATACATATATACAGGTGGGCCTAAAAAAGTTTTACTTTAGTCGTTTGGTCTAAAGCATACTGGTTTTTTTTTAATTTTGAAGTAATGCTTATTCTTATATATGCTTATTCTTATTCAAACTAATAATAAAATAATCGTGGTGGTCTAGTTATTTGACCGGTGGAATATCAATCTACATTTAAAAACCTTGACATTTACCAACATTTTGTTGGAAATTCGCGTACATTTATTAAGTTACATAAGTAACACTATCGGTTGACGGTGAAAGCAACCATCTTGAGGAAACCTGAACCTGGAAAATGTTCTTGTAGAGCTACTGTATGTGGAAAAACAAAGAACTGTGGATTTCTCAGAGCTTGAAATCGCCAATACATTGTGGGCTGGCGTGGTGATTATGCCCGTACCTTCCTTAGGAAAAAAGGACTATAGCCCTGCAGTGGTTCTCTTACAGGATGATTATGATGAAACTAATCATTTTAACCCGAAAGTGGGTATACTTGTTACGCTTTCACGCCCTAAGTATATATACTGAAACCACAAGATTTGTTTTCCTGGGGAACGAAAAATTTTACAAGCGTTGACTTTACTTTTATAGCTAATGACGATTATTTAATAAAAAAAAATGTGTTAGACGTACGATATTCTCAATCGAAAACGGTGAAAGGTACACAGTCATTACACACTTTTGTGCCTTTAAAAGATGAAATTGGTTATGCTTTCATTAAAACTGTGTCCACATCTCAAAAAAGTTCAAAAATAAAAGTATTTTATTATAATGAATTTGCGTTTAATTTAATTGTGACGAAACAAAAAATATGCACATCGGCAAAACGCTATATTTTGTGTAAAAAACTCTCAGCTTTCAGAAAAAAAATTCAAATTTGAAGAACTTTGGGCTGCACACCAAAAAAAATCAATTTTTCCATTTTAATTCGATTTTTAAGGGTCTTCTGATGAGTTTATGAAAAAATAAATATTTTCATTCAAAAGCTGAGAATTTTTCCCACAAAATACAATGTTTGTCGATTTTGTTTAAAAATGTTTTTCATATCAGAAAAATTGACGAAAAAGTTGAAAAAATATTTTTTCCAAAATTTCAAAAAATCATAACTTCAAGACCGCTGCGTATTAAGAGCTAAAACTCTCAGGGAATTTTTGTCTTATGATAGAGAACACCTCCATAAATTTTAAACATAATCCGCGAGGGTCGCCCCGTAAAAATGTTCTTATTTGGTGGAATGACCCATATGTTGATTAAAAAAATATATATTTATACTAGCTTATGCTCGCGGTTTCGCTTGCGGTTATAGAAATTCGACCTCGGAACAGTATTTTTAACCGACTTCGAAAAAGGAGGAGGTTCGGTTGTATGTATTTTTTTTATGTATGTTAATCGATATCTCCGTCAATTATGAACCGATTTTAATGATTCTTTTTTTATTTGAATCGGTTATATTCAGAGGTGGTCCCATATAGATTTAAAGAAAATATTCAACCCCTAAGGAGGTGAAATATCGTTTATTTGATTTTCATCCACTTCGTCTCTTTCATGAAATTGGAACCGATTTATTATACCCATTAGAAACCAGATATATGTATGGACACTAAAAATGGAAAAATAAAAAAAAATTACAAAAAAAATAAACCACCTTCGATGTGAAAAACGAATAAGGCACTAAGAAGCGAAAAATAAGTGAATTATTAAATTAACCAAATTAAATAAAAAATATTGATATTCGCGCTACCTTACGCCTACGCGTATTTGAAGTCGATGCCAACCTACAGTTCAAATTTGTTGCAGGTAATAAAATATGTATACTATACAGATATACATCATGGGACACGAGAGTGGACCAAAACTTTGTATGTAGATGATATGAATGTAGGTTGGCATTGACTTCAAATATATTATTAGGTGGCGCGAATATCAATATTTTTTATTTAATTGGGTAATTTAATAATTCAGTTATTTTTCGCTTTTTAGTGCCTTATTAGTTTTTCATATCGAAGGCGGTTTATTTTTTTTGTATTTTTTTTTCTGTGCGAACGTGTGTCAAACATTTTCTGATGATCGGTTGAGTAGTTAAAGTATGGAAGTTTAACAAATAAACAAACTCTTTTTTGCATTTATAATATTAGTTGTTATCACGATAACAGCTTAGAGATTAATCTCTGTAATATAAGAAAATTAAAAGGAAAACCTTATATTCAAACAACGTACAGAAACAATAGATAAACAACGGACTATTATAAAATTATGGAAGTATAAATATTAATATTCCTACGATTATTCTTATTCTGAGTAATTTTCGAAGTGAAAACTTCTTTAGACGCGTTTAGCGGTATTTTTGGCAGGAAATAAATTTATAATCTCGCGTCATGACATGCTACGTAAGCATGACCGGCTGTATTGCGCGCGTATTCAGACTAGCGACGCGTAGTATAGGGCCTGTGTACTTATATGTTATATTAATATTTTACAGCTCATCACACGTTTCATTGATTAATAGACTATAAAAATGTATATAATTATTGCTCCGAGTCCCAATAGATATGAAAACCACACTAATGTTAATAATTTCAATAAAGAAATTTCTGAAATCTAAATATTGGCACGATAATTAATATGAAAATTGAAAAGAGAACACATTTATTTCATTGTTTTGAGTCTTCACTTCTATCGGCAGTCCTCGACTTTTTTTTTACTATAAAATATACATCCTACCACTATGTTACAAGGTAAATAGTATGTGAACCGAGAAAAGGACTAAAGTAATATAGGTTTTAGGGCTTAGATATAACAGTAAAAGAGAAAGGACACGTTTACATTTATGATTGAAGCTCTCTTAGAGGCGTTTATTGCGGAATCGCAAATGCATTTTTCGTGTACTGAAAAAGTGCGGAAAGTATTCTCGCCCCTGAGGCCTTTTAAACGACTAAAGCCTACATTTATGAACTTTATCAATTACTGCTATATATATTTTTTTTTACACAGAAAATTAAAAAAAAACTTCAACTCATTCAAAAAGGTTATTCTAATTAAAACCACGATACAAACCATACGCATATGTCCGAAGCGTTGGTAATTAATAACGACTTCACTGGATTTCAATATTTATCTATACTAATATTATAAAGAGGTAAAGTTTGTGACGTTGTAGGGAGTAATCTAAGGAACTACTGCTCCGATTTGAAAAATTCTTTCAATGTTATATAGCTCATTTATTGAGGAAGGTTATAGGCTATATATCGTTACGCTAAGACTAATAGGAGCTGAGCAACAATGAAGTATGTTTCAAAATCGGGGTTTTCTTTGATCTTGAGAGCTTACGCTGCGCGTTAGCGTTAACCCAAAGTAACTATTCCACGCGGACGAAGTCGCGGGCAGTGGCTAGTAGTTTATAATTGAGGTGAACAAATACAGTGTAAACATTTTATAATAAAACTTTAGGAAACCAAGATTTGTTAGAAGTATAGTTAGAAGAAGTTTCTTACATCAATCTTCTTTTCTTTCTTTTTTTGATTTATAAATAACTACCGGCCCGGCAGACGCTGTCCCGCCCTGACTATCAAAAAAATCCTTGACAAATTATATACCAAAACCTTGCTCATGAATCACTTTATTCACTGGTGAAAACCGCATGAAAATCTATTCAATAGTTTTTGAGTTTATCGCGAACAGACAGACAGACAGACGCGATAGGAGACTTTGTTTTATACTATGTAATGATTACAAATTTTACAAAGTTTAAAATTTATATATTTAAACAATTTACAAGTGTAACTACGAGAACCCGATCTATACCAGACTGGTCACGGTACGCGTTCCCGGATTTTTTTCCATTTAAATGGATGCACATACAACAACTTATCTTTAAGCCGCAAGCACTTCCATCTATTTTATTATAGGTTGTGTATATATGTCATTACACTTAGCTTATGAAACTTTATTACAATAATAATACAGTACCCATCTATAGAGCGTAGATACTAATATGTGAACGATTGTGATGTCTGGAAATAGCGCCTCTCACTGTGCATCCACTAAAAACGAATATAACTACAGTAGTCGATAAGGTAAAAACCTCAATAACTTCAAAAAATAATCTCTTCCCTTCCTCTCAGCGCCTAAAACCTGTATTACTTAAAAAATGCAACCTCAGTTACTTAAACTAATAATTTCAGTATTAGCCCTCAATTACTTAAAAAAATGTTTCGATGAGCTCTGTAACATAAACTGTCTGCCAATGAGTCATTTCGAACGAATGTACAAAACAAAACGCGTTGTAGGTGGTAGAACCACGCTAAAGCTATTATTACTGGTTTCAGCATAAATGGGTCGGCTCGCCCGGGGTAGTAGCACCCTCTCACAGAAAACCGACGTGAAGTAACAGTGCTTGCATTGTTGCGTTTCGTTCGGTCAGTGAGAGCGCTGGAGGCCCACCTCCCCTCCCCTCCCCCGTTCCCTAAGTCCCCCTCTCTCTCAAGACCGGTTGGCAACGCACTTGCAACTCCCCTGGTGTTGCAAGTGTCTATGGACGGTGGTGATCACTTAACATCAGGTGAACCACCTCTCCGTTTGCCTCCTATGATATAAAAAGAAAAAAACAAAAAGTTTCTCGAAATTTATTGGTTGCATGTGTTTACACGTTAAATTCTTAACACAAACAATAAGTATACAATCACCTATTGTTTGTTTGAAATCTCTGAAAGCTGTATTTGAGATGGTTAGGACAGCGGCTTACTTGGATGATTAGTTGTTGATCATTGTCCAGGAAACTGCTGTGTGATAAAAATCACCTAAGTAAAATGAGTTCACAACGAAAATTAACAGCACTAACATACGCTGATAAATTAAAAGCGATAAAAGCGGTGAAAACTGGATTAAAAAGGAAAGGTGTTGCGGCTCAGTTTAGAATACACGAAAGTACATTATCACTTACAATTAAGAAAAGAAACTGAACTCTTGAAGAAACAAGAATCTGGAGAAAGTCTTTCATGTAAAAGAAGAAAAATTGCTGAATTACCTCTTTTGGAGCAATGTTTATTTACGAGGTTCAAACAGTGTCCAAACCAAAACATCAGTATTACAGGTCCATAGTGAAAGGAAAAGCTGAAGAATTCCGCAATTCGCTAAAATCGCTTTAAGGCTAGCAATGGCTGGTTAGAAAACTTCAAGAAACGGCATGATTTGGCATTCCAGAAAGTGAGCGGCAAAAGTGCGAGTGTAACATAGACTCTTGATAAGTTAAAAACTCTGTAACTTAAAAGAAGAATTTTACCTTACCAAATATTATAGTGGACGCTACTTTGCACTACCGCTTGGAAAAAGCGGAAATGCATAGTAGCGCGTCCACTATAATATTTAATGATGAATTTCCGCAAGGTAACGTCTTCTTCAATCAAATATTTTAAGTTACCGACGTTCTACTGTATTTATGTTTTGTAAAAATATATAACATAAAGAGATAAACCAGATCGAGTTTCTTGCCAGTTCCTCTCGATGACTGGGTTGTTTTCCGAACCGGTGGTAGCTTTCACGTTCACAACCGCCTTCTCAGGACCTTAACTTAATAAAGTATATTTTGATTTGATTACAGAAGTGTAGCAATCATTATATGAGTTCAAGCTTGTCTTACTTCTACGATTAGAAGGGATCAAACAACAATCTATTCTTATTTACTAACTACGCATATACAGTGATATTCCAGCAGACAGCTGCACTCGAAAGACTTCATTTCTATACCCAATTTATTACCATCTTCGGCCAAAATTTAACTAACATCATATGAGATTGTGGTAAAATGCTTACCCAAGGAGCAGGAGTATCCCTTACACGTATGATAATCTAACGGCTTCATCAGTGATTCATCAAGTTATAATGTTTAGAATACTATAATTAAAAATGTGAATTTATATGTTACACGTTCCAGCCATAACTACTTAACCGATTATTGTAAACTTTTGCATATACAGTCAGAAAAAAGAAGTATCATTCCCAAAGGATAGGTTAAATACATATTAATGCTACTGAAACTGAGGGCAGAAGCTAGAACGGAATATTTATATGGAAAATATTTTATACTAGCCATAGCCCGCAACTTCGTCCGCGTGGTATTGTTACTTTGGGCTAACGCTAACACGCAGCGGAAGCTCTCAAGGGGACAAAAAACCCCGATTTTGAAACATTCTTCATTGTTGCTCCGCTCCTATCAGTCTTAGCGTAACGATATATAGCCTATAACCTTCGTCGATAAATGAGCTATATAACATTGAAAGAATATTTCAAATCGGGCCAGTAGTTCCTGAGATTACCCCCTACAACGTCACAAATTCACAAACTTTACCTCTTTATACTATTATTATTATTATATATTATATTAGTAAATTAGTTATTAGTATAGATAGATAACTTTTCATGTCTCTAATATTGAGAATCACTAACATCATTAATATTCTCGAACAACGTCGCCACCTATTCAAATACACTGAAATATTTATGTTCTACATATTTGTCAACTTGGAGGGAAAATAGAACCACTTAAACTGATTAATAAAGGTACCTACATATTTAAAATTATATAGCATACACCAAACGTTATAATGGCACTGGTATCTGATATAATATGATTACTTATTACATATTTTATTACTTGGAGTTTGTTGTAGAAAGCATTCACATTAGAAATCAAATCCTCTATCGCACGGATGTTAACAAACATTATTGAAAAATATTATTGTTCCACTCAAATTATTGTCGTGTGTGAAATTTTAACTTATTATACACACGTCGATATATTTAGAGAAACTAAATAAAAACAGCTTAATTAATAAGATAACAGATTTAAAAAAATCTGTTTATATCAGTTTATCAGAAATGTTACATATATTTTTGTTTCTCTTTAAACGCTTGTACCCACACTATCTATAAAGAAACTTTTGCAGAACTTTGAAATTCACAGAGAATTAAATATTCTGAAAATTTCAAATTACTATCTCTTCTAAAACGCGTCGATATCATGGCCTGAAGTTGACAAATTTTTAAAGTTTAAAAACTTCAAGTAAAACTTTTTATATAAAATATTAGTTGAGCGATGTCGGTTATGTAAACTATTCTTTTCTATTCTTAAACTTTAGAATATCATCGCGGACGAGTAGGTTATATTATAGCGAAATATGTAAACTAAAATATACAACTTTTCAATCGTTTTCTTCTGTATGATACAGGAAGTATGTGAACAAAAACAATAATTAAAAAAAATGTATAATAGACATACAATTTTGTCAACAAATATCAAAAAACAGCATCAATTGTAGTACAGTATTTTGTTGTGTATTGCGCTGGTTCAAACTAAACACAACAAAGTAAAAACTCAAATCACATGTACAATTAACAAATTGAAACAGTAAATACTTGTATCAAGTTATACAATGTAACTTACTTTTTAAAATCTATATTACACGCATTTGCTGCAATTTCCATTTTTCCAAACTTAATTGGAATAATAAAATATTCACGTATGATATGTCTAAGTAACACAAATAAGAAATACGTTTTCACGAAATTTACACGTGCCTGTACAACCGTGCGTTGAGGTTATGTGATAAAAAGAGACAGGGACAGAGAAAGAGAAAGAGAGTTGCGCACTCACTTGCTTGTATAGTCAACGCATTTTAAAGGAAGTCGTTGGGCAATAAATGTCACTTACAGTAGAAATGTGCACGCAATGCAACCCGTTATCAATACTTAGCTACCTGCGCACGCGGGGTCGATGCGTCATCGTGACCTTAAATAGCACTCTGACTACTGATTGGTCGTTAGGAGTAAGGGTTGTTGTTTTTCTATAAATATAAGATTTTTTGTTATGACACTCATTACATTACTTACGCTTCGTTACGCAATAAGCACAGTGGTAAAATTTATTTTCTAACGTGGTTTTGAAGAAATTAAATAGTGACATCAACGCTCAAGCTCGGCTGTAATTCACAAAATTATTCTTATTAATACTTAACATAATTTAGCATATCGATCGTACCTATCCCATTATCGATATGCACCTCAACAATTCTTACGCACATCACTAAACCTCTCCATAAGACCTATAAGTGCGAGCGAGACAGAAAGATAAATATGATTTATGACCCGAAGCCTCAGTTCATAATGCGTTGACTATAGTAGGTTCGATACACACAAAGCATATTCGTTACGTGACGATTTCTACTAAATCGCACTACCCGTAAGCCGCGTTAAGGAACTTCGTGCCAAAAATATTCCTACAAAGTATAAGTGATGGTCAAAAATAATGTAGTAACAAGTTCTACATGTACAACTAGCTTTGCCTGCGGCTTCGCTCGGGTTAATGTAGTCAAAAGGTATTCCTCTGAAACAGTACTTTTTTCCTAGATGAAAGGTACCCTATGTCGTTTTAGGTACTCCTGAAAACGTAACAAACTAGTTTTTGGTGGGATTTTGGAACGTTATGTAGTGGTTTTTATATTTTATTCATAATCTTGTTTTATCTGGCTCTATATTTTATTATATTGATGGTGTTTTACGTAATATCGTTTGGTAATTGCACAATAAGTGAAGTGAATTGGATGAGAATTAATACCCCGGAGCGTGGATTCTTACTTACCACAAAAACTCCCTGGAAAGTTCTAGCAAGACGACCACCATCTTATTAGTTCATTGAAATGATCGCAAGAGACTTGTAATACATTTATGCTTGGTACTCATGTACGTTTCAACAACTCATATATGTATGAATAGTTAGCTTAGGTTAGCTCTAATAGGTCGCGAATTGCATGTATCGGGCAACAGCCCAAGCCGAGGTGTGTCGTGCACCCTTGAGCTAGTTGTCAAATAAAATCGGTTGAGTGCCTTAAGCGCTCGCCTTAGTAGTCCGGTGAAGCTGTTGAGACCGTGCTAGGTCAATAGTGTAGTCTGTTCGAAAAAAGAATAACTACTCGATAATGGTACTTGACAATGGAAGATTTGGTTGCTAAAAATATAATAAAATAAAAAAACGTAACAAACTCGTTAATCAGAAAAATTTTTTTTTCGAGGGATATGTAAGGGAACATACCCAAACCACGTAACCCATATTTGACAACTTTTTAACCCCCTCCCTCCCCTCAGTGACCATCCGTGGTATATGAAGAGACCCCCTCCCCCTCCAGTTTTCACGTGGTAATATATAAATACGATTTTGAGTCATTTTTTGCAAAGAGAAGGTTAAAAATATATATATTTTGCTCATATTTGTCTTTATTAATACATTATACATTAGCCCTACAAAATGTTAGTTTTCCATCAGCTCTGACGTCTTGGTATATGTACGTCACTGTTGCTGGGTGTGAGTTTTAAAAGCAAGAGATATCCTTTAGATAATATTGACTACGTGACGAAAACCTAAACCCCCTCCCTCCTCCCTGTGACCAAGAGTGGTACTTTGAAGACCTCCCTGCCCCCCCTGAAAGGGTCACGGTGTTTGGGTACGTTCCCTAAAATGTAGTTTAATACACACGATGCTTACTTATATCATTTCAATACTATTAAATTAATCGGTAGGCTTCTGTTACTGCCTTTTTTTAATATGCATACGTATATACATGGAAAAAAACAGTAAAACGGTTTGGAATTTAAAAACGTTTTTACGTATTCATTGGAATTTACTTGGACGGCAATTTGCGTTTGACAAATCAAAATGCACTTAGCAGTGTGCACGCTACCTGAACCGTTTCCATTCAAAACGTACTATTTATTATCTTTGGATTAGCATTTAGAATACACAAGAACGAAAAGTTACAAGCATAATCGAAATGGTATCACCGCAATAAAACGAGCATTTTCTAAAAGTTTTTGTCTCCTTATACGTATTAAACTTTAAACAACCTATCGGAAATTTAGATAATTTGACAATAGCCCATATTATTACGTACTACTTGAGTCCCGCGTATTTACACGTGTTTAATTCAATGATATTATAACTATATAGACACGTCACAAGCGCTTCGATAGCGCCTTGTTAAAACTTGGCTAATTAGCTCATTTTTGACGATTCACCCGTCAATCCATCCGTATCTAAGCAACATATAACTATTTCTTTTTCACCACCGATATTGAGAATATATATGCCATCTTCCACATTTTATCTAAGACAGTGTGGCGTTACAAAATTACCTTACGTATGTGTGCGTTACAGTGCCATTTGTTTTGTCAAAATATCATGTAGGTAACGTATCTTTAGTTATAATATCATTACGTTTAATTTATCAAACACCACCGACAAAAAAGACCGTGTGATGAAACCCTCCCGCACTATTTTGTTCTCTGTTAGCGTTTATTTGTCCTGCAGTTTATATAGTAACTGCAATTTCCCGCGGTTGGACACGATGTTGTCTATGCAATCATTATTTTTAACTCTCTATTTTACGAGTATATCTATAAGAATAACTGATCGACAGACGGATTTCCATACAAACTTTTATCCCTTTTTCACCACCTTAGAGGTTGAATTTAGAAAACGCTCTCACGTTCACTAACTGATCATGAAACTTGATATAAGAGAGTGGCTGTGTCGGGTGAGTCACCATGTGTATGATAATAGTAAACCAAATGGTTAAATATAGATTACAAATCCTTATATACTGACTCTACAACGATGGATACGGGAAGATGACATGCCTAAGTGT
Source organism: Antheraea yamamai (assembly GCA_036509395.1). Lineage (NCBI taxonomy): Eukaryota > Metazoa > Arthropoda > Insecta > Lepidoptera > Saturniidae > Antheraea > Antheraea yamamai. The sequence goes on along the minus strand of AP028444.1, from coordinate 6,319,471 downwards.
GCTGCTATTGAAGGTTTTTCATTTGATGTTTTGCCGCAGTCCAGTTCAATTACTCATTAAGCAGCCTCATTAGAATGAAAGTAAAATTGTAATTTTATTTTTATAAATTTACCACTATATTATATAATATAAATTTCCGTACGATTTCTCAAACATTTTCCTTCATGCAAACCTTGTCGTGACAATTACAAACGCAACGATAAAAGAATTAGTGAAACAAGTGCAGTCATTCTGAAGTGATGTGCTTACATACATTCAGCAATTGGTTTTTATGTATTTACTAGCGGACCCAGCGGACGTTGTCCTGCCTTGATAAAAAACCTAAAATTCAACCGCAGCGTCACCTACCGGTTCCAATTGTGAATCTAAACCATTCTCAGATCCACTGGAATACGCACACAAAATTTCACCAAAATCGGTCCAGCCGTTTAGGAGGAGTTCAGTGACATACACACGTACAGAAGAAATTTATATATAAAGAAAAAGGTTATTGTTTATATTTAAATTTGATGTAAGGAAGGAAAACATCCTGCGAAAACCTGAACCTGAGAGATGTTCTTGTACTAAAATCGTATCTGGGAAAATATAGAACTGTGAATTTCACGGAGTTTGAAATCGCTAATACGTAAGGCTGGCACGGTGATTATGTCCGTACCTTTCTTCGAGAAGAGGCCTATGGTTTTGCAGTGAGTTTCGTACAGGCTAGTGATAAATACATAATGACATTTATTATACTTCGAACCAAATATTGTAAATTTCTACAAATATTTTTATACAATAAAAACGTAAAATATGATTCCAAGTAATTAAAGCAAACGTTTTTGTAACTTGTATAAAAATCTTAAAGATACCCTAAATTATTCGAGAACAACAGAAGAATTCGGAAGTTTCTAGAAAACATAATGAAACTTCCCATTTCCTTTCCGTGCTTACGTAAATAAAAAGGGAAGTACTCAAAGGAAATACCTACGCTGTAAGCGAAAATACTCAACAAAGTTGGTTCACGGAGCACATTCAAGTTCTTTTTAAATAAAAGTTGCCTTTTATCACTGGTTAAAATGTCCATCTCCAAGAGGACTCTTAGATAGACAAAGAAAATCATGTATCTCATCAGACTTATTAAAGTATCTACAACATTTTGACTTTGATCTAAACAATTTATGGAAATATTTACGTAATACAGTTTTTTATTGTTTGTGTAATAAATATTCAATGTAAATTATCTTTAATTGTTCTTTTTATTTAATTTTTTGAAGGTTGTAGAGAGATTTTGCTGGTAATATTACAAGTATCACGTAATAACTCCAATGTTCTGACAAGATGATGGCCCCCTTGTTAGAATTTTCCAAAGAGTTTCCGTCCACTTCACTTATGCACAATAAGCGAACTATATTATGTAAAATGCCAGTATTGCAAAATATAGAGTCAAACAACACAAGATTATGAATAATCTATCTATATATATAATAAAAATGAAGTGTCTGTATGTAATATCAAAATAAAAAAAATATATTGATTGGGTATGAAAGTATACACGCCACTGTAACGAAAATGCAATTTTTAAAATTTTTGTCGGTCTGTCTGTCTGCCTGTTTGTTCCGGATAATCTCCGAAATGGCTGGACCGGTTTTAACGGGACTTTCACTGGCAGATAGCTGACCTTATCGGAAGTAATATACGTTATTCTATTTTAGACTAGCTGTTACCCGCGACTTCGTCCGCATGAAATTTAACAAAATTAATTCCTTATACAGTGTAAGTAAGAACTGAGGTAGTTATATAGTAGGTTAAGGTTCAAAATATGTTGCGGATGATAAACCTCATTTGACACACTGTTAGTGTTTATATAATATATCTAATATTTAGGTTACTGTAAGGGATGTGCGTGTCGTATTTACAATTAAAAGAGCTATTTTATAATTGTAGATGGTCACACAATGTTATATTTCTTTAATACAATTTAAAAAAACACGCGTGCGGTGCTGCGCGTACTGTTACTTATGAATATAAAACACTACATGACAAATTAATATCCTGCAAAAAAAAGTTAGTATACTTAAAAGTAGAAAATCGTGGAATAGATTTAAGATGTTTTTTTTAAATTATACGTGTTCGTAGTCCGACTGTCCGAACAAGTTTTAGTAAGTATTGTTTTTTTACATTAGGTGATATGCGATTCATATGATGGGCGATTTGAATATTTTACTAATGTATTATGGTAAGAAGTTTCATAATATTCATTATATATTTCATTCCAAAAGGTTCACAAACAAAAGAGTGAAATAAACTTGGAATAATACGCACTTCGGTCAATTTAGTTAAAACTTTTGTTAAATGTATGTCGTAAAACCAGAATTGAAAGTTTATATGACCATAATGGACACAAGGTTAAAAAATGTTCCAGTATTTCCGAGATATATACATGTCTAATTAAAGTTGAACTCCCATTAATACTGTCGACCATATAAAATATCGGTCAGTTTACTGGTTCATTGCGCGTAGGTCAGGCGCTGTATGGCTACCTTATAAAGCATTACTGAAACTTATTTACAACAACAGACAATTCCAAAAATTGTCAACATAACGACCTGTGACACTTCTGATTAAACCAAAACCGAAGTCCACGCGAACAAAGTCGTGGAAACCAGTTATTATAATTACAAAGTATAAAAACTTATTCATTTTTTTTTTGTTAATAAAATTCCTTAAAAAAAAATTTTTCCTATATTTTCTATTTTTTTTTATTTATTGTAATTATCACTTTTTTTTTAATTAATATTCCTATTTTTTATTACAATCGGAGAAATCAATTTTAGAACAACTTCGCCATTATCGAACCACGAGTCGGAGTCGCGTGCAAAACTAGTTTATGTTTATACATTGTAAGTGCGAGGTGGATTTACACTCATTTCTATTATGGAGTACTCATTATGTTTAAGGCAACATCATAACCAGCAACATTTATATGTATATATACATAACAGTTGAGTACATGATGGAAGAGAAGCGATTAGCGTGACGCACCTAATTAAAGGCAGTCACATCTAACTGTCCTGAGTCATTGAGTTGCGGGAACTTTGGGAATTAACATACTGTGCGCCGGCTGACTCCTTGCCTTGAGTGCGTCTATCACATTAGGGACCGTGAAATTGCCTGCATTCACAGCGTAATGACATCAGTATCTGTCTACTGGTAAGTGATTAGATAGCGTGTAACGCCTAGCTACATTGACGAACAAATTATCCGAATGGACCGACTCGACAGTTATTACGATTTAGCAACGTTTCAGTTGTTAGATTTAGCTCAGTTTATCTATACATATAACAAGAATGTAGATGTAACGTGACTGTACTTCTTAAATATTTGTAAAAAAAAATCGTTGCTGGAATAAATAATAAAATACATTTCAATCAATTTTAGAAATGTCTGTATGTTTGTATGAACATAAAGCATATCTTGGAGTAACATTCAGTCTTTATTTCGTTAAAATCGATTCGGTCTATCAAAAGTTATTGCAAATTTAATGACAACGTGACTTAAGTGCGGCAGAAAAGTAGATAAGTAACTGGACTTAATACATTCAGATGACTTTATTAATCATTGTTTTTTACATAAAGTTTCACACAGACGAAGTCACGGGCACAACTAGTATCGAATATAACTAGACATTTGAAACAAACAAAAAATAATAAACTATGCACTAGATTTAATTCCTAATTAATTAACATAAAACAGTTGTTAACATTCATCTTTACTAGAAAACATATTATTGTATGCTACAAAACATGTGTCAATAACTACAACATCATTACATAGTATAAAATAAAGTCCCCTACCACGTCTGTCTGTCTGTCTGTTCGCGATAAACTCAAAAACTACTGAACGGATTTTCATGCGGTTTTCACCAGTGGATAAAGTATTCAAGAAGAACGTTTTGGTATATAATTTGTCAAGTATTTATTTTTAATCAGGGCGGGACTACGTCTGCCGGGCCCGCTAGTTAAAGAATAATTCAAATGATTTACACTAACTATGAATCACCATTATAAAAAAACAGAACATAAGCTGATGTAAATTACTCAATGTAATAATAAAAAAGACATTACAAAGGGATCAAGTTACACAAAACAATCGTATACTTTATACGTATGGATACGTTTTCTCAGCGAATACAAACACTAAGAAGACTTTATTACGTGATTACGTACACTAAAAACCTCACACAGTCATTGTTCTAGGGGACAAGCAAAACCGAATTTAATTAGAAAACATTATTATCTCAAGCAGCGGTCCGGCAACACACGAAACCCTCATTAACGGCGCAGCTGTGAAACTCCGCTTCATTGCTCAAAGCGACCGTGCGGTTTTCAGATACCTACATGCTTAAGCCAAGCTCAAGGTACTAGACTAGACTTAACTCAGGAATACTATCGCGACGGGCCAGACGCCGCTCAACGAAAGAACAGTGCCGGAGTTAGGTCGTAACGATAGCATCTGCCCATTTTACTTTTAAACAAAGATTTATGATTTACCTCCTGCTACAGGCCAGAAATTACCATCCACGTTGTACCTAATTTATTGTAAACTAGCCCTGCCCGCGACTTCGTCCACATAAAACTTGATACAAAGCACTCATTAATAAAGTCATCTGAATGTATTAGGTCTAATAACTATCTACTTTTCTCTCTTAATTAAGTCGCGTCGTCATTAAAGGTACAATAACTTTTGATAGATTGAACCGATTTTAATGAAACAAAGACTAAATGTTACTCGAAGATATGTTTTAAATTTTTCATCATGAACCCAGTATTGTAGTCCGGTGAAGCTGTTAAGACCTTGCTAGGTCAATAGCATATCAGTTCGAGAAAGAAAGAAAAATGAACGCAGTACTTTATCAGTGATGCGTGTTCAAGCAAACAGATAGACATGTAGACAGGCATTTCTAAAAATGATTGAAATATATTTTATTACTTATTCTAAAAATCTAAAAAGTACAGACACGTTAGACTTGCTTTCTTACTATATGTATAAATACAATGAAATAAAATAAAATAATTATAACGAGCTCATAAGCCAACTATTGGTGGACATATCTGTATCAATAATACGTAAAGTTGGTTTCTTAGAAAATCCACCAAGATGTCATAAACCTTGTCATTGTAATTTATCATTAAATCGTGGAACTAATGGTTATTAGTATAATTCATGTCTTTAATAATTCTTATGATATTGGGTCTTAAAGCTTGATGCGAAGAGAAATGTACAAACGCCGATATGGGAGTGTAGTATCTTTACCAACCCGTTTTATATTACTTCTATAAAAAACTCTTCACTGAAATTAAGAAAATGTGACCAATTAACCAAAAATAATACAGTTATTATTTTTTTTAATTACATGGTCGTAATGCAAAGGAAAACATAAATAAAATAACAATTGAACATATAAACGGCAATCGGTCAATATCTTTCAATATCTCCCTACTGTTTTATGTCTCAACCACTGACTTGCTTTATTATATAAAGACTTTTTAACGCAAATTTTTCGCTTTTCACAAAAAATAATTAGCCAAATACATGCAACTGTTCTGATGTGATACGCTGACATAAATTTCACAATTGGTTTTCATGTAAATTAATAAAAACATTTAGAAATATACTGTCTGATTTGGGCACAAACGCTTAGTAAGCCAGCACTGCAATTATTATAGAATAGATATTTTTCCATACTATCGACGTGTTTACATTATTTACAAGTCTCTATTTCCCACACTTCAAAGTGTTTGTAAAATATTCAATATAGTTTTTACCGTTTAAAAAAAGAAATACAGATAATAATATGTACATATTAGGACGTGAAGAGAAAACTTTGTAGCTCTTATTATGATCAAAATTCAGTTACTGGACAAGCAACCATTGGTAGAACGACTAGTAATTTGAATTCGCTACCTAAAATCGATATTTATTAATATCTGTTATTACTTTGCTTTTGCGAAATACGTAATCAGCGGGCAGGTTTTTACCATATATAAATAGTGTTCGTATTACGCCAGTTATCAAACTGACAATTATGATACTTTTACTAAAGAAAAATTGATACAGTAAACTACTGTTCATTACAATAAGCATATTATATACAACATGCTTCAGTTTTACATAACAAACATGATGAGTTCAACTTTATTTATGTAACAGCTTGTTACAAGTTATTTATCAAATGAAGCAGTACATCCCTGTAAAGTTTGTACACTTAAGAAATACAATATACAGGTAAAGGTATTATCATTTAATGCTTTGAATACTACGCTTCTGTTCACAGTTTCAGCTCACGGAACTCGCGTCTTACGTTTATGACAATGGTATTAAAACAGAAGAACTGTTTCGTAGTAATTTTCATAAGGAAAGTGTAAGGTACCTATTAAACGTATTCTATTAAGCACACCCTTCATGGAATAAAAGGTAGGTGGTAACACGTACCACGCTGAAGCTATAACTAGTTTCAGCATGAATGGGTCCGCTCGCCCGGGGTACTACCACCCGACCCACAGTAACACCGACATGAAGTAACAGTGCTTGCATTGTTGCGTTTCGTTCGGTCAGTGAGAGCGCCGGAGGACCACCTCCCTCCCTCTCTCCATGCCCTCTCCACCTCCTCCGCCCTTTCCGCCTCCCCCTTCGCCCTCCCCCCCTCTTCCCTCCTTCTGCCATCCCTCTTCCCCCCCTTTGCCCCTCCCGTCCTCCTCCCTCTGCCCTCCCCCTACACATTCTCCTTGCCCTCCCCCTTTACCCCCCATCCTCCTCCCTCTGCCCTCCCCCTTCACATTCCCCTTCCCCTCCCCCGTCGTCCTCCCTCTGCCCTCCCTCTTCCCCCTCCTCTCTTTCCCACCAGGTTGGCAATGCACTTACGACTCCTCTGGTGTTGCTGATGTCTATGGACGATGGTGATCACTTAAGATCAGGTAACCCACCTGCTCGTTTGCCTCCTATGGTATAAATAAGAGAATATTTAAAAAAAAGTATTACCTTTTATACGTTAGAAATTTTTAATACGTTTGAAAGCTTGATAGGATTTTAAACGTAATAGTAAAATGGTTAATGCATTGTAAAAATAATTATTAAATAAATCAATACACTTTGCCAGTATAATATGAATATTACCATGGTAAATCAATATCTTTACTGAAGTGAACAAGAACAAGAAAATTTCCAAAAGAACTATGTTATAGACATGGTTGTAGTACATTTTCAGTCTACTTTACTCCTTCTTATTATTGTTATTATATTATTCATCGGATTGTTCACTGTTACATTATTTATATTTGGAAATAAATTAACATTTATATCATAATAGTTAATAAACAATATTAAATTTTTTAAAGATTAAAAAAAATTTTGGTCTGTTTAAAATCTTAAACTCCGAAACTTTTCAATCTTGGCTTTGAAATCGTTATACAAACCTTACAGTAAAATACACGCGTATGCTTATATACCTTTTATAGGAACACAGACTGAGAGACAGCAATGCTTGACGACACATCTAGTTAGCAATTGATAACTCCAAAGTAAAACTCCAACGTAAAAGGACAATAACCTCTTAAATCCGTCGTAGAAAAAGATTATCAACGTGTTTTACACTACACTAGCTGCCCACCCCGGCTTCGTACGACTGTAATAACGAAGAAAATGAGACCAAATCTTCCATATACAGTACGACCACGTAATGAAATAATTTCACTGAGTCACTCACTTTTTCATATGGAGATTTTTTATCAAATATTTTTCACTTTTCCGTACGGTTTTTTAAACATTTCCTTTCATAAAAACCTTGCTTTGCTATTTACACATACATAAAAAAATAACTAGCCAAATAGGTGTATAGGTGTGTAAATCCGTCCTGAAGTAATGCACGTACCAAAGAGTATAATAAGTAATAAAGGAAGCGCGTACATACATTCGGCGATTGATTTATTTATATAGACTAGTGGGCGCCCAGTGGTCGACATTCGACCATTGTTCATTGAATTTTTAAAGTTTGAATTTTATTAGGGTTCTTTTATGAAAGGGTTATAACCTCTATAATCAAAAGCTTTCATCATGCCTACTCAACTATTTGCCACTTTTTTTTTAATTATATAAACATTTAAAAAAATCGATGTCTAAATGAAATTTGAAATTAATTATAAATTTCAAACAAATAACTTTACGAAAATAAAGAAATTTATCGCAACTCGTCACACAATTTTCAATTAATTTTACACGACACCATGTGCGTGGTATTTCTGGGTGATGTTGAATTAAATATAGTCTGTACATTATGAGGAATAGTGATATGCCCAGTATCATCATTTGGAAAAGTAATGGATACACAATAGAATCAAATGATGAATCCAATACAAAGATGTTTTTAATACTACCATTAACTTTTGAAAATGAATTCATTTTTGTTCATAATTCATCATCAACTGTACTAAATATAATTGCTACATCAAGTTGAACTGCATCATTGTAACCGCGGAGTTGTAAGTCATGGATTAATTTCATGACCAAACAAATTTTCTTATTTTGATTTTACAAAGTATTTTTCGCTCATTTTTTATTGAATCATCGTTTGAGTACACCATAAAGAAATACTAAACATTAAAATATTGACATTGACTTTGGATATATTGCTTTACTCTTATGGCAACATGAAGCAAAGTGACATGAAGTGAAAGCAGTCTGTCACCTAAAAATTTAAAAAACCACCATTCAATAAAACCAAAGAGAATAATAATTATTTCAGTAGTTCCATAAATTTACTAAAGATAAAGGAAAATATAGAATAAAGATTTATCAATAAATATTAATGTATGTTATGAATTTACATATTATATTATTCTCAAATTAACCTACAATTTGACCAGTTGATTTCAAAGAGCATATTGTAAGGCATGCAACGTCAGTCATGTTAAAAATATTTAAAAGGTAATTGGAATGTAAGAAGGATGAAGGATGTTTGAAACATCTTTTTCATTTAATGTGTGTATATGTTGTGTAAAATTCAAGCAGTAGTGTGAGTAATGTATATTTTAATTAATTTAATATGCTTGTAATACATTTTATATTAAAAAAATAGCTTTGTGCACTTCTCTGCCATATAAACTTTAACTATGCTAAATTTCAAGTTCATCCGTTCGCGTAATTTGCTTAAAAAGGATACAAAGTTTTGGATTAATATATAAGATATCTTATAATATCATTGTTGAATGTAGAATAAAAAAGGGTAATTGGAACGTAAGAGTAAAAAAATACATACAGTCGAGCATAGCAACCTCCTTCGCAACCTTTTTTGAAGTCCGTTATTGACGGATGTCAAAATGTATTTTTATTTACATGTGTGTATATGTTGTGTAAAATTGAAGCAGTAGTGTGAGTAATGCATATTTTAATTAATTTAATGTACTTCTAATGCATTTTACATAAAATAAATAGCTTTCTGCACTTCTCCTCCATATAAACTTTAACTATGCCAAATTGCACGTTCATCCGTTCACGCAATTCACTTAAAAAGGGGTACAAAATTTTGGCTTCACGTATTAATATATATGATTACTAGCTTTGCCCGCGACTTCATTCTATGTACAAAAAAAACAGTAACTAGTAAGATCATGTGTATGTATTAAGTCCATTCATGTGCTCTTTTCTCGTACTTAACTCGAACCGTCATTCAAGTTACAATAACTTTTGTTAGAGTAGACCGATTTTAATGAAACAAAGACTAAATGTTAGTCGAAGATATGCTTTATGATTTTCTTGGTAAGGTTTTATTGTGGACACGTTAGTTTAGCAGTGACGCGTATTCATACAAACAGACGGACAAATAGAAAAACATTTCTAAAAATGATTTAGATGTATTTTATTACTTACTCTAAGACACCTGCAACATAGTTTTTCACAAAAATCTAAACAGTACAGACACGTTACACTTATTATATGTATACGTTGTTTATTGGTCCACGCATCGTGTTCCCATTCGGATAGGTGAAATATAGCACCATTTTACCTTCTTCTTCGCTTCCTTCAGATTCTTTGTACTCTTCTTATCTCTGCTCAAAACTGAGTGTTTTCTGTTTTTTTCGGCGACTAATATTTTTCTACGTTATAGGTTAAGCTAACATAATACATAGTTCTATGCACATATTCAAGATATTTTCATGTGACCACCACTTACCCATGTTTAAGATATTTTCTTATGACCACGTTAGTCCGGTGAAGCTGTACGGACCTTGTCAGGTTAAGAGTGTAGTCAGTTTAAGACAAAAAAAACTTACGACCACCACTTACTATACCGATCCTTATTAAAGTAGAAAGTATTGAAAAAGTAACAAGTCCAGATCGAACCGTGCGGTGTTCGTTAGTCAGTTTTAAATAATGTTTTAAGTAAGATATATGGATAATCCTATATATACGTACAGTCAGTACGTATTGAATGAGTGACACCCTAACTACTGGACGGATCGTAATGAATTGTGTCACAGAAGTTCATTATACTTAGTCTGGCCATAAATACTGTTACAATTAAAAATAAACAAAATATTACATTCGAATTCGGAATCTGTCATTTTTATATGATTATTCATTGATATTTCTCATTTTGACCGCCAATACATTGTACAATATTTTGCGATATTAAAATGGAGTGGGGTGATAAAGAGAACCGAATCGCTGTGATTGCATTACACAAAGTAGGTATGGAGCCAAATGCAATATTTAAAACTCTCGATACGCTTGGTATTAGTAAAATGTTTGTGTACCGGGCTATTAATAGGTACAATGAGACCTCCTCTGTTTGTGACAGAAAATGATCTGGCCGTCCACGTAGTATTCGTATGAAAAAGCTGGGCAAAGCAGTAAGGGAAAGAATTCGAAGAAATCCTGTCCGAAAGCAAAAGATTTTATCTCGGGAGATGAAGATAGCACCTAAAACCATGTCGCGTATTTTAAAAGATGACTTAGGACTTGCAGCTTATAAGAGACGTACTGGTCATTTCTTAACTGATAATTTAAAAAAGAAGGGTGGTTAAATCGAAACAACTACTGAAGCGGTACGCAAAGGGAGGTCACAGAAAAATTTTGTTTACGGAAGAGAAAATTTTTACAATTTAGCAACATTTTAACAAACAAAATGACCGTATTTATACACAAAGCTCTAAGGATGCTTCCCAATTAATTGAGAGAGTGCAACTTGGGCACTATCCGACTTCAGTCATGGTTTGGCGGTGGTATTAGCTATGAAGGAGTGACTGAGCCATACTTTTGTGAGAAAGGTATCAAAACATCGGCACAAGTGTATCAAGATACCATTCTTGAGAAGGTAGTGAAGCCCCTTAAAACAACACCATGTTCAATAACCAAGAACGGTCTTTCCAGCAAGACTCGGCGCCGGGTCATAAAGCTCGGTCTACGCAGTCTTGGTTGGAAACGAACGTTTCGGACTTCATCCGAGCTGAAGACTGGCCGTCGTCTAGTTCCGATCTTAATCCGCTGGATTACGATTTATAGTCAGTTTTAGAGAGTACGGCTTGCTCTAAACGCCATAATAATTTGGAGTCCCAAAACAATCCGTACGATTGGCAGTGAAGGATTTTCCCATGGAAAGAGTGCGTGCTTCTATTGATAACTGGCCTCAACGTTTAAAGGACTGTATTGCAGCCAATGGAGACCACTTCAAATAAGCGTTTTATATTTTAAATTGTTTTATATTTATGTATTAAAGTAACACACTGTAAAAGTAATAAATGTTTTTTTCCAATAAAAAATTTTTTTTCTTTGTTTCAGTATTTATGGCAAGACTAGGTATAGTGGAATGAATTTATAATTATATAAAACCAAGATAACTCTCAGTGAAGCGAAAGGACGGGCACAACACTGTGATAAGCAAAATAAATTACTATTTATATTTTATCATTGAAGACAGCCTGTGATCATAAATACCTAAACATAAATTATCAATTTACATTTCGAAACCAAACAGTCGGCCTACCTATTCATCATTAAGATTTATTGTCCTTTATCAGTCGGTCTTGCTTAATTAATGGAGATAAGAATATTTCGTCGGGCCAATCCGTAGATACCTACCGGTCAGATCTCATCCGGTGACATTCGTGACACAATTCAGAGCTCGGTACGCAAACCCTTGTCGCTTAAAATAATTATTATTTAATGAGCGGATAATTGGAAGGGCAGTGCATCTCTGTATCCCATCCTGTATAAATAAATAAGAGCGTGACTAGAAATAAACCGGCGCGGCGTGAAATTTTAATCAATCTTATTATTTTGCGTGACATAGGTCTTATCGCTGTTGATTTCAGAATTCAATTTAAATATATAACGCACGCTTCTCTTTAAAAACGTACTTCGCTGTTTCAGATAATAACAGAAGGAGAAGAGAAGAAAGTTGATCGCAAGAAATTAAATCAGATTCTAATGAAGATTGTTATTTTAACATTTGAACCGCGTGATATTTTTAATTCTTAAAAGAACTCCAATGTGCGTTACTATTGGCGCTAACTATATCTTGAGATTAACGTCCCCAAACAACAATTATAATAAAAAATATTGTTGGAAATAAATGAAAATGTTGGGTAGTTATACTGCGACGGCCTATATAAGAAGCGGCGCTCGCACTGTTCACTCACTGTAGTCCTAAATTAATTAAAAAAATAGGTGCTTAATATTTGACCTAATTATCTAGAGAAAAATAAAACTGATATACGCTCAACATCAGGTAATTTACGCAAAAACAAACTGGATTAATAAATACGAAAGCAATGAATCACACTGTGCCGCAAACCGCACCTCATCACGCGCCCCGCTTCTCTTTGTTCGAGTGTGTAGCATTCGGACGATATGCAGTTACGTAATGATTAACCTTGAGAAGCGCCTCTTTAATTTTATTTATGGAACCTAAGTGTGCTTTTTTATGTTTAAAAGTATCGTTCCCATACGCTTAAAAGTTTTAGAACAAACTTTAACTAAAGCTCTGTTTGTTTATTAGTATTTGTTTTGATATTATTAACTTACTAGCGGGCCCGGCAGACGTTGTCCCGTCCTCATTATAAAACAATCCTTGACAAATTATATACTAAAATATTCCTCATGAATCACTTTACGCACTGGTGAAAACCGCATAAAGATCAGTTCAGTAGTTTTTGAGTTTATCGCGAACAGACAGACAGACAGACGCGGCAGGGGACTTTGTTTTATACTATGTAATGATATGTTAAATGTGGCTATGAACTACTACAGGATTTAAGGGTGTCACCCTTTAAACATTCACCTAATTATACACTCTATATTTTAAATAATGATAAAACGCATATATCTAAAACAATGACTGACTGACTGACATACCAACGTAAAGTACAAACTGTACAAAAAACAAACAGAGCCGAGAAAATTTCCATACCTGTTATACCGTAGGTGAGCACTAAGGAAGGATTTTGGGTTTGACCATTAGATGGTGAAAAAGAAGATGAAACTTTCTATGGAAATCCGCCATTTTTCTGCCATTTACTTATTTTTATACATGTATATTTTTTATGTCATAGCAGGCAAACGAACAGATGGGTCACCTGATGTTAAGTGAACACCACCGTCCATAGACACTAACAACACTAGGGGGGTCGAAAGTGCGTTGCCAGCCTGTGTTTGGGGGAAGGGAAGGAGGGAAGGGGGAGAGAAAAGGAGAGGGGAGGGGAGGAGAGGTGGGCCTCGGGCGCTCTCACTGACCGAACGAAACGCAACAATGCTAGCTCTGTTACGTGAGAGGGTGGTACTACCCCGAGCGAGCCGACCCATTCATGCTGAAATCAGTAATAGCTTGTAAATCTAACGTGTCTGTACTTTTTAGATTTTTGTGAAAAAAAATGTTACACGCGTCTCGGAATCTATACTATAATAAAACTGTAGCAAGGTCAAATCTGTACATTAAATATTTTTTAAAAATTTTGATCGGAGTAGTCTTTGTTATCGATATAGAAGCCAAAAATAATCTTTTTACAATTTTTGTCTGTCTGTCTGTCTGTCTGTCTGTCTGTCTGTCTTTCTGTCCCTGTGAACACGCATCACGCTGAAAGTACTGAACCGATTTTAACGAAACTTGACACAGTAGTAACTAATATTCCAAGGTTACATTTAGGATACTTTTTGTCCCATAAAACGCAAAGGGTTCTCCAGGATAACGAAAGACAAAAAATTGTAGTTAATGTAACTAGACTTTTTTGCGACACCTTAGTACAAGAGCCAGCAATGTTGGAAGAACGAGAATTTTAGAAAAGCTGGTTCTTTAAAATCAAGATATATTATGCCCTTCCAAACAGAATTCAGAATACCTGGTAGCCGGTTAACGTTGTGTTTTTTAATGCGCATCACACCTTTACAGGTTAAAATTTTGGGTTATAAATAATTTAAGGAACATTTTTTTTCAGTAACTTTTAAACGCTATTAAAAACATGAGTTTATCACTGCCAGAAAATTTTATTATTGAAAATAATGTGCCTGATGATATTCTTTATAAATAAAATAATTCATTTCAAACCATTTCATTTTTTCCATTGCAAAGAACATATTTCATTTTATTAACCATTATGATATTGAGATTTCACCGTAAATACCGTAAACGAAAAACAACGATAAACGTAGATATATGACTTGAGACTGACGTCATCTTGAATACATGCGTCTATAACAGGCGCTTCCACAATTATCGCTATCTTTATCATATATAAAATGGGGTAAACATATCAATGCAGTTGCAGTATCTAGCTCTAAGTTTCTAAACGTTTTCAAAGCATTAGCCGGTTTTAATTGGGGTGTTCATCCATAACATTTAGTTCATTTATACTTCAATATTACACGCAGTCGAATTGACTATGCCAGCTTTCTTTATGATAGTAGTGCTCAGGTTAACCTCTATAAACTTGAAAAAGTCCAAAACCAGGCCATGAGAATTATCGGGGGTTTCATTAAAAGTACTCCAATCCATGTTATGGAAAGCGAATTGAGCATATGCCCGTTATATCTTAGGAGACAATATTTAGCTGGCAAAATTCTATTTAAATTTAAGTCATTCGAAAAGAACGAACTAACTAATGTATGAGAAGAACTGTCCACCTCTTTCCAATCACTCTATTGGCGTAAAAGAAAAAAACCACTATTTTTTCTCAATATAAAAATACTCCAAGTCAAACAAGTATAAAACATGAAATGTTCACTTTACACACCTGGGTCGATAACATTGATTTGCACAATATAATTAAAATAAATGTAGATGGTATTTGGAAGCCAAAGCGTTAATATGATGTTGTTAAAATAAAAGATATTTGTCTTCAATATATGAATAAACATTATCAAAATTTTGTTAAAATATACACTGACGGATCTAAACCTGGTAATTATTTAGGAGCCGCATTTTTTGAGTCAAATTCCAAAACTTTTATGAATTTTCAAATTGATGAAAATATTACAATTATGCACACTGAATTAATAGCAATTGCAGAGGCCTTATTATTTGCACAATCAACTGAGTCCATTAAGATTGTTATTTTATCCGATTCAAAAAGTGTTCTTCAACACGTAGCGCAATGTACCTCGAATTTTCGAGGAATACCGATAGCCTACAAACACTATTTTGAAGCAATTACTAGATTTCAAAGCAAAGAACAAAGTAATTGTTTTACAATGGATCTCTTCTCATATAGGTATAACTGGGAATGAAAGAGCTGATCTTTTAGCTTGAGAAGGATCCTCCAAAGGTGCTCCTATTAATATTTTACCAACTTACTTGGATGTATGCTCAGTATTTAAAAATAGCTATTACTCGCATTGGAAGGAATACTTTGATGACCGTTCTAAAATAAAACGAATATGGTACAGAACGATTCAGCCACGCTCCTTAAGGTCACCATGGATTGATGATAGTACCATTTGCAGTCGGGAAGCAATCACAGGAATAAGATTACACTCAGAACACATCCCATGTAAAAAGTTCGCCTACCTGATGCGTAAAGTACTATCACTACTCTGCCAGAGTTGTGAACTCATCGATGATATACACCACATTCTGGCAGCATGTGTTCGAAACGAAGATATTAGATCTCGGCTTAATGCTTCTGGTTCGTTCCACACTGGTTTGTACAATTCGTTATTGTCTGACCCCACTTCGAAAGATGCTAAAGAATTGTACAAAATTAATATAAGCTATTGTTAAGTTTATTGTCATTCTTATTGTTATATAGTTGTATGTCACTTAGGCGATATAGCCGAGAAGGCAACTAAGCCTTCATTAAAAAATAAATAATAATAATATTAAAATTACAGCTATCTTAACATGGTTTGGACATACTTTATTTTATTTACAAAAAAAATAGCATCGGGCACATTATTGTTAATAACAAAAATGTCTGGCAATGATAATTTCATGTTTTAGTAGCGTTTCAAAGTTAGTAAAAAACAAAACATTGAAAAATTATATAAAAATCAATATTTTTGCCTGTAAAGGTGCAATATGCACTAATAAATGCAACGTTTACCGGCAGGCAGGTAGCTCGCACTCTGTTCGGCAGAACATAAAGATATATAAAAACTGGCTTATTTTCTTTTTCGAAACCGTTGCTAGCTCTTAGACAAATAGTTACAGGCAAGTGACATTTGACGCGTCATGCTCATATCTTTTTAATATTTATATTTTTCTTCAATACATTGGAGTGTGAAAAAGTTTTAATACAAGTTGAAAATAGTTATGATATTATTCAGTGTTTCATTTATCATTTTCATTTTGTTTTATGAATACATTTTATCGTTTAATTTACAATTTAACTCTATCAACTTGATATTTTATAAAGTAAACTCTACTGACTGTATAGTAAACGTATACAAAAAAGGGAAAGGAACTTCGTTAGAATATGGGGGGTCCATAGACCTTTAAAGCTTTTTTTCACATTACCACCAATATATGTTGGTTGCTACGAACGGGTTGTAGGCTTATTTTAAAAGATTTCTCACATACCATGTGGGTATATGTTTGATTGAGTCCCTTGATAGTTTGGATTCACAATTGGAAACCGATGGTGTGGCTGCAATAAGGTTTTAGTTATATTAAAATTTTTCGCGTTTAAAAATACAATTGGCACCAGTGATAACCGATTTGGTGCAGACGAAGTTGCACGGGTCAGCTAGTAAATAATAAAATACATTTCAATCATTTTTAGAAGTGTCCGTATGTCTGTCTGTTCGCATGAACACGCGTCACTGCTAAAGTACTGCATTCACGATAAAACCTCACAGGAAAATCATGAAGTATATCCTCGAGTAACATTTAATCTTGGTTTCATTAAAATTGGTTCACTATATCAGAAGTTTTTGTAATTTTAATGAAGACGCGACTTAATTACGAGAGAAAAGTAAATGGACATAATATATTCAGATGACTTTATTACTCACTGCTTTTTACATAAGATTTCACGCGGGCGGAGTTGCGTGCATAGTTAGCATAGATCTATACACATAATAAGAATGTAAATCTAACGTGTCTGTATTTTTTTGATTTTCGTGATAAAAATTGTTGCAGGTGTCTAGGAATAGACGGAGGACAGGCAGGAGGAGGCGGCAGTCTGTCCTTCGTAGCCGGACCTAAGGAAGATGGGTCGGGGGGTCCATCTTCCTATTGCAGTTCCGGCGGACGGAGGAGACGGCCGGTGTGTACCCGGCTGTCTCCTAACAGGACGAGGCCCGGCGGCGGTGATTTCGCTGCTGGGCCAGCACGAGGCCCGGCGACGGTGATTTCGCTGCTGGGCCAACCGGTGGGGCGGCACGATGAAGTCTATAGAGATCTCGTGCCACCCCAACTTAGCGGTAGACGTACACCATGGGGTTTTAATCCGTGCGAGTCGGACATAACCCACCCTCTCCCCCGAGAGGGTGGTGTATCCATAAGGGATTTCCCCACGTAAAAAAAAAAGGTGTCTAGGAATAAGTAATAGATTACATTTCAATCATTTTTGAAAATGTCTGTCTGTCTGTTTGTAATCTATACTAATATTATAAAGCTGAAGGGCTTGTTTGTTTGGTTGAACGCGCTAATCTCACGAACTACTGGTCCGATTTGAATTCTTTCAGTGTTAGCTAGATCATTTCTCGAGAAATTATCTATATATCATTACGCTAAGACCAACAGGAGCGGAGCACCAGCGAAGAATGTTTCAAAATCGCGGATTTTTTTTTCTTTTGAGACCTTCCGCTGCGTGTTAGCATTAGCCCAAAGTAACTATTCTACGCGGACGAAGTCGGGGGCAGAAGTTAGTATAAAATAAACAGTTAAATATTACTGCATAGAAAACGTGTGCGTAACCGCGGGAATTTCTTAGTAAGTATAATAAGAATTAATGAATTTAAGGTTCCGATTGCGAACAAAGGGCATGAATTAAATGAAAGAAATCATACATTTAAATTGTTTATTTAACAATAATTTCTCTCGACAATGTATTGTAAATTAATTATTCATAATTTCGTGGTAATCGTACATATGTTATTTATGAGACGATATTCTATATAAAACAAAATTTGATTTCACCTTACACAAAAGTTATAAAAAATGTAATACTTAATTACAAAACAGTTGAAAACAATAAAAAATCTGAGTTCAAAATATTACAATATTATTGCGTTTTATATAATATCATGTTAACTACAATTATAAGTAGTAGGAACAGAAATATAAATCAAATTATGCAAAATAATTCAGATTTGTCTATGCAAAGTGATAATTTGATCTCGAAGTATAAACATTTATATCATAATAATTACAAATAAACTTGACAATAATTGTTAATTGCTTACTTAAGGACAGAGCATTGTATATTTTGCACAATTTGATTAATAAATAAACAAAATAGTTAAAAACTTACATTATTTATTGCTAAAATCAACAAATTCGGTTTATTGATATAAAAAAATTATCGCCTAGTTTTAGCAGTATATTACATTTTATAAAAAAAATACATACAAATCATATTAATTCAACAGTAATTTTCCGAATAAATGCCAAAACTTGTACGATACTTATTAAGAACTATTTAATATTAAAAATGCTATATTTAATTTGTGCATCGATTTTAAATCTAACTACTTACTGGGCATAATTTATTTTTAAATATTGAATATCAAATAATAAGACAATTATCGCTGCGGAACTGAGACTGTTAATAGAAAATTTTATATAACATCATAGAACTGTACATCCCAACACACACGGTCGTTTTTGAACCGAGCGTTAGTATAAAACAAAAAACCAGTCACTCTCCAGACATGACACCACAAAATTTGCATATTTTTTCTATTACGTGATAACGTGCGTTAGAATTTAACTGTAAAGCCCCACACGCACTAGAGTTTTGAACACAGGCGGTAATTAAAAAGGTCAGAAAAGTCGTGTTAACAATTCCGCCACCGTCTGAGCAGACACACGGCTTGGAATTTCTTCTTTCGAAATAGGGTATTACCGTTCATTAGAAAATCTCCCGATTGGACCTTAAGGTCCGAATAATTTATTAGCGTAAACTTAGTTGGCTTAGAAAAGGTCTCGACTGTTTAGACAGGATTTGTATTGATATTTTTATATGCTAGGATTTTTGCCATAGTATGTTTAGATTAGTGACTAGTAGCAACATCATACATATATATGTGAAGGTATGGAAGAAATAAAAGACTAGTCAGTGTTTGAGAAAATATTACGTTGTTTTCTCAGTTTCTGAACCCAGTTCCAAATTTAATTAGTTCCGACTATTGAAAAGCAAACCTTACTGGGCAATATTGCATAGTAATTTAGGTAACTATCTGAAATGGAAAGGTCGTAAAATTATGAAGATTGATATTTTTACGTCATAAACAAAAGATGGCATCGGCCATTAAAGCTCAGTTACCTGATACGGCATCTGCGATTCAGAAAGACGAAGACTCCAAACCTAAGGTGAAACTGATTTTAACAATCGATCGATAATCGAAATCGTATCATGCAAATCGAATTGACTTTTAACCGATATAAAAAACGATCCATCTATTTTAGACCTACGAATGATACTGGTACAGACTATAGACGATTCTCGTTATGCTATAAAAAATGTATTGTTAGGGCACTTCATAAATTTTCGACCTGAGAATTGCGATTCAATGACGCAATACCATATGTAAAACGAAGAAACAGGATAGCGGCTACAAGGAAAACGATTTAAAATAACCGATTAGTGGATTGGTGCTTTAATATTAGCTGGGTTATCTGAAAAATTTGCGCTAAAGGTTATATGGCCATCAAACATACTGATATTGAGGTTAGCGCTGACAAAATCAAAACTACGCGTGATGGATATGTGTCCTGTACTTGATATCGTTTTCGGTTAAGAAACTACATTTCTGACTAAAAGAACGCAATGTAAATGCAAAGAACGATAAACCCAAGAGCGGCCATTTTAGCAATGAGCTATCTTTTTTTTTTAATATATCATAGGAGTCAAACGTACAGATGGGTCACCTGATGTTAAGTGATCACCACCGTCCATAGACACTAGCAACACCAGAGGATTGGCAAGTGCGTTGACAACCTGTGTTTTGGGCAAGAGGAGAGAGGTGGCTATCTGAAGAAATTTCAAAGCTATACTTAACAATAATAATATTCTACAAATATAAAAGTATCGGTCATTACAAAAACATGTCTTCAAATACAATATTAGACAAAAGAAAGCAAATACAGGTGAGAAACCCGTACGGAAAGTTGACAAGTTTGTATTTATCAATTAATGTATTACAAAGTCCACTATGAAAACTGAAAAGGATGATAAAAAAGCTTTGAACGATCGAACAAAATTATTGGAAAGCAGACTTGAGAGAACAGTTGGAAACGTTTGAAGAGAATAAAGTATGGGAGCTCATAGATTATCCTCAAGATAATACAGATAAGTGAATGTTTCAGAAAAATATAATAAGTAAGCTAGTGTATTATATACGAATTTCCATAATCGACTTCACCAAGTTCAAACCAATGTTATTCATAATTGGTCCGGGTGCAAATATTTAGAACCACCAATGAAAATATTGCAGGGCTTTGCAAGTAAGCATTATAAATTTACTTAGTCGAGTCCTATAAAAATCATATCGCCGGTCATGATATAACTGCACCAAGTTTCTTTCTCAAAAATCTTGGTCTCCGTATATAATCTTACTCCCATAACAGACTAAATGTTTTTGTTTTTATCATTATTATCATACGCCGATCTACGTCGCAGAATTCTTTAATGTCAATTTTAAAAATAAATGAAGCTAAATTGAATTTTACATCTATAATATTAAATATAATCAGAGAGAGAGAATGCGCAGCGATTTCTTACTCTTTTTTTTTCAATTGACGATTACTACTTTAAGACCTAAATCATGGCACGACGCGAGATAACCCACCATTGTACTATAGTTTTATTAAATATGTCGTTGTAACTAGCTTGATACCGTAAGCTATTAAGTATTTATTTAATTAGCACCTATTAAACTATTCATAATAAAGTTGATCCTCCTAAACATCCTTCTGTAAACATATTTTATAATTATAATATAAATAGTTCGATGGTAGGTTGGTAACTTACACGTATTTTGGAATTAACTATTCTTGAACATAGAGTCAATCTGTTTCAATAGTTAGTTTTTTAACTATGGATTAAAAATTACGATGGATACCTTGACATAGATTTACAATTCGAAAATATGTATGTGGCAAAGGGATAAAAACATTTAACCAAGAATTTAGCAAGTTTATGCCTAAGATAACAGACACGTCGTCTTAGGCTTCTGAAATGTTAATATTCCCACATAACGAATGCATGGACCATGTTTTAAGAGTATGAGCAATAATATTAGACCTATTAATGTCCCAAAAGAGAGTAAAAAGACATGTACAATAGCATAGCAGTACGATAATCCATCTATACTGCGCTTTTTTGGGAATGGAAAGGAAGATTCCGAACTACCGTTACATCTAATCCCGCTTTTCCAAAGAGCCTGGAATAAACATTGTGGCGTTTCGAAACCCCCAAAAGGTATGTCAAAGTCAATAAAGGCGTAGTGCAACGGGATAGTGTGTCGAAAACCAAGCATCAGGGTTGCTGATGAACATATAAGTACAGGCAATGTTGTATGCAAGTTGCGAATTTGGAGAAACAAAACCATGTGAGGGTTAAAGAAATGCGAAGCTTACCCTTTAATACACCATTAGGGACAAAGCGACAACTTAATAAGAGAGCTCAGAGACATTCAGCTGGGATCCCCCCGTTGACAATCTCCAGCCGCTAATACTAGACAAAATGGTTAGCAAACTATTTTCTTCAAAGGTGTTTATTCCTCTATAAATTGCGCCACTTGTGGCTGACAATAACGCAGACCGCGACAATATATACAATATTACCCGGGATGAGTTGATGGCGACGGAAAAATGCCTACAAGTGAAAACAGCGCCCCGGATCCCTACAGCTTTCCTAAATAAGCGTGCGGCTCTAGAAGACCTCGAACCTTGATTATTGGGATTTCTAAGGTTACGGTGGAAATTCGGCCGATTATTCCCGTTGCAGAGAGAGGGTGTTCAGGTGTACAGTGTCCTTATTTCACGCTATTTCGCTGTGGAACGAGGTGGGCAAACTCCGAGTTCGGTGAAGCTGTGAAGGACCGTCTGGCCAATAGCGTAGTCAGTTCGAAAAAAAAGTGGGTAAACTCTCTGAAAGAGCTCTTGCCAGTATGTCTATGAAAGAGGCACGGCTTCCTGACCTTTCGGCTAATGCACGACATGGTTGCTTTGCATGAACCGGAAAATTACAACATAGTGATATTATTGCACTTGACAGTTACCCCACAAGCGTAAGTGACAGTGGGTTATTTTTTTATTTATTTGAAAAAGCCATTTTGCTCGAAATTATTGTCTTTTCATTTCGGAAGCACCTCGACCTCACAATTTGCAGCTCCACTCTTTCAGTACATGACTATGCCATTGTGCCTATCAAGCCGTGGTTGCATTACGATACAGTAGTAAATTCCTACAAGCATCTACTCAAAAATTTTTATGTATGTATACAGGTCCCGAAATAAGTTTAGGTGGGAACACGTTCGTATTGGTTTGGTATGTTTTTATTATGTTTCGAATAACAAACAAGATAACTTGAAACATGATCATTCTCTCATCAAAATACACATTATCTAAGATATAAGCACCAACCGCATTTACATTTTTTTATCATAATAAAACAAAACTAGAATTAAACTATGAACCATTCGCCCATTTCTCGTGCAAACTCTTCAAATGCTGATACGCCCTTTTCGTTATGTTCAATTTCGGCTCTATCTCCAGCAAACCGTTTTCACCTATCAAACTGAGTCCGGCTAAACCTAAATACGTGTGCATTGGATCCGCGCACGTGTCGGGCCATTTTGAAAAACCACCTATGACGGAATCTTGTGTTTCGTATACGTACCTCCGATTGCTACCGTAATTCGTATATTGTAACGTGTCTAATATTTTCAGTGAAGCACCGACCCAGAAACTGTAACATGTATCGACAGGTTTGTTCGGTCGTCCTTGGAAGCCGTCGATTTGCCTGAAAAGGAGCCACCGCTTGAGGCCTTCGACCTGAGCAGCGGACAGTTTGCAGAGTTGATTGGTGAGGGCAAGTGTGGCGAGAGCGCAAAAAGTTGTCCCTCCATGTGATTCCAACTCGGGACACTGAGCTATACCATAATCGTAACCCTGAAAGTTAAACCGACAGTTAGAACGGCTACCTTGCATTATGGGCATTTGTGGAAAGTGTGAAGATGTGGAATTGCCTCCCAGCTAGTGTGTTCCCTTCCTTATAGGTCCTTCAAACGAGGCCTGAAGAGGCACATGTGCAGGTCGGCATGATAGCGACGACTGCCGTTGTTGTTTAACACCGACAGTCGCCGTTATTTATGGACTGTGCTGTACTTTCCATCAGGTATGGCGCAGGCATTATGCCGAACCAGTTAAAAAAAATTACAATATCTCAACTTATAACTATAGATCTTGGACATAACCAATTGAATCGTTACATTTCAAAATAATCTAAGTCCAATTTTAACCGTTACTAATATTTTACATTCTTTTTCAAGATCTTCATAAGTAATATATGGATGAAAGTAAAAACCTTATGAACGGCAATATTTGGACTTCGTTCTCGGTGTATAAAAACTGACCATCTTAAAAAAAATTAAACATGTTATATACACGATTAAAATTGGATTTAGCACGTTTTGAAATATAACCAAATGGACTCAATAACCAAATAGTTGAGAAGCTGGCGAAGAAAACGATGTTATTACATATTTTTCTTAAACATTTTTTTTTATGAAATCGGTATCTATTCCACTCTCTATACCTTTTTCAATAAAAAAATTCAATCATAACGTCCTAGACATACTTAAAAAATGGAGTTAAAATGTCATTCAAAAGGTGGTAACTGTAGTACCAGTTTTTGTTCGCAAGCATCTCAATCTATTTGTGAAGTGAAACTTGTTAAAAGTGAAATTACAAAGTCGACTTTTAGTGCAACATTTAATATGCAACATCTTATCACGCAACGTTTTTGACGCAAGAAAAATATAGGTACTCGACTAAAAGTAAAAAAACAAAGATATAAAACTATTTCATCGACTGATAACTGAAAGAGATAGATGATTGCGATAGAATAAGACAAGGGTAAACTGCGCAGGAAATGAAGTAACAAAACAAAGACGAGTAAAGTATTTAAAAAAAACGAGGCAGTCTTCAGACTGCCGAAAAAAAGTCAAAACAATAGAAAAACTGTGATTTTTTATTTAAAAAAAATATATAGTCTGAATTATTTCTATTTAATCATTTATAAATTGAAATTATTAACATTAGTCTGCTTTTTACGCCTATTGGCACCACGAGCAATAATTATATACAATTTATTAATTAATGAGACATATTACGGGCTGCACGAGCTCAATATAAAATATCAATATTACATGTGCACAGGCCACTATGCTACGCGTCGCTAGTCTGACGCAAGCGTAATACGTCACAAGCATGTCGAGGTCATCGGTGACGCAAACCCATAAGTTTTTCTCAAAACAAAAATCACCCAACGCAGCTAAAGAAGTATTTAGTTAAAAACTTATTTTATGTACATTTTATTTTTTCATAAAAAAATTACTATTCTTATAATAAAAGTACTAAGTTGCATGCATTTTTTAATTTCATAGTTACTGCTCTAGACGTTTGGTTTCTGCATCGTTGTTTGAGGAATAATAATGAAAGGAGAAATGGAAAACAATGTTATTGACGTAATATATTACTTACAATAGATTTAATAATGTAATTAGTTGCGTTTTCCGTATTGAAGCCGGACCAGTCGTCGAGTATGTAACTGACACACGCTGCGCAGTACACGAAACGCATGTCAGATTCACAGCCGGATAGCGTAGCCGCGAAATTACCTTCCTCAGTCTGTAACGCCCTTATACCTTGAGAATAGGACATAAACATAACATAAATGTAATATAACCACATTGTCAATTTATCCAATAAACTAGCTTCTGCCCGCGACTTCGTCCGCGTGGAATAGTTAGTAGTAGTAGAATCTTGGACTTAGCGTGATGAAATATCAAAAACTGAAAGAATTTTTCAAATCGTATAAGTAGTTCCCGAGATTAGCACGTTCAACCAAACAAACAAACCCTCCAGCTTTATAATCATTATCATTACATAGTATAAAACAAAGTCCCCTACCGAATCTGTCGGTCTGTCTGTTCGCGATAAACTCAAAAACTACTGAACGGACTTTCAAGCAGTTTTCACCAGTAGATAAAGTGATTCATGAGGAACGTTTTGGTATATCATTTGTCAAGGATTCTTTTATAATCAGGGCGGAACAACGTCTGCCGGGCCCGCTAGTATTAGTATAAATTAAAGTGGTATAATAAATACTATATTCCATATACTAATTACTAGCAACAGCCCGTGAGTACAAATTAATTGCAACATGAAACTAAATATGAATTTAGTTAAAAAAAACATAGCATATTCTATCAATGAAAACATTTTAGAATATGGATCAGTTCTATCAAATATTACCTCCTACAAACAAAAGGGACATAGGGGAACACAGGGAAACATTTAAATAAAAAATACAACAAAAAGGTGTCACCCTCTCAAGTACTGACCGCGTCCGACGTTGCTTAACTTCAGTGGTCGGACGAGAACCGGTTTTTTTTGTTTTTTTTCTTCGAACTGACTACGCTATTGACCAAGTAAGGTCTTAACAGCTTCACCGGACTACTAAGGCGAGCGCTTAAGGCACTCAGCCGATTTTATTTTGACAACTAGCTCAAGGGTGCGCGGCACACCTCGGCTTTGGCTGTTGCCTGATACATGCAGTTCGCGACCTATGTGAGCTAACCTAAGCTAAGCTAACTATTCATACATATATGAGTTGTTGAAACATATATGTGTACCAAGCATACATACCTCAACAACTCTTATATATATTTCGTATCGGGTAATTTTCTAAACTATTTCAGTTTGATAAGGGAAAAAAGATAAGACCCTTCCACTTGCATGTGTAAGCGTGTATGCGTGCACGTGTGTGGAGGTGATATGTGTAATGTTGTCGCAGTGATGTAAGATTTTGTGTCACTGTATCGCGCGAGCAGCGTACTCAAGGGCTCCACGCCGAGGGAACAGACCTAGGCTTGAGCAACTGCCGAGGGGGGCCTAGTCTGGTGTGCGGGAGCGAAATTTATCCCTAGACCACGGCGGCGTGATCTGTGGTTACGCGGGCGTGGGCGTGAGCACGCTCTGTTTGGAGGGACAGGCTGGTACTGATCGTTCACTGCCGTTATTTCATCGGGAGGGTCGGTAAAAATATGTCGCGGTCGTCTTTTACAACGCGCAGCGTTTGGTACGGGTTTGTATTTTGCGGCGGATACCACTAACGGACTGGGATGATTCGCGGCTTTTTCAAAATAACTAATCGTAAGTGATTTTACGTACGCCCAGATAGAAGGCATCTCTAGGTCCCTATATAGATCAACTCTCCGGATGTACCACGGGGCACTGGTCACTTTACGTAAAACGCGGTTTTGAAGAACCTGCAACTTATGAAAATTATCTTTTGACATATGCGCAAAAACGGGACTGCTATATGTCATCACGGGACGGATACACGTCTTATACAAAGTGAGCTTGTGTCTGAGGGACATCTTACTCCTATAGCAAAGCAACGGATGGAGGCGCCCCAAGACCATAGCGGCTTTGTTTCGCACTCTATCTATATGTGACTCGAAATTTAAATGTTTATCTAATGTAACACCGAGATATTTGACCTCGTCGGCCCAAGGTATATCGGTTCCGTATAGCCTGATGGGCTCGAGGTTATTAGTACGTCGTAAAGGATCGAAGAGTATCGCGGCACTCTTATCAGGATTAACTTCTATGCGCCATCGACGAAACCATTTACCGAGTGTGAAAACGGCCTTTTCGATGCGCTTCCTAAGAAAGTCCGACCGCAAGCTGGAAGTATAAATAACGGTATCGTCAGCATAGCAACCTACTTCGACCCGTTTAGACCGAGGTAGGTCACTGATGAACAGATTGAAGAGCGAGGGCGCGAGTATGGAGCCCTGTGGCACACCTGAGCGTATCGGGTGGGGCAGGGATAGTTCCCCATCCACTCTAAAGCGGAAAGTCCTATCAGTGAGATAATCGTGGATAATATGAATTAACTTATCGGGTACGTGAGATTTACATAATTTATGGATGAGCCCTCCATGCCAGACCTTATCGAAGGCTTTGGCGACATCGAAGAAGACTGCAATTGTGCGTTTCGGTTTACGTTTCGGGTCGGCATTAAAATTAGAGAAAATGTACTCCGTGAGGCGGTGTACTTGATTCGTGCAAGAGTGTTCGGCGCGAAATCCGAACTGCTCAGGTGGTATTAATTTTAAATCTGTAATCGAAACCTGGAGACGGTTCAGAAGGAGCCGCTCGTATAATTTACCTAATGTATCTAACAGGCTAATCGGGCGATAGCTATCGGGAAGCGTAGCTTTTTTGCCGGGCTTGTGTATGCCTATCACTACGGCCTTCTTCCAGGCGGCTGGAAAGTGGCCCTGGGACATGGCCGCATTGAAGATGCAGACCAATAGAGCTATGATGTGATCGGGAAGGAGTCTCAGTACCTCGTTCCTGATTCCATCGGGACCTGGGGACTTCCTAAGCTTGAGACGCTGGATGGCGGTCGAAACTTCATCGAAAGTTATTGAGGTTAGGGTATCCACGGGAGGGGACGCTAGTGCATACTCTACCGACAATTCGATCGACCTAATATGGATAGGGTCAGTGTTATCAATGTTCGGTGAACACTGTGTTTCTAAACTCGCGGCAAGACATTCCGCTTTATCTATGCTATCGAACGCAGGAGGCAATCCGGGACCTCTATCGAGAGGAGGCATCGGAGTAGTGAGATCCGACTTTAAAGTTCGCGAGAGTTTCCAGTACGACAGGTGGGACGGCCGGAGATTCTCCAGAAGTCTGTCCCACCTGTCGCCCCGAATCTCAGAGATACGAGATTTGACTATTTTACGTAACAAGCGTAAACGGTCGCGATTTTCTGCAGACGGGTAAGCGTCGTGAGCTCGAGTCGCGGCGTTCTTTTCCGTAATCAACGCTCTCACGTCGTCAGGGAGTATAAAACGGCGATCATTTGCCGCTTGTACCTCTTTCGAGGTCACGAGAACCGGTGTTTTCAACACTCTACCCTACACAGTGTCTAGATGCCCCAAATATTTTTCGTCACACAAAAAGGTTGCGGATCAGAATTTCTAGTTTCACTTCAAAAACGCGTGCGAAGCCATAAAAACCATTATTTTCAATACAGAATGAACTTATTCACTCCCTGCTATCTCGTTTTGTTTTTTGTATGATGACGATGCTATATCAAGACTGAATTTCATTAATTATTATTCACTCATTCATATTCATAAATTAACGAATAAAGTACTGCAGATTATAAGGATCTACAATCCGCGCCAAACTTCTTGACCGCTCTCAAAATAGATAAGTATACCACAAATCTTTATATATAAATTTCTTCTGTACGTGTGTATGTCACTGAACTCCTCCTAAGCGAATGGACCGATTTTGATGAAATATTGTGTGCGTGTTCGAATGGATCCGAGAATGGTTTAGATTCACAATTAGACCCGGTAGGTGGTGCTGCGGTTGCATTTTAGTTTTATTTTTTTATATATTCAAGGCAGGACAACGTCCGCCGGGACCGTTAGTTTAATTATAAATACGTACCATTAGTATAAGATCGAGACAACTTAAGGATAAATAAATGCCAATTTTAGATTACTATAATAACATTTTAACTTTATTTTCTATTAAATTCTTGACGATATTATGCGCTATTCCGTACCTACGGCTATGTTCAGAGCGGTCAAAAAGACTGGCGAGGTAAGGGAAGACTTACATAAACATAATTTATACGGACGTCATAGAAGCACCTATATGTATAGTTTGATAAAAACTACTATATTATCCTTATAAAGCAATGTTGACTCGGTGCACTCAGAACATTAGCGCACTGTAGAAGGGCTGCGTGGATTTTTTCATTATTTAAGAGGAACCTCGACCTTTATTCCTTACAAACGGATTCCTCTGTTTTATCTCTGGATAATACAACTATATCAAATATTTTTATGCTATATAATTTTCGTCTACCACAGTCATGTTACAATTTTTTTTAATTTTTCCACAGAGCCTCCTAAAAGTACTAAAATCGGTCAATTATATCCCCATTTTCAGACACCCGATAAACAAACTACAAGAGTATAATAAACAAAAGAACAACATACAGACACAACCGAAGTCCTTCTTAAATTGATTTTAAAAAAAGGAATAAAATCAGTTAATTTTTTAACGAGCAAACGGGACTACAAACCCATGATATAGTCTATTGTATGTGGATAAAATCTAATGATATTATAACTAAAAAGCTGTGGATACGTTAAATGATATTTTGACAAAACAAACGGCACGATAACGCACACATACGTAAGGTAATACTGTGACGCCACACTGTCTTAGATAAAATGTGGAAGTAAAATGGCATATTCTCAATATCGGTGGTAAAAAGGAAATAGTTGTATGTTGCTTAGATACGGGCGAATTGACGGGGCAGCCGTCAAAAATAAGCTAATTAGCCAAATTTTAACAAGGCACTTTCGAAGCGCTTAGGACGTATCTACAACTTTAACTTATTGGGTAAAATCGGTCAAAATAAAAATAAATGATCAAAATCTATCGTTTAGGCTTTACTTGATGCGCGAACAACGGCAAATATCTATAATTTTATTTTTATATATATACCACCTGACTGTTTAAATTTTAACACCCTTCAATCCTTTGGTAGTTCATGGTCACATTTAACATATAAAATAATAATATCAAAACAAATACTAATAAAAAACAAAGAGAACCTTAGTTAAAGTTAATTCTAAAACTTTTAAAATTATGGGAACGATACTCTTAAACGTAAAAAAATCACATCTAGGTTCAATAAAGGACATTAAAGGGGCGCTTTTCAAGGTTAATCATTACGCAACTGCTTATCGTCAGAACGCCGCACTGTCGAACAAAGGGAAGCTGGGCGCGGTTTGAGGTGCTGGACACGGGCGGGACTTCGCGGCAGGGTGTGATTGCTTTCCTTTCTATTATACCAGTTCGTTTTTGCGTAAATCACCTGATTTTGAGTGTGTATCAGTTTTGTTTTTCTCTAGATAATT
Organism: Antheraea yamamai; assembly: GCA_036509395.1. Classification (NCBI taxonomy): domain Eukaryota; kingdom Metazoa; phylum Arthropoda; class Insecta; order Lepidoptera; family Saturniidae; genus Antheraea; species Antheraea yamamai. The sequence goes on along the minus strand of AP028444.1, from coordinate 6,288,583 downwards.
AGGTACTAAGCCCCTACTTTTTAAATGATTTAGAACGAGAATCGGCTAATGATTATCCTGTAAAAATAATGCTAGCGACTAATCAGTCGCGCTGTGTAGAAGATAGATAAGTAAGTAACTACCATTAACTATACTATATAATGTAAACTAAAATATTCAAAGTCATTTGAACAAAGTATAAACGCTATGAGAAAAAACACGACACAATTAAAACTTATCAAACTAATTATTAACATAACATGTTTTTCACTATTATTTACAAAAAATCCATAATTTATTTAAGGTAAAATACATCGTTTCAAGTGGAATAATTACTAAAGATTAATTACACAGAGATATAACCATAAATAACGGGTTTTGACTTTTAAATATCAAGGTTATGTTGCCAGCAAAATACCTTTTGATTCGATATCGAAACTTTTTGAGACCTTGAGTGTCAATGTTAATTTTAATCTGGAATTTGACACTATAAACAATGTTTTTTTAATACCATAGAACGACAATAGAAGACAACTGACATAAAAATATACACTAACAAGTATCCTACGATAGTAATGAGAGCAAAATTACAGTTAATTCCCATCCCAAAATGATAACATTTTTTTTGTGACAAAAAAAAATACATCTCTACAGTTCATTTGTAACATGACATTCATATACAATTGCCAACCGTATCACTCTTACTTGTCCTTACTAATATTATAAATTAGAGTTTAAGTTTGTTTGTTTGTTACGCTTTCAAGCCTTAACTACTCAATCATCATAAAATCTATATCTATACTAATGTTATCTTTGTTTGTTTGGTTGAACGCGCTAATCTTGGGAACTACTGGTCCGATTTAATAATTTCTTTCAGTGTTATATAGCTCATTTATCGAGAAAGGCTTAGCTATTACTATATTTTCTCCCTTCTACCTTCTACGTAAACAAAGTCGCGAGTAAAAGTTAGCGTTAGCCCAAAGTAACTACTTTAAGTAAGTAAGTACTTTAAGTAATTATTCCACGCGGATGAAGTCGCGGACAGAAGCTAGTTTTTTATATACAGAAAATGACATAAGATACCTTTTATCGAGAATCTTTTAACTTATAAATTATTACCACGTAGTTCGTACTAAAATTCAAAAAAGTCACAAAGAAAACCTGTTACATGTATATTCATAAAGTTACAAAAAAAAGTGCTTATCTTGATTAAAGTAACATGTAAACACACTCACCTTCAACTAAAGCTTTCCTGTTAATCCTAGAGAGGTCGTCACCGAGCGCTAACAGTATACATAGGCCTGTGTATGTCATGGCCAAATGACCACACCTGTAGTGAGTATTGGCCCGATCTAAGTTTATGTTAACTGTTGATGAACCTTGAAAGCCGCACATAGACATGTCCCCAGCTGAAAACATAGTATACGCATTAATTATACTCTCGTACTAACTCGTGACTTTATCGTCTGTGAATTAATTGTAAACAGTTTTTCACTATCTTAAGAGGAAACACGGTCTGCAAGAAATTTGAATAGGTTAAACACGACTCCATTGCTGTCGCACTCTGCCCCAATTATCAAATGGAGTACGAGAGAGAGACAACTGCATTTCCGACTGATTATACCTATCTGAAATAATCAAAATCATGATTTCTCATCGCCGTTTCTACCTGCTAAACTGAACCAATTTTAATTTTTTTTTTTTTTTCAAAATTAATACAAGGTAATTTTCATTTTATTTATTACTAGATGATACCTGCGACTTTGTCTGTATTGTTTGTTATCGTTACCATATATTTTATACACAAGAGAAATAATATTAAAAAATAAACTTAACATAGACATGCTTTGCTTACACGATTTCTTTGTAAACAATGTTATTCATTAATTTACATTCTCCTGCATAAGCGCACCACACCGTTTGCCCCATTTAACACATTGCTGAACTCGCAGTATTTATAAAAATCAATTTCTTAAAACTTTAGTAACTTAATATTAATTATTGTGATAATTTTTTTAGACAGCCAATTTTTTGAGTGATGCGCGGGTAACAGCTGACCGTATCATTTTTTTGCTGAATATTTGAACACGGTCTTATAAATGGGCAATTTTTATTTTTTAGAAGGATCCCAGGTCTCTTTATATTTAATTTATGAAAAAAATCAAAACATAGAAGCATAACAGCAAGAGACACACTTTTGTTATAAAAATATTTGTTCTGGTTCCATTAGATGAGCAGAAAACACAATATGTTTGCATGGAATAAATATCTACCGCATTTTCTCTTAATTAATTATTTCATCAGATATCCCTGTTAAATTGTACCATTACTACTTAACTTATATAGAAAATCGTAATGATATGTAGCCTAGGTAATAATCTTAAAAGTCCTCTATATGAGAATAAGTCTTCCACAAACTAATTCAACTGTTACATAGATTAAAGTAGACAAACAATTAGACACTTTTATTTACATGTATACATGTCAGACATCTCATTTTTTATTGTTTTTTACAAAAGAATATAACATACATCAACAATGATGTGAAATAAACAGCTTGTTGTTTAATTTGAAACCCGATAAAGAGAATAATAAAACTGCTACCATGTAGTTAAAACTTTAAATTTGTTCACATAATTACAATATACGTGAGATAAAGTATGTTCTGTTAATTCTTAATTCAACACGAATAATTAGTGGAATACTGTAGAAGTTTCTAGATATATTTACCATTTTAATATTTCCTGTTGAACTTTTTCATATAAAGTATGTATACATACCTACACTTTATTTTACAACTTCAGTATGTGATAGGTGTATTTTAATCAATACTAATATTATAAAGAGGTACAGTTTATGACGTTGTAGGAGGTAATTTCTGGATCTACTATTAACCGATTATGAAAATTATTTTACTAATAGTAGCCAGTTTTTTTTGGTGTCATAGGTTATATATTAATTTGTGGTAGTCGGATTTGCAAAGCAAGTCGGAGAGAAAACAGTTGAACGAAAATGTTTCTTACGAACGCTGCCTTAACAATGAGAGATGTGTGATCGAGTTCTAGAGAAAAGTCGTAGAGCTTGATAATGTCTACAAAAAAGTCAACAAAAAAGCCAATGTAACGGATTCCATCTTGCTTTCCTTAGCAGTGTAACACCGTGGTACTCCTTAAAATTGAATTGAACTTGTATATACAATAACTTGTATATGATAATGTAAACCTAACTACCCAACATCGAGGGAAAGTGGTGTTCCGGCACTCTCACTCACCGAACGGCAAAGGCAGAGGCATATATTGGCATAAGACTATGACAACATGATATAATATTTAGGTATGATTAACCCTTTTTCCATTTTTTAATGCCCAATAAAGCATCAGAAACTATCTCCTATTCCATAAATGGAAAATATATATCACATTTATTTGTTATAATCTTTATATTTTTCTCACTCCTAGATAGAGCTATTATATTTTATTTTATTTTATGACATACATGTTTAAAAGAGTGATTTTATCTTGGATGTCTATTTAATTAATACCAGTCTGTACTGTAATGAACTCTATAGTAAACAACAACATATTTCACCTGTATATCACATTGTAGTGTTAGTAATATGCATTAATATTAACACTCAAGTTTATTAAAATTACCATACACAACATGTTCTTCACTACAATTAATGTACTATGAAAGGTATTTTATTATAAGTACTGCTGTTTGTTAGTGTAGTTTTATAGAAAAATAACATACATCATTTGTCTATTTTTTTTATTATTCAATTTGATAATGGAAATTGATGGCTAATTGACTAACATGTAAATACTGTCAATAGGTCATTAATAAATTAATCATTCTACCATCAATCTTATCATTGGATATTAAAATTAACAAAAATTATTTGAGTTAATCAATGTTTTGTATTTTAACTCTTATTTTTTTAATAATTAATGTAGCAGTTTTTTTTTAATGTAGAGAAAGGCATGCTGCTTCGACTGCCTTTTTAAAACGTGTTTAATTCATTGTGAAATAACACATGCATTGAATTATCATTTGTTAAAACAAAAAAAAATTCAGTATAATTTTATATCAATCGTTTACATTGAATAGTGTGTTTGACAAGTATTTTTTATTTTATTTAACCAGAAATATCTATTAAATAAACCATAACTTTAACACAAAGATTAGTTTTCTATAGGTTGTATTTAATATTTTATATATATAATAATTAAATTGAAATTAATTATATCATTACATAGTATAAAACAAAGTTCCCTACCGCGTCTGTCTGTCTGTCTGTTCGCGATAAACTCAAAAACTACTGAACGTATTTTCGAGAGGTTTTCACCAGTGGATAAAGTGATTCATGAGGAACGTTTTAGTATATAATTCGTCAAGGATTTTTTTTATAATCAGGGCGAGACAACGTCTGCCGGGCCCGCTAGTCATTAATAATTTACTATCTGATTCCTGCGATTTCGTCTGCTTCAATTAATTTCTGAATTATTTTGTTATATCTCAAAGGGATTAGGCAGCATTTTCGACAAAAGCTCCCAAGTGGCTTGACTTTTCTGACAGTTACAACAATTATCATTATATTTCAACCAATTTACAAAAAATCTTGACAAATTATATACCTAAACCGTCGTTGTGAATCACTCTATCTATTAATGAAAACCACATGAACATACGGTTATCATCAGTACTTTTTGAGTTTATCGCAAATAGACAAACACGGTGGAGGACTTTGGTTTATAATATAGTTCATTTACTCACTTTCTTTATCTGGATGCACTTGTAGTCTGTAAAGCCATTCAATAATTCTAGACCTCAGCTCTAAGGATACAGAGGATATAGCTCCTAGCACATCCAGTCCTGCCACTGAGAAATATGCTATTGTTACTCTGAAACAACAATTTCAGTATATTATATTATTAAATGTTTTTTTTTAAACTTATGCATAGTTATTTGGCAAGAAGGAAATAATTCAATAAAAATGTTGTAAAAAATATTGTTAATGATTCTTTTCCTGTTTACGAGGTACCAAACAGACTTTATCCACCTTATTAAGTAGTCACTGCAGCCTATAGTGATGTAAACCCAAATTTAATAAATCTCTGCAGTTAATTATAGTAGTTAGCCAATCTTAGTAACTAAGTCGAAACCCCTCATGTACTCATGTTTACTTCAAACCGAAATATCTAGATGATCTACATAAATATTGCTTCTTTCTTGCAGGAACATGTGTCAAAAAGGAGCTTGCCCATATAAACCTTATATTGTACTTCAATTCTAGAATTGAGTAGACACTAAACTTTAGTTCACAATGTTATTATCCTTATATAAATTACTACGAAAAATTAATAAATGAAAATGTGGTTAACTAAATAAAATATTATCAACTAATACTATAATAATATATACTATATTGTAATAAATAATTTACATTATTCATTATTTTATTTTCAAGATATACTGTATTATTTTTAAGTATGAAGATAAAATCATGAAAAACATGTACAATATGATATATGTGACATTTGGGTGTGACAAAAACCGATGGTTTTTTGCTCTTAGCTCAAAATATCTTAGAAGATGTCCCAACAAAGTTCCTGTTAAAAGCGGAAAAATAATCTAAAAAATGCAAAAAAACCAGAAATTTGAATTTCAAAGCTATATAACAAATAAAATATTGCAGATAGAAATTCGACTCAAGAGAATTTTTTGTAACAAATTTGATAATAAAAAAGGTCCATTCATTCGTTTTCTTTTTAAATAATTTTATCACAGTTTACAGGACGAAAAAGTAATAAAAAACCATGTTTCCATGCTATTTAAACAGAAAAACTTTAAGTTCGATGGAGACCCTCTTAGAATTGGAATTTTGAGCTCCGCTTTTAACAGGAGCATTGTTGGGACATTTTCTGAGATATTTTGGGCTGAGAGCAAAAAAAATATCATCGTTTTTTGGCACAGCTTAATGTGGCATATTGTTATAGTAATAAAAATAGTGAATGTCTTTATTTGAAGTGAAAGTACCCAGTTGATCAAATCATTTCACCTTGTACCTCAACACTCAATTATATGTAAACAATGCCACTCACTACTATAAATATTATATACTAAAGGTGATTTACTTACAAGTTTGAAGTAACAAAAAGCAGTTATAAAATATAATTATCCATAAATATTTAAAAATCGAATATACCTGGTGGAGTCATGAGAAGATAGTGAAGAAGGAAGTATATTTAAAAACCGCATAAAATATTTCACATGCTGCCGATGAGCCATATCCTTGTTCTCCTCGTTATTCATTATTATAAAAATAACCAACCCCTTCTCAGAATAAGTTAGTCACCAATTTAATAAGCAAAATAAATTTATTGTTCCTAAAATGTCGAATAGGTTCACTAAAAGGTTTCGTAGTCGACATGTATCGTTTTTAAATTTTAACCTATATTATTTTATTCCATAATCAGGTCTGTTTAAAAATCACCAAAAAATTTAGAAACTCAAAAATCAAAATCGTAAAATCTCAAGAATTTACAGAACACGAACCGTCTGTTTTACATTGAATCAATGTAAAAATGCACCTTATAAATAGAAAACTTAAAGGTTAGTTTATTTATTCAATCTATGGAAGAGTGGGGGGAACGTCCTATGACTTTACAACGACATTGTCATAGTAATGTCAAAGGCACAGATGAACAAATATTATTCACGCTATGCAGCCCTAACCTAGCATAGATAATGAACCGATTAAATTATGAAGACCTACATTGCATTGAGGGCATCACCTTCAAACAAAAGTTGATATCAATTTAAAGTGTATACATATATATGTACATACGTATTATTAATAAGTAAACATTTGTAATGAACCTATGAATTTACGATTCCTGAGTAAATAATATAACAACATTACCCATAAGAAGTAACTTAAGAAATATAATTACTAATGGTGACCATTTAAAAAAAAAAGCGTTATTAAGTTCATTATTAGTTTGATATCTGTACCCATGCCAAAATTTTGACTCGATTTAGTTCGAAACACTGAAGAATTAAATAAATGGAAGTGGTAAGTAGGCGTGTAAGGGCATCCATAATTTTGGGTACTTCCTGTTTGTATTCAGATGGTACTTAATCTTATTTTAATATCACGACAAGGTGGTTGTAAGTACCCATTTAACGTAACCCATTTAAATTATATGTATTAGGTGCTATAATGATTTATTGTCCAGTTATAAAATGCTACATGAGATTAGAAATAAAAATATACTACATAGAGCTGTTAAATATCATCAGAGAGTTTCATTTACTTGTCCAAGAAAAATAATATTCAAAGAAAACCAAATAAAGTTCCTCATTAGTTATGAAGAACCATAAAGTTCTATTACTAGAAAGTAATGATAGTTAAGTAGCGGTATTTGTTGCATAGGTATTGAAATACTGTTCAAGCCTTACATGAAGAACGTATTATAACAGAAGAACTTAATCTAAATGCGAATATTAGTTAACTTAATTCAATTTAGAATAATATTACTTTTGAAGCGTGATTGCTGTTTTGTTAGTAGTTGTTCTATATTTTGTTTGTTAAGGTAAGTTTGGCGACACGGATCCCATACTTTGATCAAATCAAATCAAATCAAAAATACTTTATTCAATTTAGGCCCTAATAAGGCGCTTATGAACGACAAAACTACCTCCGGTTCGGAAAACAACCCAGTCATCGAGAAGAACCGGCAAGAAACTCGATCGGGTACTTTTTTTTTTAACATATATAAATATATTTCGAATACATTATACGTTACAATATCGTTTTTAGTGGATACACAGAGAGGAGTTAATTCTAGACGTCTCCATCGTTCACGTATTGATCCACTCTATAATAGCCTTTCGACATTAAAACCCGCTTGACATGGTGCTTGAATTTACAGTCCGGCAAATCGGTAATATGTTTTGGGACTTTATTGTAAAACCTAACACTATTACCTAAGAAACTATTACTGGTTTGGCTAAGTCTGAAACATGGGACGACCAGTTTGTCACTATTTCTAGTATTTAGATCATGCTGGTCCTTTACAAAAGGTGATATTCGAAGTATCATTTTCACGTACCTCTTTGTTCCGCGGTATTAATCATCTATTTCTTTTATATAATAATTCAATAATGGTTTTCGTTTCATCACTTATTACGAAATGAAACCTTCTTATACATTTTGATAATAGAATCAGAAATATCTGTATTATTGTTTTATGTTATCATATAAATCAGTTGTCATTTAATATAAAATGTGTTTTATTTCTCAAGCTACAATTTTGAGGGATACTGTTAGGATTGATGATGGAAGCGTTTGACCAGTATCTAGCAACCCTGTGCTGCTAAGATCTCTGGTCTTTTTCATGGCTGACGTTCCTAGGGTTCGATCGCAGTCATGAAGGTTGTTAAACTGTTTTTAATATTTCTATTTAATATTATCATAAAATAATTTGTTATGTAGTTACATAAAGAGTTATACCGATCGTTTGATTCAATATCTGCATAATATGTGTTAAGATTTATGTGAAAAAGTTCGATATCTTATGCCTTGTTGTTGAGTAAAATGTTCATGCTGTGTTTTATTTGTGCTATTTAATTTTTACATTATAGTGGTATTCACTAGACACATGAGCAAGTGCTGCTAATCGATCTGTTTTGATTGTTTTTATCAAAGACCTGATGAGAATTTTGGTGATTTAAATATAACCTAATTTTTTGTTATTTTAGCTAAACGTTTCATACCCGGCAACGGGATGTCAGAAGTTATTTGAAGTGGTGGACGAGCACAAGCTCCGTATCTTTTATGAAAAGCGCATGGGCGCTGAAGTTGAAGCAGATCTTCTAGGTGACGAATGGAAAGGTTACATCCTCCGTGTTGCCGGTGGTAATGACAAGCAGGGTTTCCCTATGAAACAGGGAGTCCTCACTAACAGTAAGTACAATACCTACGCGTTTCCGCATGTTAAAACTTTGCGTGTGTGCTTATAATAACGTAACCTCTCTGTAAAAAAAGTACCAACCCCCAACTCGACGGACGTCAATGGAAAGCTGAGCCTACTATGCCTTGACCTCAGAAATAGTGTTCGAATAATGTCTATTGTTTCAAGGTTATAATTATTTTCACATCCAATTAAACGACTACAATATATTAAAAAAAAAAATTGGTTACATACTGTTTTGTAATATAAAAGTGTATACAATCGTTTGTATTTCATGTTTTCTCTTTGATTTTGGGGCTAAACATCATCTTGACTGAATTATTGCTCTTATCTTTGCCAAATTTGGTGGTAATTATTAAAAAGTAACTTCATAGCAATTCCCTATGAACATAGTATTAGAGATACTGGTAGTCACTTTCCGAAGAATTTGTATATCTCTGGAACCATTGAACTTTGTATCAAAATTTGTTTGAAAGCCTCTTGTCATTGATTTAAATCTTATCTTCTAGAAGAGTGATCTAGAACCTTAAAACACTATCTATATTTTCATTATTGCTTCCATAAAATCTGAAGTTCTAATATTTAATAATTTTTAACCACTTATGGCTTGTGTGACACAAGGTCACAGTGTCATTAATACTGCCGGTGCGAGTAGCTATGCCCCTGTCTGGCACACATATTGTTACTTTTTTTAATTTCTAATTTTTTTTTTTAGTTACTGTGCAACCTTAATATAACGAACCTCAATAACTTCCTCAATTTAACACATTTTTCGTAATCTCCTTGAATTGTCCATAAGAATCAGTGTAAATAATACCTTTACATTATGATTTTTTTTTACGAACAACCTCTTATAACGAATATTCAACTATCAAAAAAAAGTGTAAATACCTCTAGTTAACGACCTTTGTTAACTAAAAACCTCTATATAACCTTCCCATAAATATTTTTTACTTTTAATTTGTGAGTTTTGTTGTGCGAATCTTTGAAATTAACATTAAATTACCTACATAATGTATGAACCCACCTTAATACATACCTACTTTACGGATTTTACTGCATTTAATTTTGATTATTAATCTAAAGGAAAAAATATGTTACTTACCTGTTTGTAAATAGAAAATACATAAAAAAAAAATTAATAAAAACGTGTTATCATTTATAAGCAGAAGTCGCTATAACAAGATGAGTATGTAATGTTGAGGTGAATAAAACTATGTATTTCTCTTTATAACAAATTTTAGACCAACCTTACCTCAATATAACAAACCTCAGTTTAACTAATTACTTGATATAACAAATATTTAAGAGTTACCGTTGGATTTGTTATATCGAGGTTGCACTGTATTTGTTTTCTATGTGGACATACTACTTACTTTATTTTTCTTTATTCTTATAATGAATACCTTAGGCCTCAGTCACACGGATTGCCTGGCTTGGAACCATAATTATTTCTAAAAATGGTAGTTACTATTATTATTTATTTGTTAATAGATGAGCATCATAATTGCTGATATATCTATATCACACAGTGTAGAATATTCACTTAATAAAATTAGTTTACTTGTTTATAACCAGTTATTGAGTTTGTTTTTAAAACAATTTACTATATTAGCAGATACTATTACATCATGTAAATAGGTTTCAGTTTAGTACCACTCTATTGCTGAGGAAATTGTGTACAATGGGAGAAAGTGTTTGACATATTACTTAGAAAAAACAATATTAGTATTTTTATTTTATTATTTTAACAATATATATAAATATATATATTGTGACCAAGATTTACTTTACTCACATTTGAATTTGATAATTTCAGGCCGTGTCCGTCTATTGATGTCAAAGGGTCACTCATGCTACAGACCTCGTCGTGATGGCGAGAGGAAACGCAAATCTGTGCGTGGTTGTATTGTTGATGCTAACCTGTCAGTCTTAGCTCTCGTCATTGTCCGCAAGGGTGCACAGGTAAGAAAATCTATATATCTCGAGAGGTCACCTTTGTAATCTAAAACAACCGTGTTGTTTCTACTTTTGTGATATGTATATGATCATCCATAAAAATAATAATAGCTTTCCCTGGTCTTACTGTTTCCCAAATCGTCAAATTTGGGTAATTATATGCGACAGGGTATAGTAACTGGTATTTTGGAAATGCTTATATATTTATTGTAATAGCAATTCTAGTTATACCACACAGTAATAATTTTTAATTTTTGGTTACCAATTTCAGTGATCCTCATTATTTTTGAAGTGAAAACTTCATTAGGCGTGTTGATCGGTATTTTTTGCAGGAGATAAATTTGTTATTTCGCGTCATGATATACCACGTCATCATAACCGGGCGTATTTTATTTAGAAATAAAAGAAAACATGATTTACTTAGAACATTCTAAAAGAATCTAGATGTTCACAATTGGTCTACCAGGTTCAATCCAGGTTCAACTATATCTATGAATGATTCAGTGAAATCATCAGAATTTGATACATTATGATCTTTTCATTGATACTTATTATTAATTCTACAAAAAAAATGTAGGTTTTATTTTTGACATGTAATGTGTAAAATAACTATTATTTAATAAGAGACATAAGAGGGACTATATATATCCCTTCCCTAATGTGCAAATAGCAATATCTTTAGTATTGAACTGAATGATAATGAATAAAGGACATCTCATCATGGAAATCATATTTTTATAGGAAATTCCTGGACTAACTGATGGTGAAGTGCCCCGCCGTCTTGGACCCAAACGTGCGTCTAAAATCCGCAAACTGTTCAATTTGAAAAAAGAAGATGATGTACGTCGCTATGTCGTCAAGCGTCTTCTACCTGCCAAGGAAGGCAAGGAAAATGCAAAACCCAGATACAAGGTACCAAAAACAATATTCAATACAAAACGCCATGAGACAATTGAACTCGGTCTTCGGTATTAACGATTTATTATTAACTGGCTTAGTCAGAACTAGGGTCTATTTTTTAAGTTAGTTTTGGTTTTCATAAATTTTTGTGAGGCTATGATGAGCACTTCTTAACAGATAAACTGTATAGCTATAGACTCTATTCATGATGTAAAATCATGCATAATATAATAACATTGAAAGAAAATGATTTTCAAATACCTCAAGTGAATTTGTTACTTTTTGATTTACATTGTTTTGTATGTTCAAAATCTTTTAATATTATAGTAAATTATAATCAAAAGTCCCAATTATACCAGGTGAATGTTTAAAGTTTAATACCACCCTTCTATTGTGTGGTAATTCAAGGTCACATTTAACGTATAAAATAATAATATCAAAACTAATACTAATAAACAATAAAGAGAACCTGAGTTAAAGTTTGTTCTAAAAGTTTTAAAAGTATGGGGACGATACTTTTAAATTTAAAAAATCACGCCTAGTTTCAATGAACAATTTTAAAGGGGCGCTTTTCAAAGTTAATCATTACGTAACTGCTTATCGTGGGAACGCCGCACGAAGCGGAGTGCGGGTCGACGTGCTGGACGTGGCCCGGAATACGCAACAGGGTGTAAATCAGCTGATGTTGAGTGTATAACAGTTTTGCGTTTCTCGAGATAATTAGATCAAATATTAAGCACTTGTTTTTTTTTTTTATTGATTTATAACGAGCAGCAAGTAATAAATGAGTAATCAGAATGAGAATTGACTAATGATTGTCTTGTAAGAATATTGCTGTCGACTAACCAGTCGCGCTTTATAATGTAAATATAGTTGTTTAGAGGATCAATCATGTCCAAATTACTAAACTTATCATCATGGAATCTTTCATAGTTCCTACTAGACTATTAATTTGTTGTATTTGATTTACTTATTTTTAATTCCCAAGGAAAGGGACAGAAATCTGCTAGTGAATAATCTTTTGTTTGATGACATCCCTAATTTTTTTATTGCTTTTGAATAAAACATATTCTAGAGCAGCAGCATTAGGGTAAATCATTTCAGCGCCGAGCAGAAGATTCAGATAATCATATCTGTCTACTTTTACAGTGTGCTGAACATTCTTAATTATTTTAACTGAAATTGTACATTTGTTTTGCAGCTATTGGTATAATTTATTTGTTCGTATTCCAGGCACCTAAGATCCAAAGGCTAGTAACTCCGGTAGTGCTGCAACGCAGACGTCATCGTCTGGCCCTCAAGAAGAAACGCCTCGCCAAGCGCAAGTCGTCTGAGGCCGATTATGCTAAATTGTTAGCACAGAGAAAGAAGGAGTCCAAAGTAAGAAGATTTGAATTGTTTATTTATTCCAACAGCAGGTATCATGTAACCATAGTCTTTACTATGGGAATAATATGCTGCTGTAAGAGAAAGGGCTGTGTCTTACCCCTTTGCTTTTGATTAATATAAGCTAAGGTATTAAATCAGCGACAATTCTAATCTAATTGCTAACAAAATTAGCAAACCCTATGTTTTCAAACCTTTCATTTTTTTTATATATATAATTACATTTTAATAGTGTAATCGTCTTGTAGTATGTTTAATTCTACCACATTATTATTGAAGTTTTATGTTTATAATCAATACCTAGCTCATCAAAGTTTTTAAATAAATAGATTTGGCTAAAAAGTATAAGATTTATGATGACGAAACCTGTCTACTAGAACCATTAGTACAGTACAATTGCTTTATTATTTCTATGGTAATCCGATTAATTCTAATACTTAAGGATTATTGTCTATATACTTACAATTTTTTTAAAGACTAACAGACATTGCACAAGTCTTAAAGCATGAAATTTTGTATAGAAAGCACTAGGAATAGTAGAAACAGATATAAATTATATACATTTGCTATAAAAAAAAGTATGCATAGTTTTCTGTGTATATAAGCATACTGATAAATTGCATAAAAATGTGGTATTTATACTATGGATTCTATATTCGAAATTTTAAATAGTTTTAGTTAGGCGTATAATAAGGTAGACTATTATTAACTCCAAAACTAAAAAAAATAGATCAATCGTTCAGTCTATTCTAAGAAAAATTTATCTGTATTTTTACGTTTTGCTTTTTCTCAAAAACCAATTAAAGATCTGATACTTTCAGGATCATATTAGGTTATTAATTATTACATAATATCTAAGTACTGTTTAACCATCTTTCTTGTGTCGATTAACTATATTTATGCCCCTATGACCTCTACAGCTAAATTGTGATAAAATATGTAAATATCATCTATCTCAAGTCTGGATTCTCTTTGTTAGTTTGTTTTCATTTGAGCACACAAGTGTGTGACAACATTTTTAACTTATTTCTTATGGTACACAGGTCCGCCGTCAGGAAGAGATCAAACGCAGGCGTTCGGCTTCAATGCGCGACTCGAAGAGTTCCAGCCAGAGTGCGCCACAAAAGTGATCTATCTACATTAAACAATAAAATATGTAAAATCTATTAATGTAGTTTTTCTTTAACTTTATACATATGCCCAATGATATTATAACTAAAAATATATCATAAGCTCATCGTAAGTCCTGTAAGGGACTCTTTTTGGTTAGTTAGTCTTAGCCGAAATTGTCCGACTCTATATACGTGTACGCTTCAGTGCGACACATATGAAGGTACGCATATGTCTCACTAAAGTATATTCATGTCTGGTTAATTTAGCTCAGATGGTTAGTTTAGTTCGATTTGCATTATATCCAAGGCAACAGCCCAAGCCGAGCTTCTGCCACTCAGACATGGGCTGTTGATATTTTTAAAAATATCAGATTTTCGATATATCGATATTTATAAAACTATTAATATCGGGCTTCGATATATATCGGCTTTATTAAAGAATACAATTGTAAATCAGCTTAACATTGATTTGCAGTTTTTAATCCACTATATGTGTACAATTTATACCATAAATGTTACGTTACAGTTAAAAAAGCCACTTTCACAAACGTTACTCAATGATATTGATATTAATTGTCATCATTAATTTTTTATCTAAATAAGATAATTGTAATGTAATGTGTATCAATATTTTTCAGCCCATCAGTTACCAAGTGTTTTCAGTAGGGTGGTCTACTATTTTGACCGGTGGGATATCATTTCGATGTCTGCAGGTTCGAAATTTTTCAAAATTCGCGTACATTCACCGATTTAAATTGGTAACGCTATCAGCTGACGGTAAAGGACAACATAGTGAAGAACTTGAACCTGAGAAATGTTTTTGTAGTACTACAATATGTGGGAAAATATACAACTGTGGATTTCTCAGAGTTTGAAATCACCAATACGTCATGGGATGGCGTGGTGATTATGCCCATACCTTCTTTCGGGAAGAGGCTTATAGCCCTGCAGTGGGTGTCTTACAGGCTGATGATAAATATTTTTCAGTAAGTTTTTAAAAATGCTTATTACTTTATATGTTCAGCTGTTTCACTACTAAGATTACTATTACCAGCCTGCTCCAAATTCCGGTACCTCGGTTCATTGATCCAAGACGACGGCATCGTAGACAATGACGGGAGAATAGGATAAATGCAGGATGCACGAA
Organism: Antheraea yamamai; assembly: GCA_036509395.1. Lineage (NCBI taxonomy): Eukaryota > Metazoa > Arthropoda > Insecta > Lepidoptera > Saturniidae > Antheraea > Antheraea yamamai. Next base: position 6,273,122 of record AP028444.1, on the reverse strand, counting down.
ATCCTGCATTTATCAATTTGCAAATGCACGGGACGCCTGGCAGATGTGAAACATCGAAATCGTTTTGTATAAGTTATATGCCTAAAAGAACAGATTACGACAGAAATCTGCTATGGCATAATGAAAAGATAAAGCATTAGAAATGTGTTCCATAGAATAATGCCTATTTATTTATTTTATTACATACTAACTGACCTGTGCCCACTTCGTTGGGCGATAATAGGCATTATCAAGCTACAACTTTTCTCTAGAACTCAACCATATGTCTTTCATCATTAACCATTTCCGTTTTTTCAGTTCGACCATTTTTCTCCGACTCCCCAGATATTACCCCCTACAACTTCAGAAACTTTATCTGTTTATAATATTACTAGCGGGCCCGGCAGACGTTGTCCCGCCCTGATTATAAAAAAATCCTTGACAAATTATATACTAAAACGTACCTCATGAATCACTTTATCCACTGGTGAAACCGCATGGAGATCCGTTCAGTAGTTTTTGAGTTTATCGCGAACAGACAGACAGACGCGGTAGGGGACTTTGTTTTTTGTTTTATACTATGTAATGATAATTATAGATAATATAATTAGTTAATAGATTCTGCCCGCGAATTCGTACGCGTGTAATAGTTATTTTGAGCTAAGACGCAGCGGAAGCTGTCAAAAGGAAAAAAAGCCCCGATTTTAAAACATTTTTCATTATTGCTCCGCACCTATTGGTCTTAGCGTAATGATATATAGCATACTAGCCTCTGCCCGCTACTTCGTTCGCGTGGAATAGTTACTTTGGGCTAACGCTAACACGCAGCGGAAGCTCTCAAGAGGAAAAGAAATCCCGATTTTGAAACTTGAAATAGCGTGATGATGATATAACCGTCTTCGATAAATGAGCTCTCTAACACAAAGAATTTTTCAAATCGGACCAGTAGTTCCTGAGATTACCCCCTACAACGCCACAACGTCAGAAACTCACAAACTTTACATCTTTATAATATTAGTATAGATGACACTCACAAATAACGTGGCTTTCTATTGGTAAAAGAATTTTCAAAATCGGTTTAGCAGTTCCTGAGATTACCCCTTACAACGTCACAAACTTTACCTCTTTATAATATTAGTATAGAAAAATTCGTTTTTATTAAACACAATTAAAATACAAAAATTCAACTAGGTGCAGGCGCGGTGTGTTTGGCGGCATTTATCAAAGGGCGCTGGGTCGTCATTGTGTGCCGGGTAACACTAGTTGACTAGTATAACGAGTGGCCGACAAAATAATTTGAATCTTATGTTTATCCGGATAGGGTTGCAAATGTTTTTGAGCATTTCGTTAATAGTACAAAGTTTGTGTTTTGCGTCGCCACGTCGCGCCAAGCGAAAATCATGTTTACCCGCGGCTATAGATGTTTCACATCAAAACCCGTCTATAATTTAGCTCCGATCAAAATCAAGCAAGCAAATAAAAACAATAGATTTATTACAGAAAAATAGAATAATCACAATAAAATTTGTCCAATAAATAAAACAGACAACAAATATAAAAACGTAACAACATATTTTATTTCCTCAAAGGAGATTTTAATAGTCCAAGACCTACATATCTTGCCATTAATCTTAGATATGACGGGTTCAACTTTTTCCTTCTTTCCAATAATGATTTAAGATGTTTTTCCGAAGATTCGTCAAAAGGTCTTTGATAATCCGACGCCTGCAAAATTCAAGTAAACTAATAGTCAACAACCACTACCATAATAAATACGCCTACCTATTTATTTGTACAAATATAATTACGTATTACGGTTCACTTTTCTATGTTAAAACACTAGATAAGCAGTTTCGTAAAGTTAAAACACTAGTTTCTACGGCTATAATCTCTACTTTTTTTATAAAACCTACGGTAGCGAATGTAAGCCAAGCAATTTTAACTATAGTGCTATAGCCGCGTCGTTAAAATCAGTGGGTAATTAATTATTCTTTCTGTTATCAAGAAATATCACACCAGTGAGCTATAAACAATGGCCCTCGCTCCGGCTATAATACTTTCTCGTCGTAACACTTGTCAGATCACCCGTGTATACTACATAATGCATTATATAGTGTAAATCTCGCTTATATTGAACTTTAGTTAGCGGCATCTCATTGCAAATTATATTTAAAACCAATGTATGCACTTGAAAATTAACATTCACTCTGCTAGGAGTATTATTATTCTGTGCGCATTACTGTTAGCGTTACATAACGTACTCTGTGGTCAGCGGCAACCAACACCATAGAGCATCGACTAATAAATAGTCTGTACCATGGAAAATGCACGACTAGTCACTGCAAAGGTTGGTCCCATATCGCATGGGATTAAATAAGTGGTATTTAATTCAACAGCCAAAATAATTCACAAGTCAATACCAATACTTGTTGATTTGCTGTATGTTTATATAAAGCTACCTTTTGTTCGTAGCTTTGCTTGCGTTAATATAGCTTAGATCTTAGGAACACTACATTTTTTCTTGAGGAAAGGTACCCTATCTACTTTTCTGTAACCCTGCATGCAAAATTTCATGATGTTTGGTTGAGCAGTTAACGAGTTAATGTTCTAATTATGAATAAAGTTCAATAAAAATATCATCTGAAGAGTACTGACTGGCAAATATTATGTACTTTACATCATAACGCGTTTAAAAAAAACTAATAAAAATTCTTACTGTCGTTTTCGCGATCCAGTAGAGTTCTTCTAAAAGTTTATCCTTATTTTCATTAGAAGCGGGTAAATAGGATATACCTTCAATCTTCATTAAAAAAAAAAGAAATTAGTAAAAGTAACTTATGGATACGATAGCGATTTGCAATAATATTTACCTGCAAAGACGAATTTAAATTCTCTCTTTCTATAACCTCAATCTCCATATCCAGTTCCGACACTCTTGTGATTCTATTCACAGCGATACCTTGTAGAAGAATTGGTCTAAAACGGACTAAATTTGGCGTATCTTTCTTGTTTACCAACAAGAGTATCAAAAGAGCTTGACGCGAATTAATCTCGGATATCCAATTTTTTATCTATAATTACAAGAAAGTCGTTCATGCTCATAAAAATAACGAAGTGACGGTGACGATTAATGTAAGATATATTACTACAATAGGAGGTAAACTAACATTCTTACAAACAGTATAGTCCCCTTTAGTAACACGCATACAAAAGCAGACTTGTGTCATTTTATTTATATAGATATAGGATCCAATATAATTGAAAGGTATTCAAAACCATTTTCACTATTTCATGAAAAAGAAAACAAAACAAGTCTTACCTCTGTTATGGATAACATAACTCTGTCGTCCGAATGGCCATCAAAAACGCTCGATAAAGATTTTCTCCATCCTAGTAATCGAAAGAAATCGTCCAAATTCTTAATTTTATTTAAAGGCATACTAAAGCTTTCACTAGGTACATTGGCCGTGGCTTTGCATTTTTTGTACAACTTCACATATACTTCTCTTCTTATTTTTCTAATGCTTCGCTTTACTTGACTAAAACTAGTTTTACTTGCAGGAATTTCTATAATCTTTTCTATTTTACCATTGCAACACTCAATTTTGTTCGATAATATATTTGAGGAAGCTCCACAATCTATATCCATTTTGAAGTCTTTCAGACCTGTAAAGACTGTTTCTTGGTTGCCTTTATTCAAAGTTATATTGACGCTTAACCTATTTGCATTAACATCGAAAGTAATCAATGATAAAGTCGACAAGATAAAATTACTTGAATAATTGCAATAATTCTTGAATTTACTGATCATATCACTGAAATCGTACGGCTTAAAGGTCATTGCAACTCTCCAATTTCTCAAGTCGTAAGATTGCAGAGTTGTGCAAAATCTTTGCTTTTGAATAGGAATGTCTTCTATAACTTGCGATTTGTAAGACGTAGTGGTCCTTAGCTCCTTGTGATAAACCATTTGTCTAGGACTGAGATCACAAGGAATAAATAATTTATTAGATGTCGATGGCAATAAGTCCAAGTTTATTGTAGGTCCTGCCCACTCAAATTTATTAATAAATCGTTTTGTATTAGCTTTGATGGGTGTCTTAAATAATCCATCAATAAAACGTCCTAGATGGACTTGGGACATTTTAAAAGAGTACGCATTCTCATAATAGGATAACTCAGAGATCGTAGATAAATGAGATTCAGTCTTACTTACTAGTAACGTAGGAAAAGTCTTCACTTCGGATTTAATTAAACTTCTTACCATCTTAGGTAATATATTACAAAGTTCAGCTGGTAATATTGCATTGAAAATCGATGTTTTACATTTAAACACTTTAGTTTCATCATCTGATACATCAAGCGGAATAAAGGAATATGACTTTTTTAAGCTTTTTAAATTCGTATGTGGATTCATTGGTACTGTGATCACATCGAATTGTACCCGGATGTTTAACATACAATGCTTCACTTCCACTTTATTTAAATTTAATATTTTTATCTCCAGTTCAGGTAATGTGGCATCAAAACCTGGTAGAGCTTCCAAGAGACTGTGATATTTATTAAAGGTCTCCTTGGAATTTGATATTTTAAGAGATTCTACTTGATCGGTTTGTATTTTCGCAATAACGTTTACAGTTGTTTGTATTGAAGCTTCCTTTGAAACTATAACATAATATTTATTAAATGAAAGAAAAGATCATAATATTATTATACTGCTAATAACATTAATACTTACTCGTAACTTGTTCATTGTTAAAATATTTTTGGTCTTCATTATAATATACACCATTTTCAATGTTCATTGTAACGGTTTCGACCAAATTAATTGATTTCATTTTTGAGGGTCTCATTATTGATAGTCTGTCTTTGGTGTATAATGGATTAACAGGGTTTCTACATCGATTTTTTAAACGCTCTTTTACATTTACAGTGTGTAGTGAATTTCGATTGCCATTAATGTCAGTCTTACTGCAAATATTTTTAGACGCCACATGTTTTACATCACCTCCTCCTGTTTGATGAGTTACTTCATGTATATTTGTACAAGGTGATTTTTTGTATAACAATTGCAACATTTTATCTTTTGTTTGTAACTGTTTAGGTTTCATTTCTAAAATCGGTACAGCCTCTTTTCTTATGTTCTGATTAGTAAATGACTCAGCGTTATGAGTTCCCTTTTCTTTAGTATCAATATTACACGTAGCTATTTTATTACTTTTGCGAATATTTGCAAATTTATTTTCAGTTTGAACTGTGTACCTCCTCGTTTTGCGTATATTGTTATCTATTTTTCTATGGGCTTCAACACATTTATCTTTTTTAGAATAGTCACTTTTCCATTCTAACATGAAAGGCCAAATATGTTTATCTAATCCGGCAAATTGAGGATGATCACAAAAATCCATCACTTCTATATCAGAACTGATTTCGTCTCTGTCTAGAATCACAATTGGAAATTTAATTCTTGCAAGTCTTCGTTTTATATCCGTTTGCGTTAATTTAGGTATTAACGTTGTGTTAGTTATTTTAGTAAATAAACGCGGTTTTCTTTTTTGTAATTCCGTTATATTAGGCGATACCACATCTTGATCTTTACTTACAACCACTTTGGTTATTCCTTTTATATACTGACTAGATTCGTCCGAAGATATTTTTAATGATTTGTTCGTATCTAAAAATATGCTATATTTATTAAAAGTATTATTAAAATTATACGTTTTCAGCTAAAGGCTCATCTTCTCGTAATGCCGGTACTTTAATTTTCACTATTTCTATTTAACATATTAATATTGAAGTGTAGAGTTGCTAAAATAATTATTAGTTTTTTCTTTTACATTTTGAGTATCGGGATGGTTTAGATTTGTATCGTACATACGTATTGTACGATTAGTAAGTGCTCGTTAAAATAGCGCTGAATTTAGTAATTTCTTCTAGTCAATCTATTCTAATATTATAATGCTGAAGAGTTTGTATGCTTGAACGCGCTAATCTCAGTAACTACTGGTCTGGTTTGAAATATTCTTTCATTGTTAGATAGCTCATTTATAGATATATCATCACGCTAAGACCAATAGGAGCGGAGCACCAATGAAGAATGTTTCAAAATCGTTTTTTTTTCTTTTGAGAGTTCTGCTGCGTGATAGCGTTAGCTTAAAGTAACTATCCCACGCGGACTAAGTCGCAGAAAAAGGTTGTACAATATATAAATAAAAAAATAACTAACAACGTCTAACTAACATTTTATTCTGTTCATATTAAATATACCTTTTAAATAGTTAAAGGCAGCTTTACTGGACCCAGAATGCACCGAATTTTCGAAATTGTCAGAAAATTCATCTCGATCATTAGTTTGCGTTTTATGTTCTGATTTTTTTATATTCAGATGACCGTTTAAACGTCCCACAGAGTTCTTAGGTTTCTGAATAATATTTTCACTTGAAACAATATAATTTCCTTTACAGTTCACATTTTCAGAGTTATTTTCGTTTTTCATAACTGTTGGAGTATTATCAATAGCTTTCATTTGTCTGTCTCTAAATTTACACAATTTATTAATTCTTGGTCTGTTTTTAATATGACTTTTATTTTTTATTGGAATACAATTATTAGCTTTAACGTCCTTTGCCAAATTGTGGGTCTTCAAAATATTTTTCTCAAATTCTTCACATAGCTTACTAAAATCATCTTGTTTATCGATAACAGTAATACGATCAAAACTAGATGACTGAGAAAAGCTTTTAGATTTGCTACCCATTTCAACGTTGGAAATATACGCAAATTCTTCAGTGCGGCAAGTTTCTATACAACTGCGAAAAAAAAAATTAGTAAATTCCAACTGTATTAATTTTTTTTACATAACTTATGTGATAAATGTTACTACTTTCGCTTAATTAGAGTTCAAATCAAACCATAAATATTTTATTCAATTTAAGCCCTAAGAAGGTGCTTATGACCGCCAAAATTACCACTCCGTTCGGAAACCAACCCAGTCACCGAGAAAGTTCTAAGTAAATAGTTTATTTTTGTATGCAAGAAATATCGTGTTATCAAATAAACAACATAATAGAATAGATAAGTACAAGTTCCTGGTGTTTCGCGTGTTCAGAATGTGACAAATACGAAATGTAACGTGATTTTTTTTTGTTCCCCTATACGTATCAATTTCATAAGTATAACAAATATTGTTCGACTATCGGGTATGAACAAATCGTAAGGAATATAAACCTCGACGCTGCCATGTATCAACAAAAACAAAGAACTATACAAGTTTCAGCAATAGATATATCGTGGGTTAAAATAATTAAGCCCAAATATACCTTCGACAAAAGACTTTTCTCAACAATAAGATATTGTGTAAGATGTAAAAAGGCGCTGAGAAAAAAGTATATGACAATTTTACCGCGTATCTTTCCTTTTATAACGCTTTGATACTTTCTTTTTCCTTGGCGTCACAACAGTATCATCAGAAGCGGGAGGTGAAGGTCTAAACTGGAATCTGTTCATATTTCGCAAAACTTTCCAGATATTGTGTCCGCTAAATTGTTTTTCAGCTTGAGATTTATGCATCGAGTGTGGTTTTATTCTTCGCGAAACTCTTTTTCCGTCACCGTGGAAATTCCGTATAATATCATTGGAACTAGAATCTACATCACTGTTAAAATGTGAATAATATCGAGAATCCATATCATAGAATTCACGATTTTGCAATTTCTTCTTAATTTGTCGTGGAATTCTCTTTTTAGCTCTAACTTTATGGGTAACATCATCTTTGTTAATATATTCTGAATCATTCATATCACTAACAGTACATTTTTCCACGATGTAACTTTGTTCATTGGGAAGAGTTAAAACTGATTTTTTAACTTTCTTATTAGGTATTATTGGTTTGATTTCATCAGAACTTGCCTTATATAAGTTGGCAGCCAGAGGAAATGAGGATACAAAATCAGGTTTTACTTTTTGGACTGCTTTTCTATGAGTGACTCTAGCAGTCGTTTGACTATTATCTTCAACAAGATATGGAGACTTAAAACCTTTTTTCAATTGACTAGTTACACTAGCAACACTGCTGTTGGTAGTAGGATTATTTTTATCCAATCTATTTGAAAAACTGCCTTTTTTATAACATTTGGACATTGGTAAGACTTTATTATGTGACGTAATATCATAGGAATTTATTGCCATATCTCAAAAAAAATCTTCGAGATCTTAACCCGTTTTGAGGTTAAAAAACTCTAATTCTGTAAAAAATAAGTATAGTATTTTATACAACCAATATATTTTATCGAAGTATAACAAATATGAATTAAAATTTACTTACTTCTTTTCACAATAATTTCGATAGCACAGTCTAAACGAGTTTTCTACATGGAATTAAAATTATGATTATTCTTATAAAATTTTACTGATAAAGCTGAATCAAAAGACTGATAAAAAATTCATTTGACATCATGTAGAGATTTGGCAAATAGATTTTTTAGGAACCAAAAGCATAATATTTTTAAACGTAACTGCCAGTATTAATGGTAGGTATTCTTGTTCGGATATCTACAGATTATTATCTCCAGTTTAACAAATTATATTAAATAAGTTAATAAAGGTGTAGCTACCGAGAATGTCATCCTCTCTGGCAGACTGGCTGAAACTTTTTGTAAATATTGTAAATAGAATATCGTTCAAACAATTGAACACATAAATGAAATGTCGCATGTCTGTATAAATAGCTTTTATGATAATTTTAATATACAGTCTATTTTACAATCTCCAAGTCTTATTATTACGCTGTCCGTGTTAGTCTGGAATATTCTAGTAGTGAGCCGAAGCTCCTACATTTGGTGACCCCGACGTGATGACGCACCTTCGGCGGTGACAGCAGTGGGATGCGAAGCTCCAACGGAAAATGTTCAGAAGTTAGTTCAGACTCCTACATTTAGTGACGCCGCGTTCCGCGCGCTCTCCAGAGATGATCCCGAGGTTTCTACAATAGTAACGCCGTCGCCGCGATGCATTTCCGCGCACCAGAGCCTCCTCATCCGAAGTCATGCCGAGTTCTACTATCACGCACGCTCACGTGATATTGCCGCCGCACCTACAGTGATGTAACCACGCGGAAAAAAACACAGGAAGGACGATGCCAAGTTATGAAACGGTTATTCCTACCCTGTAAACGCAAGCTTATTACAATTTTCACTCGCGAGATTCCTGCAAGACTACGTCGCCGTCACAATGATGCTACTCTCATCGACGGTTTGGCAAGAATGCAAGACGATGCATTTTACCCTGCCAGGAATCTACCAGCGAGGAACGTAACTACCGCATCTAACACATCACTAGGAAGTCGAACAGTCCAACGAGTGCATACGACGCCGTACCACGCACAAAGCAATGGTGTGATCAAACACTGGTACCGTATGAACAGCACTTACAGCTAGACTGACAACAAATACTCGGAGACGATTTTCTTCTATATCATCAGCTGATCGTCGATCTCGAAAGCCGACAGCTTATTGATAGCACGACAAAACTCTCAGTCAAAGTTCCTGCACGCATCTCGGTTCCCGAAACCACACGCAGTATCAACCCTGGATTGTCAAATCGCAACATATTGAATTCCCAGGTACGCCAACATTTACTTCGATGAATTACGTTCGAATCAAAACGTCCGAACACTTTATCGAAACGACTGGTCAAACGATACACTGCCGTGCACGACAATACCGCGCCACATCGCGATGAAATTGTCGAAACGGAACACATGATGAATCGAGGCTTATTCAGACCCAGCAACTGTCCCTGGTCAAGCCCATTTTGTCGCCAAGAAGAAAAACGGAGACATTTCACGTCTGCGGAGACTACAGACTCATTTAGACTACGCATCACTAACAAAATAAAATGTTTCGTTCAAGCAGATATTCAGCCATTAAAATATCATTTCCTACGTGTCGTCGCTCTCAACAAACCTCCATTACAAAGCACTTTACAAAAGTTTTCACTACAATGGCCTACTAGAGAAGCAATCGCATCCATCGATCGTTTAAAACCTGCCTATGGTTTCAACGAAGTGGATCAACAAAGCACTACTCTAGGCAACGCTACTTCCGAGCCAATCACCCTACAGAAGACTCGTTCCGGTCGAAGCATCAAGATGCCGGTACGCTTCGCTTGAGGGGGAATCGTGTAGCTACCGAGAATGTCATCCTCTCTGGCAGACTGGCTGAAACTTTTTGTAAATATTGTAAATAGAATATCTTTTTTTTTTTTTTTTTTCGAACTGACTACGCTATTGACCAAGCAAGGTCTTAACAGCTTCACCGGACTACTAAGGCGAGCGCTTAAGGCACTCAGCCGAATTTATTTTGACAACTAGCTCAAGGGTGCGCGGCACACCTCGGCTTTGGCTGTTGCCTGATACATGCAATTCGCGACCTATCTGAGCTAACCTAAGCTAAGCTAACTATTCATACATATATGAGTTGTTGAAACATATATGTGTACCAAGCATACATACCTCAACAACCCTTATATATATTTCGTATCGGATAATTTTTTAAACTATTTCAGTTTGATAAGGGAAAAGAAATAAAACCCTTCCACTTGCATGTGTAAGCGTGTATGCGTGCACGTGTGTGGAGGTGATATGTGTAATGTTGTTGCAGTGATGTAAATTTGTGTCACTGTATCGCGCGAGCAGCGCACTCAAGGGCTCCCCGCCGAGGGAACGGACCTAGGCTTGAGCTGCTGCCGAGGGGGGCCTAGTCTGGTGTGCGGGAGCGAAATTTACACCCAGACCACGGCGGCGTGATCTGTGGTTACGCGGGCGTGGGCGTGAGCACGCTCTGTTTAGAGAGACAGGCTGGTACTGATCGTTCACTGCCGTTATTTCATCGGGAGGGTCGGTAAAAATATGTCGCGGACGTCTTTTACAACGCGCAGCGTTTGGTACGGGTTCGTATTTTGCGGCGGATACCACTAACGGACTGGGATGATTCGCGGCTTTTTCAAAATAACTAATCGTAAGTGATTTTACGTACGCCCAGATAGAAGGCATCTCTAGGTCCCTATGTAGATCAACTCTCCGGACGTACCACGGGGCACCGGTCACTTTACGTAAAACGCGGTTTTGAAGAACCTGCAACTTATGAAAATTATCTTTCGACATATGCGCAAAAACGGGACTGCTATATGTCATCACGGGACGGATACACGTCTTATACAAAGTGAGCTTGTGTCTGAGGGACATCTTACTCCTATGACAAAGCAACGGATGGAGGCGACCCAAGACCATAGCGGCTTTGTTTCGCACTCTATCTATATGTGACTCGAAATTTAAATGTTTATCTAATGTAACACCGAGATATTTGACCTCGTCGGCCCAAGGTATATCGGTTCCGTATAGCCTGATGGGCTCGAGGTTATTACTACGTCGTAAAGGATCGAAGAGTATCGCGGCGCTCTTATCAGGATTAACTTCTATGCGCCATCGACGAAACCATTCACCGAGTGTGCAAACGGCCTTTTCGATGCGCTTCCTAAGAAAGTCCGACCGCAAGCTGGAAGTGTAAATAACGGTATCGTCAGCATAGCAACCTACCTCGACCCGTTTAGACCGAGGTAGGTCACTGATGAACAGATTGAAGAGCGAGGGCGCGAGTATGGAGCCCTGTGGCACACCTGAGCGTATCGGGTGGGGCAGGGATAGTTCCCCATCCACTCTAAAGCGGAAAGTCCTATCAGTGAGATAATCGTGGATAATATGAATTAACTTATCGGGTACGTGATATTTACATAATTTATGGACGAGCCCTCCATGCCAGACCTTATCGAAGGCTTTGGCGACATCGAAAAAGACTGCAATTGTGCGTTTCGGTTTACGTTTCGGGTCGGCATTAAAATTAGAGAAAATGTACTCCGTGAGGTGGTGTACTTGATTCGTGCAAGAGTGTTCGGCACGAAATCCGAACTGCTCAGGTGGTATTAATTTTAAATCTGTAATCGAGATCTGGAGACGGTTCAGAAGGAGCCGCTCGTATAATTTACCTAATGTATCTAACAGGCTAATCGGGCGATAGCTATCGGGAAGCGTAGCTTTTTTGCCGGGCTTGTGTATGCCTATCACTACGGCCTTCTTCCAGGCGGCTGGAAAGTGGCCCTGGGACATGGCCGCATTGAAGATGCAGACCAATAGAGTTATGATGTGATCGGGAAGGAGTCTCAGTACCTCGTTCCTGATCCCATCGGGACCTGGGGACTTCCTAAGCTTGAGACGCTGGATGGCGGTCGAAACTTCATCGAAAGTTATTGAGGTTAGGGTATCCACGGGAGGGGACGCTAGTGCATGCTCTGCCGACAATTCGATCGACCCAATATGGATAGGGTCAGTGTTGTCAGTGTTCGGTGAACACTGTTTTTCTAAACTCGCGGCAAGACATTCCGCTTTATCTATGCTATCGAACGCAGGAGGCAATCCGGGACCTCTATCGAGAGGAGGCATCGGAGTAGTGAGATCCGACTTTAAAGTTCGCGAGAGTTTCCAGTACGACAGGTGAGACGGCCGGAGATCCTCCAGAAGTCTGTCCCACCTGTCGCCCCGAATCTCTGAGATACGAGATTTGACTATTTTACGTAAAAAGCGTAAACGGTCGCGATTTTCTGCAGACGGGTAAGTGTCGTGAGCTCGAGTCGCGGCGTTCTTTTCCGTAATCAACGCTCTCACGTCGTCGGGGAGTATAAAACGGCGATCATTCGCCGCTTGTACCTCTTTCGAGGTCTCTCTGACGGCGGTCTGGAGATAGTCGACCAGGGAATCGATAGCCGAATCCGCGTCGGCTTTAGACACCAACACGTCCGGAATCCTGTCTAAATTGCTAGACGAAGGATTTTCTTTAAAATAACGAGCGAGTTTCGCGTAATCAGCCACCCTAACCGACGGAGGGGTGAAGTCTGAGTTAAAACTTAACTGTAATACGACCGGGCGATGGTCCGAATCAAGTTCGTGTACGACTTGTATGAGTCGTACCCGAAGTGTGATATTTTTTAACAAAGCTATGTCTAAAACTGATGGACGGCAGTTATCCTGATAATGGGTGGGTTCCGGAGGGGCTATGACGTCAAACGCGAGAACCCTACCTAGTTCGTCGAGTATCCTCCCGTTACGAGAGGTTCTCGGACTATTCCAGATAACGTTCCCGCTGTTGAGGTCCCCCGCTATAATGACTGAGTCTCCTAAATTAAGCAACGCTTGCAAATCGGTTTTTAACAACTGCTTATTCGGTGAGAGGTACGCGGACACTAATATAATGGATGGATGACCGGTCATACCTAATTTACACACTGACACTTCCATATTAGTTAGAGCGGGCGAATCTACCGGCATGCAATATAATGAACGCCTATAATAAATTAAGGTGCCACCCCCGCGGGCGACACGGTCGTTTCTGATTATATTGTAATTCGCGATTCTAGGATTTCGCATTTTAGGTTTTAGAAGCGTTTCTTGGACGAGGAGAACGTCTATCTGTCTATCGCGCAAAAAGGCAGCTACTAAATCGCGCTGTGTCCTAAGAGAATAAATAAATAGAATATCGTTCAAACAATTGAACACATAAATGAAATGTCGCATGTCTGTATAAATAGCTTTTATGATAATTTTAATATACAGTCTATTTTACAATCTCCAAGTCTTATTATTACGCTGTCCGTGTTAGTCTGGAATATTCTAGTAGTGAGCCGAAGCTCCTACAAAGGTTTTTATATAAAAAAACATATTTAATTACTAAATCCCATTCAACTACCGATCCTGCCGTAGGCAGAAAAACCTCCAATATTTTTTAATAATAAAACCGTTTTTATTTGTATTACTGTTCGTTTTATTTTATTCGTATTTTTGTCGCTTTCAGTCGGCCAGTCAGTTCTGTCGGTTCATTCATGTAGAGCTATAATTTGTAATTAATATACACGTTACTTCTAACTATACTATACTGTGACAGAAATGTTAATATTGAATTTCTTCAAAACGTCCAAAAAAAGCTCCTCGAAATTTTAATAAAACTTTAGATTATAGCGGAGCAGAATTCCCGACAGTATAATTGTAGGAATTTCAATATCTTACCATAAATTATAATAATATTTATAACTTCTATGAAAAATTTGAACTATTTGTTTCTTATGTAATTTCGTATAACGAGAGAAAATTGTGAGTAAGAAAGTCTTTAAAGGATTTAAAAATACTACAGATACAAAAACAACTTTACACATGCTCCGGCCTAGAGGCCTAATATAGATATTAAAGGTATTGATATATAATACAGTAAAAGCTCTTATTCGCGGGGTATATGTTCCATAAATATGCCGTGAATATAGAAACAGTGAATAAGGAATGGTAATTTATATGGGATTATAGGGGATACGTTCCTAAGTGACAAAATAAAAAAAAATATATAAAAAAAATCAATAAAGTTTTTGACCATATTGATCAATTGTTATCTTGAGGTTTAGGCAATTTTTGGCGGGATTTTGGTCTGTCATGTGGTGGATTTTATATTTTATTCATAATCTTATGTTACTTGACTCTATATTGTGTAAAATTGGGGGTGTTTTATGTAATATAGTTTGTTTATTGTGCATAAGTGAAGTGAATGGAAAATAATACCACGGACCATGAATTCTGAGATGCCACAAAAACTCCATGGAAAGTTCTAACAAGAGAGCCACCATCTTGTTGGAACATTGAATTAACTACTCGACAATGGAAATTAACAAACACTCTGGAAATTAACAAACACTCTGGGTGAGAGAAATGAAATAACTCAGACAAAGAAGATGGCACGCTACTATTAACAAGGAGATTAAGATAAAAAAGATAGTTAAAAGAATATGTACGAAATATTATAATATAGAAGATTTATCGCTTATAACTTTATATTAACTTGTACACGGAAGAAAATTGGTTAAAAGATACAATATAAGAACTACCTATATTAACAACTTCAAAATTGGCAAAACGAAATAATTCAGACAAAAGGAAGTTGGTACGCTACTATTAACAAGGAGATTAAGATAAAAAGATGGATAAAAGAATATGTACGAAATATTACATTGTAGATTTGGTGCTTATGCCTTTATATTAACTTGGACACAGAAGAAAATTGGTTAAAGGATACATAAGAAATACCTATATGACAACTTCAGAATTGGCAGTATGGAATAGTTCCTTCGCCTGTCCTATTGGACGAATATTATTACTACTACTACTGTGTTCGACATTAGATGTCATTCATTGACATTTGACAGCTTATAATCACCTGTAGTGCTCAATTTAAAATTTGTAATCGTCGTATTCTCTTATTGATCTTTGTTTTAAAATTACAGAATTCGATATTGAAAAGAAAATGAATATAATACAGTATGTGCCTTTTAAGTCGTTTGTTCATCCCTCATTCTGGCATACACTGACTGAAATGAAACTAGATGTTGATAAACTAAATGAATCTACAAAGCGATTATTTGGGCGTTTTACTTACCGTGATGATATTGGTGCTGTATTCGAAGTGGATGGTACTTCTTTTAATATGTATGTATCCGCAGTTATTTATAAAAATCTAAATAATTAATTTCGTTGACATCTAGTATCAATTTATTGTCGCATTTGAAGAGCAATCTGTAAAAGGCCTTAATTTTTCATTTTTATAGATGTTTACGTTAATCAGCGTGTATGATTAAACAAGAAGTTTATCTAGATTGAATATTCACAAGATAAACATACAATATCAAATTATCAGAGTAAGGTATAGATGGTATAGTATGGGTAAATAAGGTATACCCTGTAGGATACACTTAATTTATCTCATCATTAATAACATAGAAGTTTAAGAAACTTAATATACAGATTTTACTTGATCTATATAAAAATATTAATATACACAGGTTGTTCAAAATATTTGTATTAATTTTTTATATCATACATATAGTCACATATTTTAAATGATATTGCGGACATCATTTTCATTCTGCAAGAAACAATGAAACTCACATTTACATTTATAATATTAGTTAGGATCTTTTCAGCCTAGTCTAGTAGAATATGGTATAATAATGCCTTAACATAATCTACATGTAAATGAAGTGAAGATAAAAGTTTTCAGTACGTATCTTTTTTCCTCTGTTTTTTAACAGATTTTCTTTATTTTTCTTTAGTGGTTATCAAAGAGATTTAGTGTTATGAATAAAAAAAATTGCTACCAGTTTATTTGAAGTCAAAGTCCAATTCTAGCCTTTATTCTATAATTTACAATATGTGTACAGTATAAAAGCTACCATTTACAAAAAAAAAAAGAAACACGGATAATAATATCTATTTATTAATATCTAAACAAACAAAATTGTAACCCTTATTATAGTATATACAGGCTGATAGTTTAGACAGTAGCAATATTTATGGAAGATAGCCTGCACTCATTTTTCGTATTAAATCAATTTAATAAATAGTTGCTTAATATTTGAAAAATTATACGCAATCCTCTAAGCTTCTATATTAAAGTATGGTGTCAATGACTGTCGGGTGATTTCACTTTTATTTGAAAGTGAACGAGAGAATGTTATGTTCAAAGCAAAAGGGATTATTGTCTGTTTTATTATCGAAGTTTATGAACTCCGAGTTGCCGCTTATAGCTTTGGGCACCGATCATTGCACCTAGGTTTACTATGGTTTTGTTTATACTTTTGAAAGTATTCATACAAACTTTAACTTAGGTTCTCTTTGTTATTTATTAATATTTGTTTTGATATTATTATTTTATATGTTAAATGTGACCATAAATACTGCGAGTGTTTAACCTTTCACCTTGTATATAATGTATATTTTAGTGGTTGGAGTTGTACTAATATTAGTAATATTTTAGGGAGGCCCATTCAGAGCAACATTACATAAATGTAACTGGTACACTCATGAACAAAAATACAGTTGAGGACTTCAAATCTTTGGATAAAGCATCACTCTTGAACAGTGCTGGTGAGGTGATATGGTCTAATCTTAAGAAAAAGCTATGGATAAACAATCCTAGTGCATTGTTGAATTTTTTTATACTGTCTTTTTCTGTAAGTATATCACTTATGTAATAAAAATATATAAGTAAAATAAAAATACCATAATTAAAAGTGTTCAAATATGTACTTGAAATGTGACCTATTGAGAATTAACTAAGAGAAAATTAATATGGTGTCTGCTTTGAAAATATGAACACAACTTCCATAATTTACATAAAACATTTTAGCAATTTACTTCAAACATAGCTTCTAAAGTGTTAAACTTTAAAGATGTCAAAAATATTCACTTAACAGTAAAATATCTGGTTGTAAAACAATTCAAACTTAATTAAAATCTTCAAATAATGACATGTCCCTTATCTTATGAGAGTTCTTAATTAATAATTAATATCTTGGTTTTAAAAACTTGTTTCTTGTTCTTTAATTATCATTTTCATTATCTTTACAGGATTTAAAAAAATTCCATTACTACTATTGGTTCGCATTTCCTGCTCCTAGCCAACCTACAGTTTATTTAAATGAAAAAAGCAGGATAATAACAGATGAATTAAATAATCAACAGTTACAACAGTTGACAATTGGATACAAAGAGTTACCCGAAACACAAAAGGCTTTCTTTATAGCTATTAAAAATAAAGAAAATCTTATTATAAGAAAACTCTCAGAAGTTTTAAGTGCAGAGAAAATAAACCAACCAGATCTGAATATTAACATGACTAGTACTTATTTCGTTTTTACGGATCCAAGTAATGGAGACAATCCTGGTTGGCCTCTCAGGACATTTGTAGCAGCTTTACTACAACATTGCCCTAGTTTAGTTAATTCAAACTTACTAGTAATTGGAATTAGGTGTGGAGTAAATGGCAGTATAGAAAATAGTATTGTCCTCAGTATAAAAATACCTCAGGTAATACAAATAATATTATCTATACATATAATAAAAATGAAGTGTCTGTATGTAATATCAAAATAAAATAAAAATACTGATTGGGTACAAAGGTACACACGCTATTGATAACAAAAATGCAATTTTTAAAATTTTTGGCTTTCTGTCTGTCTGTCTGTCTGTTCCGGGTAATCTCCGAAACGCCTGGACCGATTTTGACGGGAATTTCACTGGCAGATAGCTGAAATTACAACGGGTTACTGAGGCTACTGCAAATTAGACTAGGTATTACCCGCGGCTTCGTCCGCAATGCTATCTCCAAAACGGTTGGACAGATTTTCACGGAACATTCACCAGCAAGTATGGAACATCATAACAAGTAATTTAGTATATTTTAATTTAAACTAGCTGTTAACCGTGGCTTCGCCCGCAGTATTATCTTCAAAACGGTTAGACCGATCTTCACGAAACTTTCATTGACAGATATCTATCCTTATAAAAAGTAATTCAAGTAATTTTAGTTTATACTATCTATTAACCGTGACTTCGCCCGCAGTGTTATCTCCAAAACGGTTTGACCGATCTTCACGAGACTTTCACTGACGGATAGCTGACCTTATATAAAGTAACTCAAGCAATTTTAGTTTATACTAACTGTTAACCGTGGCTTTGCCTGCAGTGCTATATCCGAAACGGTTCAACCGATTTTTACGGGACTTTCATCGACAGATAGCGGACATTATAAAAAGTAATTTAGTCTATTTTAATTTAGACTAGCTATTAACCGTGGCTTCGCCCGCTGTGCTATCACCAAAACGATTATACCGATTTTCACGAGACTTTCACTGGTAGATAGCCAATCTTATAAAAAGTAATTGAGGTTATTTTATTTTAGACTAACTGTTACTCGCGACTTTGCCTGCATGAAATTTAGCAAGATTTCAACTCATTCTTTATTTTTAATTAGAGAAATAATTGTCAGCTTATTGTTTACAATTCGACATTATAATTATTAATAACTTTAATGATATAGAGGTCTTCCTAATAAGATTTTAAATTATAAACGTATTACGTAAAGAGTTCCATAATACAATTTCTTGCGGAACAGATAAGCGTTTATTATTTGTATAGTCATAAAATCTTAATTATAATAATGTCAATATGTATTAAATTTAAAGTAAATGTAAATCTTTATAATAATATTTTAAGTTATTGTTTCATTAGTTCCTTATATGGTGTAAGTGAGCACTGAGGTAGTTATATTGTGAGTTAAGGTTCCAAATATGTTGCTGATGACAAACCCCATTTGACACGCCGTTTGTATTTATATATCTATTGTACACGTTACATGTTACTTTTAGTGGCGTGCGCGTCGTACTTACAATTGTCTTTAAAGAGCATTTCTGTAATTATTTAATAAGAATACAAGAAAACGCGTGCGGAGCTACGGGTACAGCTAGTTATTAATAAAATTATAGATATACTGGGTACTAGGTTAGACGCCAGCAATATTTTTACAGGGCAATCATTAGTTGTTTCTGGTTCTAAATCAATTAAAAAAGTTGGTGCTTAATACTTAACCTAATCATCTTGAGAAAAGCAAAACGGATTTACACTTAACATCAGAAGATTTACCCAAAAAACGTGATGAATCACCGCATTCAATGCGGTGATTCATCACGCTTTTTGGGTAAATCAACCGCTCGTTTGCCGCGCAGTCCGGCTCGTGACCCGCACCTCGACCCGCGTCCCTCTTCGCTTTGTTCGACGATGTGGCATTCCGACAATAAGCAGTTACCTAATGATTACCATTGAAAATTGTCCCTTCAATTCTGTTCATTGAACCTAGGGGTTGTTTTATTACGTTTAAAAGTATCCTTCCTGTACTTTTAAAAGTTTTAGAACAAACTTTAACTAAGATTCTCATTGTTGTTTATTAGTATTTGTTTTGATATTATTATTTTATATTTTAAATGTAATCATGAACTACCACACGATTGAACGGTACTAACCCTTAAACAGTCACCTGGTATATAAAAAAATATAGAGGTTTGCCATTATGAGCGCAACACACAAAAGCTATTAGATAGATTTCGATCAATTTTATCGATCCTTATCTAAAACTACAATTATTATAAACGTTACGCGTTCAGTGTGTGTGATGTGTGTTACCGATAGTGTTACCAATTTAAATTCTAGTAAATGTATGCGAATCCGAAAGATTCATTGGTACATCCCGGGGTTCAAACCTGCGTGCATAAATGATATTCCACCGGTCAAACCACCACAACTTTCAATTTTTTTATAATATCATATTTATATATCATATTTTTATATAATGACAATGTTACAGAATGTTCAAACAGTTGAAAGTGCTGGTTGGGTTGGTTGGGAAAGGAATGATAAAGGAAACTTTGGTCCAAAACTGGCTAATATGTCAGCATCGATGGATCCTATGATGTAAGATCTTAATTTATTATTAAAAGGGCATTATTTAAAATTTTGAATTAGTACGTAATAACTGACTATGTTTAAAATATGCATGTAATATTTAATTTTTATACTACAATTTTTATACCACAACAGCTATTTAAGTTATATATAAATAGGTAAAGATAAAACTGTTTGGTACCATCTTTTCCTCTGTTTTTCGAGAGATTTCCTTTTTTTTTGGCTTATTAACTGTTTGCCTAATATAGTCCGCATCAAACTTTTTGGTCGCTCTGAGTATAGCTTTAAGTTCGGCTTTGCGCATAGTAAAGTCAAGAGGTTAATACAAATCCGAGACTTTATTTACAATTTTGGTATGTCCCTTTTCTTTCACATTCCTATCTGCTAATTTCCTAAATTCCATTTTCCTATTCTTTTATTTATTCCTTTTTCCAGCAATTTGCGCCACATGCTCCATGAAATCCAGGAGCGGTTCCCTGGTTTTATCATCTCGAATAATTTCGGTTCCGAAAGTTGGATGTCTAACTGGGATTGGATAATACAGTAGATATTTGCTTATGACATTAAGGATGTAGCAGTATAAAGACCACGTTACAACTTTCAGAAGATTTTATATAGACAAAGCTAGAATATTAATAGTTAGTCACATCGTGTATTTGTCAGTTATTAATAGCAGACAACATTTGTTCACCAGGTTGGTGAGCATTGGGTACTTACTTTAATTAAATAATCCGCCTTAAACAGTATTTGTTTTTATTTTATTTTTTTTTAACTTTATTTTTGGCAACCAACCTTTTAGGTTATTACTGCCATTGTCGAGTAGTTAATAATATTACAAGTTAGTGTCCTGCGATCATTTCAATGTCAATATTTATGTTCCAACAAGATGGTGGCTCCCTTGTTACAACTTTCCAGGGAATTTTTGTGGCACCTGAGAATTCATGCTCTGTGGTATTATTTTCCATTCACTTCACTTATGCACGATAAACAAACCATATTACATTAAACACCACCAATTTTACACAATATAAGTAATAACACAAGATATAAAAAAAAAATCCACACATACAACTAAAATCCCCCAAAAACTCTTGTTTTTATTTATAGGGTATACTTTGTAGCATATGTTGTGTGGGTATTCTGTGTGTGGCTACAATAGCTTTATTGTAAATGAAATACATTCGTAGTAAATAAATAATTCTTAATAAACATTTATTTATAATGGGGCAACGACTTCCATAGAAACATCCTATTGCGAAGTGAATGGGTAGTAACAATAAACAGAGAAAATATTCACAAAAAACGAAAAGAACAAAAATAACAATAACCAGTAGCTGAAAACGAAACTGTTCTGAATGCGACTGTACTGCAATTAGCACTCACACTGACACACGTTTTACACAACACACGTGTCAGTGTGGGTGCAATAGGGGGTGAGAAACGCGCGCGGGTAAGCCTGCTCGGCTTTCATCTCTTCTGTGCCCCTCTGTGGCCTAAATTTATGTTCTGCGCAGAGCGGTCCAAAAGTTTGACTCAGACTATAACTCTGGAACTCTTTGATTCTAATATTAACCTATAATCCATATACAAAACAAATTTATAGAAAATTTTTGAAATAATTCTGTTTTCTGTTATAAAATTTTGGCAACAGATTAGCAGATACGTCATCAGATCTGAATATAAAACTAATGAAGTGGCGATTAGTGCCAGATATAGACGTAGAAGTTATGAAGTCAACGAAATGCCTTCTGCTTGGAGCGGGTACTCTTGGTTGTCATGTTGCAAGAAATTTGTTGGTAGAATCTCATTTAAATTACTATGTATTGTTTAATTTATTACTTTTGACTTGTTATTTATTGTGTTTCCTATATCATAGGCCTGGGGATTCCGTCACATAACATTTATAGACAACGGAAAAGTCTCCTATTCTAATCCGACCCGTCAAGTGTTATTCAATTACCAAGATTGTCTCGATGGTGGAAGAAAAAAGGCAGAAGCTGCTGCAGATAGTTTAAAGTTAATTCTTCCTTCAGTAGTAAGTAACAATAATAGCAAATTAAATATCATGTTACAGGTTAAAATAATATTAAATTTTGTTTTACAGAAAAGCAGAGGAATAGTTGCCCACATACCGATGCCTGGTCACCCGGTAGGAGATTCATTAAAAGAAGAGACAGTAGAGAATATAAAACTGGTCACTGAGGCGATTGCTGACCATGATGTGATTTTTCTTTTATTGGATACTAGAGAAGCAAGATGGCTTCCAACACTCATTGCTGCTTACTATGGAAAGGTATGTAATTCATAACCTATTACATGAGCTTTTGGCGAGATTTTAAAATTTCATGTAGTGTTATTTGTCTGTATATTTTGTAATATCGGTGGTGTTTTACGTAATATAGTTTGTTTATTGTGTACAAGTGAAGTGGATGAGAAATAATACCACAGACTTGCCACAAAAACTTCCTGGAAAGGTCTAACAAGGTCACGATCTTGTTAAAACATTGAAATGATCGCAAGAAATTTGTAATGTTTATTACCTACTCGAGAATAGCAGTCACAATTTAATTAGAAGATTGATGGCCAAAAATAGAAAAAAACAATGCTTCGTTTGCCTTGTTTGTTACCTCAATTGTCTTGATAGGTATATCTCAAAGGGATTATGCAGTGTTTTCAACAAAAGCACCCAGGCGGCTTGGTTTTTTCCGACACTTTCAACATTTATCGTTATAATTCACCCAAATTACAAAAAAATCTTGATAAATTATATACCTAAACCTTACTCGTGAATCACTCTATCTAATGAAAATCCGCTTAGTATTTATTGAGTTTACCGTGAACAGACTGACAGACAGACGCAACGGAAGGCTTTGTTTTATAATATGTGGTAATGTGACACACATTTTCTCTCTTTATTGAACTTAAATTTAATTGTTACATCAATATACCAGGTGAAAGGTTATATATAGGAAAGGATTCGCAGTATTCTATGACATGACACTTCATGGTGACATTTAACATATAAAGTAATAATATTAAAACAAATACTAATAAACAACCAAGAAAACTTAAGTTAAAGTTTGTTCTAAAACTTCCAAAAGTATAGCTACAAACGAGTAAATACAATAATAAATCTAAGTGCAATGACTGGTGCCAAAAGCTACACAATGTGCGACCCGAAGTTAATAACTTTCGATAATAAAACTGGCAATAAACCCTTTTGTTTCGTTTCTAACGTTCCCACGTTACCTTTCAAATGAAAGTGAAATCACCCGACGGTCAATTGACACTGTGCTTTAACATAGACGCGTAGAGGATTTTGTATAATTTTTGAATTTTTCTAGATAATTAAGTCAAAGATTAAGCATCTATTTTTTACATTGATTTAAAACGCGAGAAACGAGTGTCCTCCAGAAATATTGCTACTGTCTAAACAGTCACCTGGTATAAATACTATTAAATCTAAAGAAACTTCACGTCAACCTTGTGTAACAAATACTTAGGCACATTGAACAGTGAACGAAATGAAACCGTCACGTTTGGTTCAGTGACTCACTGAATCGTGTTCAGTCGGCTCTAGTCTTCATCGACCACGTTTACTGTCAGACAAGGAGTTCATCATTTCAATAATTATGTTCTTTAAATTAAAAACTTTTTTTTTAAATTATCTGTTGCGACATGCTTGCTACGTATTACGCTTGTGTTAGACTAGCGACACGTAGTATAGCGGCCTGTGTGTAATAATGATATTTTGTATTGAACCCATCATATGTTTAGTTAATTAATAAACTGTATAAAAATGTATATAATTATTTATTACTATTTTCAGATTGCCATAAACGCTGCCTTAGGATTTGATAGCTATTTGGTAATGAGGCATGGTATAGCCGGTAGTACAGAAAGCACTACGTCACTTAGTGATGTTTCCATATCTGGAACTCAACTAGGCTGTTACTTTTGCAATGATGTGACCGCACCGGGAAATGTAAGATTTTATATATTTTTTTACACACTACAATTCCAAGTTAAATATGGAATCTTCATCTTCAAAGAGATCTTTTATTTAATTGAAGTATAGCAGAGACAACGGGGAAAACAATCTTTTATTAAGACCCGCGTTTTTATGAGACGTGAATTTTTAATAAATTTTTTACAAAAAACTTTTTTATATCAAATCTCTAAGATTTTTGTTTCTCGAGATATTGAGCATTTACTTTTTAAAGCATAAAGTTTTAATAGAATGGGTAGAATTAAAAACATGTTTTATTTTCTATTTCTCACGCTCTGGGAGACTACTTAGAGTTAATACTCTGTTTATGGGGCTAACTATACACCTGTAAGTGTCCTCTTCTGTTCACAATATCACCGAGATATCATAACAATAACCAAAAGAATAACAAAAAGATATTACATTCTTACCGCCGTACTTCTATCTCTTGATAGTATATGACTCCGATTTGATTTGATATAGATGTAAATCTACACGAGACTATATAATGGTGCTACTAATTGCCTTTGATTGTCACAAAATACTTGTTTATTATTATTACTTTCTACTAATATTTCTATTCAGAGGTAGAGGAACTTATTTATTTATATATATAATATTTATTTCAATAATACTTACCCTAAATCATCGTTATAGCTTACATAAGCTTAAATAGGATGATACATGTCAATATTGAGGCAATTATGATATATGACAACTAAGGCTACTTAGACAAGCGCCAGACCTCAGCGCAGTGCGACGTATGTGATCATTAATTGATCTATCTCCTTAACCAATGCAGTGTCCATTTTCAAAGTTGTAGTATATTTTATGTAGGTTTTAAGCTACGTTTCGATATAAATGAAAATTTAAAAAAGTTCGTCCAATTTACTAAAATTTGTATTTGGAAAATTTACTTCCGGCTTTGTACTTTAAAAAAAAAAATTTTAAGTTTCGATTTATTTTCAAAAAGAGCAATTTATCTTCTATATAAATCGCTGCGTTTAATATTTTATTGTAAATTTGCTTAATTCGAAAAACTACATCCAAAAATCCGTATTACAAATGTGATTGTTCTTTAGAAGCCCTTAACTTGACAAATAGACAAGATAAAAAAAAGAAATTGTGTATTCACGTTCATACCTATAGAAGTTCAATTAGGCTCAATATAAACGAATTCCAGAACCTCAACTTTTTTTCGTTGTCCGCTTCACGTGAAATGCCCCTGTATTCAGAGCGGCCTATGTGGGTATATCTATGTATGTACACATCATTTCAACCTGTGGACATCCAGTCGATATACTTCCAGTTAAAATACTCGATCATCACTATTTACGATGGTGTTATATTATTTTTAGTCATTAAAAGATCGCACTTTAGACATGCAATGTACAGTGACGAGACCAGGAGTGGCTGCAATTGCAGGCGCGTTGGCTGTGGAAGTTTTGGTAGCCTTGTTACAACATCCATTAAGGTTAGTATTCAGGTACTATTTCTAGTATATTCTAAGAGTGGAACACATTTTAAATACCTTTAAACAAATAGTATAACTTTTTTGATGCGAAATATTAACTATTAAAATACCAAGCATTTACGACATGCGCGTATCTAACAACGTAGTACTAGGGTGAGCGGATAGATGGCGTTTAAAACAAATAGCGCACCGTTGATTATTTCACATCAAAAAACCTTGATTAATTGTATGTTATCAGAAGCTTTGTTTATCAATATTGAAAAATATTTAAATTGATTTTAAATTAGGAAGTGAATTTCATAGTACAACTTTTGCATTTCGTGCAGTTAAAAATCAATTAGGTAAAACTTAATATGTAAAAGCGAAATTTACTATCACTCTAATCCTGCCAACTTCATTAATTAATACTTAGCCAGTTTCTGCGACTACGTACACAATTCTTTTGCAGTAATTATATTCGACTGTTTCTATTTTATTAAAGTATAAGTAATTTTTACTGTTTCTTAAAGAATCACTAGCAATTTTTGTACTGAATTGTATTTGCTTTAAAACAATTGAAGTACACGCCACCAACAGAACATGTAACGTATACATTAGATATATAAATACTAACAGTGTGTGAAATGAGGCTTAACATCAGCAACATATTTGAAACCTTAACCCAGATATACTACTTCTTTTGGCGCGTTACGGGAAAAATGATGAGAGTAAATTTTTACGATGCGCGCGCACACTGTCACGAAAAACCGACACCCTGAAGTTAGCTATAGTCAACATTTTGTTTCTTTGTATTTGTTGTTTGTATATCTTTGTATTAAAACTTTCAATGTATTAAATACCTTTTTTCTATTGTTAGTGTTGTTTTTTCTACAAACGTAGTATAAGGCGAAAGATAACATTTTTGAAAAGATTTTTATCTTGTTACGCCAAAGAAGTATAACTTCTAACGCGTGTACATAAGTACACACACACTTTTTTTTTCGAACTGACTACGCTATTGACCTTGCAAGGTCTTAACAGCTTCACCGGACTACGAATTGTATTTGCGTAAATATGTCTCTTTAAGTATTATTGACAATTATTGTAAGCTATTGATTAATAAACCTCCTTTATGAGTTTGTTTCACGAAAATTCGTCATAACGTATTCGAGTTAAATCCCTGGCCATAGAAATAGACTTTCTTATTAGTTTTTAGGGCTGCTATTTTCCCGTGAGTCTCGACCGATGTATACGTTTTGGTTATACTGCGGACGTTATATTATATAAAAAAATTTTTGATTATTTTTATTAAGTTATTTTTTTTTTGTTAGAGTTTTGTTAAGATTATTTTCCTTTTTGAATTACTTTTCGGACCCTTTATTCTTTATTAATTAAATTTTTTTTTTTCTTTTTTTTAGGTCATCTTTCTTCCGTTCCCTGGATATTGGTCTCACAAAATTTGGAAAGTGAATGAAAGGGAGTCTACAAGAAATATAAATTAATTATTTAAAAAAAAACCATGTAACGAACCATGAAGTTAGTTTAATGGAAGTGCATGATGCAATGTAACTAACATACCATGAAGGTTTGAAGAATTTTTGATATATTCAATAAACAATATGTTTGAAATATAGACATTATAACTACATATTATAAAACAAAATCCTCTGCCACGTCTGTCTGTTTGTTCGCGTTAAACTCAAAAACTGTTGAATGGATTTTCATACGGCTTTGATTTTCATTGGATAGATTGGTTTAGAGTTGGACCCACAGAGGGACCTCCACAAGAGGAAAAGGTTATACAGGTAACGATGCAAAGTACATTTTGGTATACCTTATCATTATATAGTACAAAGTCCTCTGCCACGTCTCTCTGTCTGTTGGCGATAAACTCAAAAACTATTGAACGGATTTTCATGAGGCTTTTACCAGTAGATAGAGTGATTCATGAGGAAGGTTTAGATATATAATTTATCAAGGTTTTTTTTATTACCAGGGCGGGACATCATCCGCCGAGCCCGCTAGTTTTATATAACTTGTGTAAATGTGTATGTTATTTATCAGTTCGAACTTTTCACTAGGTTAAAAAAGTTTTGAACCTTTTAACAGTTCTGTTAAAATTCATGTATTTTATTCTATATTCAAGCCAAAATATGTTAAAATTTGTCTCATGCTCAAATAAACACACTCTTTTTTTTACATATCCAACAGAGTAGCAACACCAGCTGTTTACAATTTAAACAGTGATTCGAGTCATGATCTGCCTTCTGATACGCAAGGAGTTCTTGGCCCAGTACCCCACTCGATACGAGGCTTCCTACATTCGTACCAAACTGTTTTACCGACGTGTGCTAAATTCAAACAATGCATAGCCTGTTCGGATTTCGTTATAACTAAATACAAGGAGGAGGGTATCGAGTTTTTACTGAAGGTATTTAACAGCGGTACTTATTTGGAGGAGGTTACTGGACTGACAGAGTTACATCTGAGTGCTGAGATGAATGACGTAAGATATTTTAAATTATACCTTTTTTACGCGACTTTCTACATAGGTCATCTGTAAGCTTTAATTTCTGAGGTGAAAACATCTATAGCAGCATTTTACAGTGAACAAAACTGAACCGTCACGCTCGGGTCGGTTACGCACTAAATCGTGTATACTCGGCTCCAGTCGTCATCAATCATGTTTACTCATTAAAGGATAGACACCGTTCCAATAATTACGTTATTATTCTTACATATTATAATAATACAATATATATTATGTATGTTTTTTTATATAGTTAGTGTAGTATTTCAAGTGTATAAGTATATTATGCGTATACAGTTAGCATTTAATGATTTGTTTAAAAGTCTTCACTTCTATCGTGTGTCCAACCACACACCCACTTTTGTTATAGTAATTTTGTCACTATTACTTAATATTCTTAATTAAATTAACGTCTTACGTTTTGTTATTTCGACTGATAAAAAAGTTTTTTTATATTACAACTTATTAATTAAGGCAGCACGAACGACGCAGTACTTTAAGCTATTGCCTCGCCGCTACTACCGCGTTGAGTGATATGGGTTCGAATCTCAAACAGAATACGTGTATATCTAGTCAGAGGTGTAGTCACGTACAGAAAAGGACATACAGTACTTGTCATGTAGAAAAAAAAATCGGTATTTTTGAGGGATACTTAAAATCTACATTAACAGAAGTGAAACCGTGTGTAAAAGCTAGTCTTTTATAAAAACAACATCTAGTTATATTTTCTTACTTTTTCAGATACTGACATTCTCCGATGAAGACTAGAAAAGTGCACTGAGTGTCTCCAGCAATGAATAATATTTGCATACATTTTAAAATAAGCTTTATCATGTGTATTTTTCAATACATTAATACAAACTAGTCTACGCTTTAAATGGAACGAAGTTTCTATTGTTTTATTTCGAATTTGTAAATTGATTTTTTTTTCGAACTGACTACGCTATTGAGCTAGCAAGGTCTTAACAGCTTCACCGGACAACTAAGACGAGCGCTTAAGGCACTCAGCCGATTTTATTTGGGCAACTAGCTCAAGGGTGCACGACACACCTCGGCTTGGGCTGTTGCCTGATACATGCAATTCGCGACCTATCTGAGCTAACCTAAACTAAGCTAACTATTCATACATATATGAGTTGTTGAAACATATATGTGTGCCGAGCATACATACCTCAACAACTCTTATATATATTTCGTATCGGATAATTGTAAATTGATAGAGCATAAATATGTGATAAAAACATTGATGTACAAAAACCCAAGACACACACTTTTTTTTTTTTTCTTTTATTTACGTGGGGAAATCCTTTATGGATACGCCACCCTCTCGGGGGAGAGAGTGGGTTATGTCCGACTCGCACGGACTAAAACCCCACGGTGTACCGTCCGCCGTATGGTAGGGGCGGCCAGGGATCGAACCTGCTGTCTTCCTGAGAAACCGCCCCTGCGGCAGCCTGGCGAGTGAACGCCAGGCTTCGTCCTACTATAGAGAGACTACTGGGTACACGACCAGTCGTCTCCCCTCGTCAGCCTCACCTGTGCAGTGAGGAGATGGGTCCCCCGACCCATCTCCTCAGGCTCGGCTCGGTTATGGGAGGGGGTGAGCGTTCCGCCTCCCCCTCCTTCCTGCTCTCCTTTGGCGGAGAGGGCCACTTTGCGGATCTTCCTCGCGGGCCCTCTCCGCCGCCTCCTTTTGCGAGATGACTTCCTCGAAGAAGGAGGCCACAGCAGTCCATCCCTCCTCGCTCCCGAGCATGGCCGAAACCACGCCCGGCAGCGAGAGATCGTCCCCTACCGCCGCAGCCAGGGCGCGGCGCGATCGTCCCACGCGGCACACCAGAGGGTGCGCGCGGGTCCGTCTCAGCGCCGCCCGTGACATGCGGCGGCGGGCTCCCGCGCCACCGGGCGGACCAGCCAGCACCGTGCCCGGCAGCACCTGCACCGACGGACGCAGGGAGCCCCAGCCCCTATTCACCCAACCCCAGACCGACGGCGGCCGAGGATATCTTCCGTAACGCTCGTCCGCCGGTCCCGCCTCCACCTCTCTAATTCTCGCCGGGCCAGCCCCCCACAACCCCTGGGAGCCGGAGGTGTCCTCGGATTCCCTGCTCCCAGTATACGGCAGCAAGAACTCCGCCTCCAGCCCCGGAGAAGCCCGCAGCACCATAGCCGCCGCCAGGACACCGTTCGTACTCGCGGATTTCCCTCAACGCCACTTGCGCTCGCTTTGCGCAGCACTCGACGTTCGTGGCGCTGGGGAGTCCACCCACAACGGTCCCCTAGGCGGCCATGGCCCTCACCACCCCTGCATACAACGGCGGCAGGCAGCGCCCGGCCCTCCCGTGTTCGGGAGAAGGCGGCCGAGCGCCGCCGCCCCCCTACTATACGCGGTCCAGCCCCTTAAGTGGGGCTCGAACCGCCACGCCCGTCCAGGGTGAGGCCCAATATTTCATGCGACCCCACCCAACACTACGCCCCCACCGCTATTGGCCCCAGGAGGTGGCCCCTCCAGGCCCGTGAAACAGCAGGCCTCGGTTTTTTCAAGGGCCACCTTGAGGCCCAGTCGGCGGATGCGCCCGACCACGAAGGTCGTAGCCAACGTGGTCAGGCGCACCAGCTCTGCCCATTGCCTCCCCTGGGCTACGACTAGGGTGTCGTCCGCATAAGACATACACTTAACGTCACATAGCCGGCACACAAAAATGAGTGCATAATTTTGGATTATGCAGTCATTTTAAATAGTCTCGCGTCGCTTGCGTCCTTGCAAAAACAACTTTAAATCATTCAGGTAAGGTTAAATTTGCAAAATCATAGGTTATAACTATAATCACATATGTACATTGGGGAGTTTTTGCGGCCGGTTTTAAGCGCTACTTTTATTCGAGACTATTCTGTGTGTGTATCTTGGGTATTTATATGTCAATGGATGAAAATAAAGTGAAATCAATAAAATATTTTTAAAAGTAAGCTTTTATTGAAATGTTTTAAAAGGGTTTTTATTTTCACTTAGGTGTGTCCGCGACATCGTCCGCGTGTAACGTAATCTAAATAAAGTAAATTTTCAAAAAAAAGTATCAACCGACTTCAATATCAATCAAAAACCCATAAGGCACTAAAAAGCGGAAAATAAATAGTTTATCAAATTAACCAAATTAAATAAAACATATGAATATGTGTGCTACCTAGAGATGTATTGGAAGTCGGTGCCAACCGAAAATCATATCATCTACATAGGTACAAAGTTTAAGTCCACTCTCGCGTCTCTGTAATACATTCCTACCTGAACAAATTTAAATTTCGGTTGGCACCACTTCCAATACATCTCTAGGTAGCACACATATTCATATGTTTTATTTAATTTGTTAATTTATAAACTATTTATTTTCCGCTTTTTAGTGCCTTATGGGTTTTTGATTGATATTGAAGTCGGTTAATACTTTTTTTGAAAATTTAATTTTTTTGAAGTCGGTTAAAAACCGTGACTAATAAAAATCATCTGAATGTATTAAGTCTTACTTATCTACTTTTCTCTCGTACTTAAGTCGCGTCGTCATTAAAATTACAGTAACTTTTGACAGAGTGAACCGATTTTAATGAAACCAAGAATAAATGTTGCTCGAGGATATGCTTCATAATTAGAATGTGTTGTATAATTAGGTTTTTATCGTGAACGCAGTACTTTAGCAGTGATACGTGTACAGGCAAACAGAGATTTCTAAAAATGATTGAAATGTATTTAATTACTTATTTCAAGACATAGTTCACAACGATGTTAAGTTGGCTGGTAAGGGTCCATTCAAATATTACGTAAGCAGAATTTTTGTGGCCGCCCCCTCCTCCTAGTCAGCAAAAGTTAGCAATGTTCTTAACCATCCCCTCCATAATTATGTAAACATCTACATAAGTATATTCAAATCTTTTCTAATTCAGTAAATAAATATTGCCGACGTAATCCAGACGCCCCATCCCCTATGTCATCAAAAATAAGCAAATCAAGGACCGCCCCTCCCCGGATCAGTGCTTACGTAATACTCGATGAAAAATAATCTATTATTTAAGTGTATATATTACCCTGCAATCATTTTTTTCACAAAAATCTATAAAATATCGGCACGTTAGATTTATATTTTTATTATAGGTATAGATTGTGCTTATCTGTATTGTTATTGTGAAAGTCAGAAAGTCGCGGTAAATTCAAAGTCTAGGGTGGTGGCTACCGAGCGGCGGACTCAGAAAAACCCTACAACCATGTTATGGTTACATCATGTTTTCTTTCACCGGAAGCTCCAATTCAGTTGTAAGAATTCCAACCTATATGTTTATAGACGCTGTGTCCGAACATGATATCAACGATTCAATCGTATTGGAGATATTTGTAAGAATTCCAACCTATACGTTTATCGACGCTGTGTCCGAACACGATATCAACGAAGCCATCAACGATTCAATCGTATTGGAGATATTTGTAAGAATTCCAACCTATACGTTTATCGACGCTGTGTCCGAACACGATATCAACGTAGCCATCAACGATTCAATCGTATTGAAGATATTTGTAAGAATTCCAACCTATACGTTTATCGACGCTGTGTCCGAACACGATTTCAACGAAGCCATCAACGATTCAATCGTATTGGAGATATTTGTAAGAATTCCAACCTATACGTTTATCGACGCTGTGCCCGAACACGATATCAACTAAGCCATCAACGATTCAATCGTATTGGAGATATTTGTAAGAATTCCAACCTATACGTTTATCGACGCTGTGTCCGAACACGATATCAACGAAGCCATCAACGATTCAATCGTATTGGAGATATTTGTAAGAAGTCCAACCTATAAGTTTATCGATGCTATGTCCGAACACAATATCAACGATTCAATCGTATTAGAGATATTTGTGAGAATTCCAACCTATACGTTTATCGACTCTGTGTCCGAACACGATATCAACTAAGCCATCAACGATTCAATCGTATTGGAGATATTTGTAAGAATTCCAATCTATACTTTTATCGACGCTGTGTCCGAACACGATATCAACGAAGCCATCAACGATTCAATCGTATTGGAGATATCTGTAAGAATTCCAACCTATACGTTTATCGACGCTGTGTCCGAACACGATATCAACTAAGCCATCAATGATTCGATCGTATTGGAGACATTTTCTAAGTTTATAAAAATCCATGGTCTATTTTCTTTCTGTGCCCTTTTAGCATAAATCCCTAATTCCTGTGACATGCCCTTTTATGCACCTGATGACAATAAACATAACAATTATAAGTCACTAGCAGTCGGCCGCAATTTCGTTTGAGTTTAACTTTACTAGCTTTTGCTCGTGGCTTCGCTCGTGTTAATGTAAATTTAACCTATACGGCTATACCTCGGGAACAATACTTCTTTCTGGATAAACGGAACCTTATACATTTTTCTATAGTAGGTAGTTGAGTATTTTAGAAGTGAAAATGTAAAAATCTAACATACTCATATTCGCATATCTCTAACTAATATTATAAATACGTGAGTTTGTTTGAAAACGTCTTTTCTAGTAACTCGATGTAGTAATCCGGTGAAGCTGTTAAAACCTTGCCAGATCAATAGCGTAGTCAGTTCGAGAAAAAAAAAATACTCGATCATCATGAAATTTCGTATACACGATGTCAAGAGTACAGATTAGTACAAAGGGTACCTTTATCCAGACAATAGATCAAAACTACTTTATAACGAGTATAAAACCAAGTTTATAATATATTGAAAAAAAAAACAATAATATATTTTTTTTTATTAATCTAATGATTCGTTGACTAGTTAATAGCAGATAATTGTTTAATTACAGGATAAACGATTTTTTTATCAGGTTTTGGTGCTTTAATCAGGATACTTTCCATCCAGAAAATATGTATTGTATTCGAGGGATAGATCAAAACTATATTAACGAGAGTATAAACCGACGTGAAGTAACAGTGCTTCCATTGTTGCGTTTCGTTCGGTCAGTGAGAGAGCCGGAGGCCCACTTCTCTTCCCCACTCTCCTCCATCCCCTGAAACACAGGCTGGCAACGCACTTTTGACTCTCCTGATGTTGCAAGTGTCTATGGACGGCGGTTATCACTTGACATCAGGTGACCCGCATGTTCGTTTGCCTGCTATGAGATAAAAAAAATAGTTAATAATATTTTTGAAAAAGTAATTAAAATTAAAACAAATAGACACAAACACTATAGGTATATTCTTTATTTTTGTCAATCTAATGATTCATTAACAAGTTGATAGCTGGTAGTTGCTTGACTACAGGATTAGCGATGCGTTTAATAGGCTTTGGTGGTTTAACCAGGATACCTTCCATTCAGAAAATAATGTATTGTTTCCGAAGGACAGAACAAAACCACATTAACGCGAGTATAAAACCTAATTTATAATAATAATAATATTATAAAGAGGTAAAGTTTGTGATTTTGTGGGTTTTTGAGTTTGTGACGTTGTAAGGGGTAATCTCAAGAACTACTGGTCCGATTTGAATAATTCTTTCAGTGTTATATAGCTCATTCATCGAGAATGGTTATAGGCTATATATCATCATGCTATGGCCAATAAGAGCGGAGCACAGATGAAAAATGTTTCAAAATCGAGATGTTTTTTTCTTTTTGAGAGCTTCTGCTGTGTGTCAGCGTTAGCCCAGAGTAGTAACTATTACTACGCGGACAAAGTCGCGGGTAGGGGCTATAATCTATATACTAATATTATAAAGAAGTGAAGTTTGTGAGTTTGTGACGTTATAGGGGGTAATCTCAGGAGCTACTTAACCGATTTTGAAAATTCTTTTACCAATAGAAAGCCACGTTATTTGTGAGTGTTATAAGCTCTATATCGTCACGCTAAGGGCAATAGGAGCGGAGCAACAATGAAAAATATTTTAAAATCGGGGCTTTTTTCCTTTCGAGAGCTTCCGCTGCGTCTTAGCCCAAAATAACTATTCCACGCGTACGAAGTCGCGGGCAGAAGATATTAACTAATTATATTATCTACACTAATATTATAAAGAGGTAAAGTTTGTGACGTTGTAGGGGGTAATCTCAGGAACTACTAAACCGATTTCGAAAATTTTTTTACCAATATAAAGCCACGTTATTTATGAGTGTCATAGACTACATATCATCACGCTAAGACCAATATGAGCGGAGCAACAATGAAAAATGTTTTAAAATCGGGGTATTTTTTCCTTTTGAGAGCTTCCGCTGCGTCTTAGCCCAAAATAACTATTCCACGCGTGCAAAGTCGCGGACAGAAGCGTGTAAGTAATTATCTATACTAATATTATAAAGAGGTAAAGTTTGTGAGGTTGTAGGGGGTAATATCTGGGGAGTCGGAAAAAATGGTCGAACGAAAACGTTTCTTACGAACGCTGCCTTAATTATGAGATATATATGATTGAGTTCTAGAGAAAAGTTGTAGCTTGATAGTGCCTATTATCGCCCAACGAAGTGGGCACGGGTCGGCTAGTTTATAATATTTTGGAAAATGTAAATGAAAAAAAAAACAAATAGATACAAACACTACATATTCTTTATTTTTGTTAATCTAATGATTCATTGACAGGTTAATAGCTGGTAGTTGTTTGATTACAGGATTAGCAATATGTTTAACAGGTTTTGGTGGTCTAATTTTCCTGCCGTGTCGTCCTGTCTTTCTCTGCCACAACCCGGAGCGCGGTCGGTTACCAAGCCACCTGTTACGTTGCGGAGACCCTATAGGTGTACTGCCATGTTCAATGTTAGATAATCGACCTAGAAAATAATTAAAAACTAATCAGACTATTCTGAATTACTAAGATAAATATGGGGAACACCATATGACGGAATGCCGCGTCGGCCTAATTTGTTCAGTACTTAACAGAACCAAGAACAAGACATTTTAAATTTATATTTTCATTTACACCAAAAAAAACTAAAAATAGACTTGCGAGTGGCAATGTGTATTACTTTTTTTTCTCCTATGTTCTTTTCTAGTGTACAATAACTAAATGAGTAAGTAGTACGCATAATCAAAATTAAAGATTTTCTACACATCACATCATCATAAAACATTGGCTTACAATTCCTTTCTAAAAGTATCAATGTATGCTTCATGATATGGTTGAAAGTTTACCACATCAAAAAGAAAATATATTTTAATATTTTGAAGCTTTACCACTAATCCTCCTCATCATTCACACATTAGGATGCAAATGATACACAGATGTTTTGAAACATCGATATATTGTTCATAAACATAAAGTTCTTATATAAATAATATTGAAACCCTAGTAACATATGGGATCCTTAAGCTTATAATACTATTACTATGAAGTAGTAAATGTTAGTGATATTTTTTCTATGTTTATTATATGTATTCAACATGACCTAAATTCTCATACTTTATAAATACTCCTATACTCCTATATTTGGCATATTCGTAAGACACAAAAAAATAATGTAACCCTAATGCTATTTGTTAAAAAGATAAAAAAAATAATTATTATAAACCAGTTTGAGTTTCTTGCCGGTTCTTCTCGATGAATGGGTTATTTTCCGAACCGGTGGTAGTTTTGACGTTCATAGATGCCTTCTTAGGGCCTAAATTGAATAAAGTGTTTTTGATTTGATTCGATTATCATAACAAAAAAATTATACATACCAACAACTGCCATACAATGTTGATCAAAACTAAAAAGTCTTTTCGAGGGCATTTGAACAATGACACGATTTTCTTCCTTTCTAATAATAACTCCATATGTACCAGCCGCATGTATATAAAGACCACCTTGCCCTGTAAAAAAATAATATCAGTTTTAAATAAATATTCCAAAAAAAATATATATTAAAGCATTTATCTTATACAAATACCTGGTTCTTTTTCTACGCAATGGACAAAGGTACCCAAAGGTAGTGCTCCTAAAACGTAAGCATCACCATCATTTGCTCGAACTGAAATCATATAAATTGACATCTCATTCTGTATACTTTTATGCGCTTACTAAATTTAAGTATATAAAACAAGAATATAAATTAAATAATATAAATTTCTGCACATTAGAGATATTAGTTTTAAAAGTTATTATTGCCCATTTGCAACAAAATATTATAAAATTACAAGCACCAATTCATTTCACAATATAGAAGTGTTGATTAAAATATATTAAAAGGGCACTAGGATTACTAATTATTAAATATTTCAGCTTTAAAATTATATTTATAAACAAATAGATACAAAAATTAAAAAAATAATGGTATAAAATAACTATGAATTTACTCAGAATTATCATAAAAGTACCTGGTATCCTAGGTAATTCTCTAGAAGTTTTTATTATGTCTCCAGCTTTCATTTTATCTGTTGCTAAGATATATTTCAATCTATTCCCGACTGCTACTAATGCAATGTGTGCTGTTCTACAACCATCCTCTATCACCTAGTCAATAAAACAATACAAATAAAACAAATACCAAGTGTTGTTCACAAATCGCATGTAAAAATAGGCTACATTACTGAATTTTTAGAAAACCTTGCCTTCATGAAGGGATGTTATTGGCTCCCTCATAACAAAAGTGTACAATGTTACCTATAATTATGGGATTTCAATAATTATAGTTTTGATAATTATATGATAATAATAATTAATAATCATATAATTTTAGGTAAATTTTTTTTTTGCATCTTATATTATTTTCCATTTTTATAGCACATACATTTTTAAATAATACATACATTTTATACAGAAAAATACACAAAAATCAAGTGAAAATAAAATAAAAATTTCTTACAATTTATTTTTAACATTTCCAAAGGTATTTTTGACAATTCTAGTACATTGTTAATTAAGGAATTATAGAAGTTTACTATGTAGAAAATGTGTAGTCCGGTGAAGCTGTTAAGGCCTTGCTAGGACAATAGACTAGTCAGTTCGGGAAAAAAAATGTAAAAAACTTCATAAAACTTGGTCAAGACATTTTTGATTTAAATCCGGACATACAAATGGGCAGATGTACAAATTTTTAACATATATTTTTTTTGCCCAGTTACCTTTACATAGACATACAAGCTGACCCGTGCCTACTTCTTTGTGCAGTAAGCATTTATAAAAAACTACTTTTTGTGGCTTAAATACAAAACTTAGACATATGCTGACTTTTTTGTAGGCATTATCAAGCTCTACAACTTTTCTGTAGAATTCAATCATATATTTCTTATCATTAAGCCAGCATTCGTGAGAAATGTTTTTGTTTGACTGTTTTTTCTCCAACTTACTTTGCAAATCAAATTACCACAAAAAAGTCTTTTTATTTTTCGGGTTAAAATATGATGATAATATATGACACTCCCAAATAATATGGCTTTCTATTGGTAAAAGAATTTTCAAAATTGGTTTAGTAGTCCCTACAACTTCACAAACTTTAGCTCTTTATAATATTAGTATAGATACTACAAAATTTTGAAGAAAAAGAAAACTAAATATGCAGATAGAACTACAAATTTATATATATTAGATGCTAATGGGTTGGCGGATGTTGTCCCACTCTGATATTTAAAAAAAACCATGACAAATTATATACTTAAACCTTCCTCATGAATCACTTTATCTACTGGTAAAAGCCTCATGAAAATCCGTTCAATAGTTTTTGACTTTATCGCCAACAGACAGAGAGACGTGGCAGAGGACTTTGTACTATATAATGATAAGGTATACTAAAATGTACTTTGCATTGTTACCTGTATAACCTTTTCCTCTTGTGGAGGTCCCTCTGTGGGTCCAACTCTAAACCAATCTATCCAATGATATTTGTGCTTGATGCCTCCACCAATACCCTTGGCAACTAAACGACCTAGAAATTAGAATGTAACTGCTATTTATCTTTTTGTAGAATATCTTAAATTTTCATTATGAAACATCGAGGCAAGTATAGTTAGTATGATGAGGGGATTTTCCAGTTGGAAATCTTCACTAAACCCTTATCAGTGAGTTTCACAAGCTGTAATTAACATATTGACTGATAAGAAGTTAACTCATCATTACACTTGCATTATCTATTCCAATTTATGAAACCCATCACAAAATAGGGTATTGAAAAGCTTTGCTCATCGTGTTTAGTCATACACACTTTATAATAAAATAAATAGTTTTCTTTTTGTGACATAACAGTTTTTGAGTGAAACGGCAGGCCAAAGCGTTAAGAACTAGCTGCTTTTCTATAATTCGCGTGTTATCACCTTTGACTATAAAGCATTTAAGATGTTAGTATTAGACATTAGACAGAACTCTATTTAAAAAAAATAGATACAGTAATTGATGTCTTCTTTAATTTTTACTAGGTTAATAAATACCAGGAAAAGCTTTTACTCTACAATATATCGAGCTCACCAGTTTCAGGATCTCTGCCAGCTAGATTTGTAACTTGTAATGGTTTTACAGTATACTCCTCGGGAAAATGTACAACTCTTCTGTAACTTTTCCCGTATCCAGGTTTCGGTTTATTTACAATTGGTTTACTAGCAAAATTAACCCCTGCGACATGAAATGTCCGTCTCGTAACTAAAGTGGGTGTTATAGTTAAACTTGCAAATAGCCTGTTTAATGCCATTGTGTGCTAAATAACAATTAATTTGAATATATGTTTTTTTTTTATTATTTAGAAATTCTCGGGCTATGCCATAACCTTTATCTTTTGACATTTCATTTGAATTTTAAAGTATGTTTCATATCCTACAGGCACTATAAAATAACAGCATTAGCATTCATCACAAAGTTCATAGATGAAAATGCATAGACTAGGTACGTATATGTGAAACCTAAATGCATTTAAATTAGACATTATATTTATGATGTATTCATTAAATTAATTTCGAAATAAAATAATTTTGTCCCTGGTATTTAAAGTTAATAAATATTTTAGCAAGCTTACATCAGAATAAGTGCCTTCTTAGGGCCTAAATTGAATAAAGTGTTTTTGAATTTGAATTTGAATAGATATTGCGGGTGACCACTAATATAGAATAATAAACATATATTATACTGTATTTCATAATTTCTTAATTTCAGGCATTATCAATATTATCTAAATAACATAAATAATTA
This sequence comes from Antheraea yamamai, assembly GCA_036509395.1. NCBI lineage: Eukaryota > Metazoa > Arthropoda > Insecta > Lepidoptera > Saturniidae > Antheraea > Antheraea yamamai. The sequence goes on along the minus strand of AP028444.1, from coordinate 6,232,681 downwards.
AGGAAATGTCTCTAAAAAGTGGATAACGAGTTACTAATATGTTCCTAAAACAATTTACTAAAATGGCACAATAGTATATGTTTTTTTATTTGTATGCCATGAAATGACTCATAATGTTAAATATACGTTGTGTGCTTATCTGGAATGCATTTCAAAACAGTCTGTCAATACGTTATTTTATCATTTGTTTTATGCTCTTTTATAATAAGTTATTCACGTGAAAATCTTTTATTATCTTTATCAATATAATAAGAATAAAAAAAAAATTGTATCGTACGCAATTACAAATGCAGTAAACACTGAATACCTTTGCTATAAAAAAATGGTTGAACGCCCTCTGGTGGTAATTTCTTCACGAAAATAAATCGTGAATGTGGCGTGTGTTGTTTGGAATATTACGAGTCGTAAATAAAATTGATTTCAATGAATTGCTGAATCCTGTTATAACTTAACTTCATATGTGTTAAACGATTAAACCTTTATGAAGCTTCATGTAAACGACAATAACTGTACTTTAGATGTGATTTCCTTGTGGTATTTTGTCATATGTTGCACGCCTGCCTTGGGATCACGAAGGAGACAAAAAATAATCAGTAATTCCAATGTAAAATTGATAATGTAGTAAGTTTCATATTTTTATTTTCATATATTCTAACTTATTTACTGTTAGCATCGTTACCTATACAAAAATATATTATAAAAATAGTATATTATTAGCAGGTTACGTTAATTTTCGTTTTTCTTGGATTCACTCTCGAAATCATCGTCATCATGACAATGAAAACATGATCCATACTTAATTTCATTATATGTAGTTTTGTAGTTATAAATATTTTATTATTGTAAGTATCACTTATTTTGTTTTAGATACTCACAGCCTTCAGGCAGGATATGTTTACAGCTTTCATGTGACAATGAGGTGCCTTATAATTGAGTATATTTATTAAGATTATGTCTTTATTTCATCATAATGGTATTGAGAGCTGAAAGTCAATAGTGCCAAGATGAGTCACAATCTGGCAGGAATGCCGTCATATAGGCTCCCAGGGCCAGGCTTGGGGCCTCCAGACTTCAAACCACCTATGGACACTCCAACCCCCCCAGCACCAGCACCCAGTAATCCAAAAAAGAGAAGAAAAACTTCAAATGCCAATAATACCTTAACACCACAACCACCTCCAACAGCACAAGATCTGCTCCCACCTCCGCTGACTGGATACGGTGACACAATTGTTGCATCAAATCCTTTTGATGACTCTCCTTCAACAGTTTCACATAATGGCCCGATGATGAGCCAAAATGGGCCAATGATGAGTCAAAATAGCTCTATGGGAATGATGGGCCCCATGCATGGAATGGGTGGCCCCACAATGAGGCACATGAGTCCTTTACCACACAGCATGAGTCCTATGAGCCAACAAATGCCACCCAGAGGAGGTATAAGTCCAATGGGCAATATGAGTCCCATGGGTCATATGGGAGGCATGTCACCAATGGGAGGCCCAAGTATGGGGATGAGTAATCACAGTATGGGCCCAGGAATGGGACCTACATCAAGATCGATGGGAAGCCCAATGAGTCCCATGAATTCTATGCCGATGGGTTCACCTATGTCATCTGGGCCTATGGGAAGCCCTATGAATATGGGGTCTATGGCAGGAAGTCACATGAGTAACAGTCCAATGGGACCACCAATGCATAGTCCACTTGGAGCTGGTTCAATGAATGGTCCAATGAACGGACCAATGGGTGGAGGAGGTCCTGGAATGAATGTACCCCGAATGAATGGCCCTATGGGGCCTAGTTGTTCAAATGGCTCTATGGGACCCAACAGTTCTATAATGTCATCTAATCCAATGCAGAGTAGTGGTATGGGTCCAGGACATTGTGGGCCTATGAGACATGGTAGTCCAATGGGTTCTGGAATGGGAAGTGGACCATTGGGTGGCAATGGTCCAATGACATCAATGGGCCCAGGCCCTCCATACAGTGGAAATCATATGGGGCATGGAGGACCTATGGGTATGGCAGGAAATGGTTCTATGGGAATGGGGCCAGGTAACATGGGTAACTGTGGCCCTCTAGCAGGTATGAGTGGAATGGCCATGGGAGGGCCTGGAGGGCAGGGTGTGGGACCCATGGGTCAGGGTATGAGTATGTTTGGGCCCAAACCAATGCCAGTAAGTGCTGGCAAGATATATCCACCAGACCAACCCATGGTATTTAATCCTCAAAACCCCAATGCTCCACCGATTTACCCCTGCGGAGTATGCCACAAAGAAGTACATGATAATGATCAAGCCATTCTATGTGAATCTGGTTGCAACTTTTGGTTTCATAGGTATGTATTTATTTATTTTTTGAATATATTAAAGTTTTGTATAAAATTGTTAAATATACATATTTTAAAATTTATCTTGTGGCCCTGTTCTATTTACTATATACAACCACAGGATTCTAAAATTATCAAATAGTTTTTCTTAAAAATTATATTACAACATGCAAATAAGGTTGACCACAATGATATAAGTAAAAAGACTTTACGTACATGATATTTTGACAAAACAGATCTGCCTGTCAAAAATAAAGAATAATCAAAACAGATATGACATCTGGCTTTGTTTAAATATATGCCTAAAGATGGATTGACTCACAGATGCTCTATTTGCAATTTCGTATAAAAGTAATAAAGAAGTGAATATTTATTGAAAGTATACAGATGAAAATATAATTAATTTTATTATGAAAATTTATTTATATGAATGTTGTTTTGGTGTATTTCCATTTTTTAGTTTATTATATTTTTTCGGTGTATGCAAATTTCCTTTTACTTACAAGAATTATACAGAAATGATAGATTAGATATGCAATAATATAGTGAGGTAATGAGACATTAAGTGGCCCAGTAACAAAAGTTATTGGAGGGTGTTTTATTACTATGATGTGTGATTTAGGAGTCACTAGGGTCCTAGACCGTGCCGTTGTTCCTAGTCCATTATAATTAACAAATTTTGTCCATTATTATTTGTCCATTATTTACATATCATTAGAATATCCAGCTAAATAATACGAAATAGCAATTAATAGAACACAAAGAAAGGAAAATTCTACAATTGAAATATGTTCCACAATTTGTATTGGCAGGCAGTACTGTTATAATATAATTTTAATCTTTGATCTTTGTTTGGTTTGATTAATATCCATTTCTATCCCACTCACTCATAGGTGTATTCTTTGTTCCGTTTTTTTATGTAAAATTTTACAGCTGTAATATTTAAGTTTTGAAAATATTAATTTATTCATGGAAATAGTAACTACTTAGGAATGATATGTGATTCCTAGACCTTTAGAAGTTTGTTTGTATAGTTTGTACAATATTTCATAACACACTAGGGCATTTTGACAATTTTGGGGTGTACAATCAATGGATCAGTATACAAAGCACTCCGATTATCGCTGACACGATACTGAGGTGTCGTGCTCAGAGCATGTATAACGTATCTACATCTTTTTACTTATACTATCATTGGTTGACCATGGTAATTGTATTAACACATTACACATAACATGTTTTTATATCAGTATACATAATCAGAAAGCTGTAGAAGTTGATATGTAGATGAAATATTGAGATTAACATGTGCTTCTGTAATGTCAAGTTAAAAGGAACTTGTAATATTTCAGAGGTTGTACAGGCCTAACAGAACCGGCTTTCCAATTGCTGACTGCTGAAGTGTATGCAGAATGGGTTTGTGACAAGTGCCTACACTCAAAGAATATACCATTGGTGAAATTTAAGCCATAGCGTTATTCAACACCTTCGCCACCTTTGCTCTTGCTCACACCCATTTGAATGAGGGCTTTGATAACATAAATATTTATTTGACTCATGACTAGGATGGACTCCAAAGGTTAGTGCATGTCAAACTTCAACTTGTTATGATACTGACATGATTTATAGTAATTACAATACTAATTACTAGTATTTGGTTGTTAGGCATTGGTCATTTTGTCTATTAGTCTGGCTAAGAAAGATCTCATGTTGTGTAGTTAGTTGAAAGTATTGTCTATTGAAAAGTTATAATCATTAACTAACAAATGGTTTACATTCTATTATTTGAACTGAGGTTAATAAAATATTAACTATGAGATTGCAGACAGTCCTGTTATATGTCTAGTCTGTTTACGATTGTCATTTTGTCTTATTTATTATAATGTAATACTAAGAAATGTTCTCTACAAAATAATTAATACGCATATTCACGGCATGTGTTCCTGGATAAAGCATATCTGATTGAATAAATAATGTTACAATCGTAACATTGATGGAGTCAAAACTCCAAGTATATAAGCAATAATTTTGTCTGCCTGAGGAGTTTTTGATGCATGTTTTGTGTGTCGCTTAGTCTTTGTGCATATTGTAAATATCATTTAGATAGTAAGATGAAAGAAATTTCCGCCTTGTGAAAAATGGTGACCTATTGTGTGTACATATATTCTTAATATTGAATTATGTACGCCACAGATACAGTGTTAGGTTTATAGTCTATGTGGCCTCCATGATCCCATGATAACACTATGAAATGTATATAATAAACAAATATTTCAATATAATAATGTTTATTATAGGAAATGCAAATTGTCAAAAATGGCATTGATTTGTGGGACACTTCTATTGAAATTGTTTCAATTTAAATCTGTAACTGTCCAAGAAACTTTAAATCTGCTTCCATAAAATTCAATGCAAGTGTGATAATCAAAGTAATTAACATAAAAACATGATAACAGACTATTACACAAAATAGGATCCTATAACATTGAAAATAATGACGAAGGGACAAATTCGAAATAGTCTTGTAATATCGCCATCTAGTAGAAATTAATTAATTAATAGTTGGAGCGGTGAATCAGGATATTATAACCAGATAAAAAAAACTATCAGACTATTGTACTTAGATATCCACTGTTGTTATTCAATTTTGCAGAAACCGATGTATTTTCTAGTATATGGTATTATTACATGGCATTTCCTGACAATTCAGGTTTTTCACAGTGCATTTCTTCATCATCATTCTGTTGATACTAGTGTCAATGATTGACTGTATGATATAATTTTATTTACAATTTTCTTGAAGAAGGTTAATTGAATTTGCATTTGATCTGTTTTTCATCTTAATGTCATACCAGTCCATACATAATCTGTATGTGATGTGAAATTAAATTCAAGTGTTTTCTGGGGTAATTCTTTCTATGAAGATTGTGATGCCCATAGTAAGTAAGAGATCTAATGGCAATCTATTGTCTACCTTGATAATAATAAAGTACTTATTTGGTGCCCTAGTTTGCAAGTTTACATTATGCGCGTTATCTCTACGTACTTGTAAATATGATGAATCCATACGCTTTGTTAAGTATAAGGGTGTTATGTGTTTGTCGATTTTTTTTTTACTTTTGGAGGTTTTTTTTAAATAGTAAAATTGTAATATTATAGGTTTTGTAAATAAATAAACCTTTTGATGATGAGATTACAATTGTAATAAGAATTTTTAAGTATTGACTCCAGATCTGTGCTTGGTTGTGATTTAAATTTTAAATGCGCGAATTATATTACGTTTAGTTAATTTTAACGACATGCACAAAATCAGTTCATCTGGAGTCATGATATTCTTAAATATTTTTTAATTTTGGTTGTTAGTGTATGTATTCTGTGTTGTTGCAATATTGTATGTGCTTACAGTTTTACAAACTCCCTTCTCTTTATTATGTGAATGAGAAATATCTCTATATTGATTCTTTGTATATATATATATATATTTCATGGATAAATTGTTTTATAGTTACTGTATGTTTTTATAAAAACGTATCTATTTTTTAATTGCTGCATATGCACTTAATTTTTACAGGTTGTGTTAAAGTGTAATTTTTTTTACATTTATATACTTTATTAATTATAATCCATAGGAGTATCAGAGGCATTACGCTTAATTAATTTCATTTTAATAATTTTCTATTTGTCATTTTGAAATGTTTTTTAATAAATTGTAATGTGATTATTGTCAGTTCTTATTTGATATTAAGTACAAGGTTTTACGTTTTCATTTACATTCAAAGTTAATCTCTTTTTATTTTAAATTTCAGACAAAATCTTATAATATCAATTAATTAATATAATTCTGCAGGATAGTGTAATTAAAGATTTTGTAAGAAGATTATTATTGTTTAAGTTCGATTATAATTTTGCTGCAATTTAATAATATAAAATGAAGTCATGATATAAATTCCTGTTATAATACGGTATATACGCAATGTATGTTAAAATGTACTTGTCTATAATAAATCAATGAGGATGGTTTTTTTTTTCAAAATCGTTGTGGCAATGACAAAAATAATTGACTTAAATCTTAGCACAATATATTTAAATTTACTTGATACATCATACATAGTCTTTCGCATCTGTGTAAACAATAAAAATGTGTTACAGTTGTGTCACCAATGAAAATAAAGCACGTCTGATAAGAGAGAAATAAATTTATAAATGTATTTTGTAAATATATTTAATACGATTCGATGAATAAACGCTGATAACTTGTACAGTTACATATTAATAAGTAGGTTTTATTTAGTATATTTGGCCATAATTGTAATGTATTCATGAATTTATCGCCCGCGAGTAAACATCACAATCTATCACGAGAAAGATGTCACTCTTAGACATGAGACTTAAAAGTTTTGTATAACAGGTTATAACTTAACTATAATAAACATATACAACAGGCATTATTTGACACGTTTGTGGAGTTATATTTGAAAACGAGCTAAGTCCAATTTTAGCCGTTAATAAGGTTTTTTTTTTAACGGCGCAATATGATCTTTATAAACATTTACAAAAACTGAAAATCTTAAAAAAAGTTTAAAGATGTATATGAATTATTGAATGGACTTTGTTCATTTTAAAATGTAAGGATTCTTTTCTTCTACATTTCATAATAATATTACATTTTGTTGTTTTTTTTTAACAGTGATACAAAACTTTTTTAACTTAGTGTAAATTACATAAACATAGAAAATAATAATAACATTGTTTTATAACGTCAGCGAGATGTTATGAATTATAAAAACGTTGTAATTCAAATTTTATGAAATCTAATAGAATGGTCTTAAACTGTGCATAGTTTATTTTGTATTGTGAATAATAACAAGCAATAATAAAGTTGTTATTGAGTACGTGCTGTTATTTAATTTTATCACATGTTTGTCTCTTAATGTTGCTACAATGTTGTAGACGTCCCTGTAAAGCAAAGTGTGCCGCTACTGATGGACAAAAGTGTTATCTATACTAATATTATAAAGAGGTAAAGTTTGTGAGTTTGTGACGTTGTGGCGTTGTAGGGGGTAATCTTAGGAACTACTGGTCCGATTTGAATAATTCTTTCAGTGTTATATAGCTCATTCATTGAGAATGGTTATAGGCTATATATCATCACGCTAAGGCCAATAGGAGCGGAGCATAGATGAAAAATGTTTCAAAATTGAGATGTTTTTTTCTTTTTGAGAGCTTCTGCTGCGTGTCAGCGTTAGCCCAGAGTAGTAACTATTACTACGCGGACGAAGTCGCGGGCAGGGGCTAGTATTTAAAAAACATGCATATGAATATCAAACCCTACCCTTCCCTTAATTTTTGTATTAAATATTATGATTAATAATAATATATACGTTACTCCATAGCTTTGTTTTGCGACGATATGAGAAAATGATCTTTATAATAACAAACAATAAAATCTAATTAAAAATGAACTGGAATATCCAAGACCACACTGAGTAGCTTGTTTGTCATAAACATACTAATATCTCAATTACTATATTTGACCTCCTTGAAAATATACACTTATTGGAAAAAAGAATTTTCCAAATCGGTTTATAAACAACAAAGTTCTGATATAACAAACGTTAAAAAAATACAGTCGAATTCGAAGTCTGTTGAAAGTTATTATCACATCGCAGAGTTATTTTGGGAAGGACTCGCGTCTATGTTGCATATTTTTCGTGATGACGTAAGATTGGGAATTTGTGATTTTATCTATGCAAAATAAGTCAAATCAACACTGTAATAAAGTTTAATACATATGGAGACATCCGGCCAAATTAAATTTTGCTTGTCTGACAAGACTACGTTATGTAGGAGCATTGCGAAATTCTGTGATTTTAAAATGATATGTATAAAAAAAATCAAAATCGAATGAGATGACTTAAATTTTTTAAGTACTTTCAATTGTGATGTAAAATTTAATTTGTTTATTGTGATGAATTACTCCCTTCTCGATACAGGAGTATAACATTTCTGGGATCTATGTTCAATCTCTGAACTAGAGGAAAGCACAGCATATACTTCAAGTGACATTTTTGGCGGGTTTTATTTTTTACATAAATTATTTAGAAGACAAAGGCGCTAATGTAAAGGTTTTAACGCGATATGAAATATTCTATAATCAAAACTGTCTACTGCAAGCACTTCTCAATAACTAATAAAAAATAAGTCTAATGCAAGGACAAAAATAATTTGAACATTGCTTACGAATTTAACCCTATAATTAATAATTATTTTACTATGGTTTTAATAAATAATAAAATCTACATTCTATGGTACTTTGTTGGAAAAGTATGTGTGAATGTAATGAAGTATGTATGCATGTACGTTGTAAGAACGTATGCATGTATCAACTATGCTTATGACTGCTAATTTGCTGTGTATATTCGACAATACGGTGTATCATTACATAGTATAAAACAAAGTCCCCTACCGCGTCTGTTTGTTTGTCTGTTCGCGATAAACTCAAAAACTACCGAACGGATTTTCATGCGGTTTTCACCGGTGGATAGAGTGATTGGTGAGGAACGTTTTAGTGTATAATTTGTCAATGATTTTTTCATAATCAGGGCGGGACAACGTCTGCCGGGCCCGCTAGTTGTATATAAATAAATATGAGAAAGAAGAAATAAATGACAATGAGTATCATTTATTAACTGTACGTCTATATGGCATACACTTTGTAATTAGTTTTAATATAACAGCTTAACACAAGTATCACTTAGGTTACTTATACAATTCTTACAAATGGATATCTAAAAATGTATACAAAAAAACAGCAAAAGAAATATTGGTACCAACAATGAGAAATGCTTTCTAACACTAAAATACGCAGGTTTTATACTAAAATCCGCAACTAAGTATAAAATCATCTAAACTCATCTATTTTATACAAAATAAGATGAAGAATCTCATGAAGGATATTCTACAAAAGTAACATTTCAAAATAATATTATTATACATAAAACTTACAAAACATATAAATCAGGTGACTGTTTAGACACTAGCAGTATTCTAGTACATGACACTTCACGGTCACATTTAACATATAAACTCTAAAAGCAAGCCTCTCTCAATCCTAGGTACTGCACCTGACTGGACTATTTTAATGGATACGTATGACAAGCACTATAAAATCCCAGAGGATGTTGGTGTTTCGTCATCCAGACCGGACATATTCCTCTTCTCTAGACACACAAAACATGTAATACTAGTAGAGCTTACTGTACCGTGGGAAACCAACATTCCTAAAGACCACACAATCAAATTAAATAAATATTACGAACTAACAAATGAACTAAGTAAAAATGGCTATGTGGTTAAGTTATACGCGGTAGAAGTAGGAGCGAGAGGTATACCAGCAAAATCTCTCTACAACCTTCTGAAGGACCTTGGCCTGTCGAGAACTGCAGTAAGTTCTATTTTAGAATGAGTATCAAAGGCTGCACTAACAGGTTCCTACCAAATTTGGCTAGGCAGGGCGGGAAACTCGAGCAGTGAAGGTGAGCGTTGATGCGCATCTCAAAGGGGGCCTCCTTAAACCTACACCTGGGTCGCAAGTCCTGGGAACTGCTCTGAGTTTCTCCCTCTGCCACACGATGGACCCGGCACCCGCACGGTGAATCCATGGAAGGCTAAGAAGTTCGTCTCATAATATTAAAATAAATACTAATTAATGACCAATAAAACCTAAGATAAAGTTCTAAGACTTTCAAAAGTATAGCTACGTATGTAAATAAAATAATAAACCTAAGTGCAATGACCAGTACCAAAAGCTACAATGGGCGACACGGAGTTAATTACTTTCAATAGTAAAACGGGCAATAAACCCTTTTGGAAGTGAACTCACCCGACGGTCATTGACACTGTGCTTTAACATAGACGCGTAGAGGATTATGTATAATTTTTGTATTTTTTTTAGGTAACTAGGTCAAATATTAAGCACCTATTTGTTTAAATTGATTTAACGAGAATCGAGTGCAGAATGTCCTCCAGAAATATTGCTACTGTCTAAACAGTCACCTGGTATATAAAAAAATTAACAAGTTAGTATATTATTACAAGTCTGTGTTGTAAAGTTTCAGTATTTTAGTGCGCCTAAAGCCGAGTTATTTGATATGTTTCACCGTAATATAACTTTGTACTTTAAAAAAAAATTGTCACTGGTATATTTATTTGTCAGCACATAAATATCACAATAAAGTATTTACAAAATCACAAATTGGTAGGTAGTACAGCAACAGAATCACATACCAATCTTATTTACATACAACTAATTGCAATACTGCTTACCTATGGCAGAATAACTATTTCTATAACCTTAGTAATACACCTACCAAATATTTATCAAATAATTATCTTGTGCCTATAAAGTCTTTTATATGTAATTTTCTTCAATGCTGTAGATACACAATGTAAAACAAATGTTCCCTAAAAAGAATCTAACTTTTGACACAATTAGATGTTATCAAAATGTATTCAAGAGCCATTGTCTATTATTTAACTTCATATGTCTTTTTTATTTCACTCATTTACTAGATTCAAAGTAGAGTCAAAATCTGTTATAACAACATTAAAGGGACTACTTATATTTAGCTGTAAAAACTGATAGTGGTAACAACCTGTGATGTTTTCGAGATACCGCATTCAGCCAGGACCTTTGTTCTGGGTCAATATAACTGGTATGTTGTTCTAAACTATATCGCCATAAACAGTTTTGACTGTAATTAGGTTTATTTTACATTGTGTCTCTACATATTTACAAAACATATGTATTTATAATTTTATTATCCATAATCAGTTTCCAAAGTAGTTAGCCCCTTGTTATGGATAGCCAGTAGGACAGCTTCGTCAAGGATGTAGTCATAATGATTATCATGAGTATCTTCTTCATCAGAAATGGTGTTTGAATTTTTACTTTCACTATCACACTGATATGATATTGATGAATCTTGAAACAAAGAGAATTGTGTCCCATCATTCTTATTATTATTTTTCGTCCAATGAATTCCTAAATCATTGGAAACATTCTCACATTTGTGCAAGTCACTCAGTTGTGTCGTATCTTCCTCATCAGACTGCAAAGGAGATTGACCCGATAAAGAGGAACTGTCAACACAATGACTGTACTCATTGCTATGATTTGCAGTGGTATTTTGTAGGCCGTGTGCTGAGATTGCCATTAAAATGCCTTGGTTTTCAATACTGCTGGCTACTGGTAGATTATTAATAAAGTCTGCTAATTCCAAGGCTAAAAAACCGGATGATCCTTCAGGTGGAGCATGGATCCATGAATCTAGGACATGATTTATTCTATTGTCAACAAATCCTTTCGCCATCTGAAAGAAGAATATTATTAAAAATGTTAATGGTTGTCCAAAATCAATAATAAATGACTAATTGGTATTTCAAAATCTTTACATCATACCTAATTAGTATTTCCACTGTCAGTGGACAAAAAATCAAAGAATGCCAGCTGCCCTATCTCTTAAATTCTAAGGGACTAAAAATATCCAGAAGTGGCCTTGAGACACAGGCAGAATTTACAGGATCCATTTATGATTAGTAGAAATTTGTTATTTAAACTGTATAAAATAATAAAAATTATTCTATTAAGTTTTGTACAAACGTATTTGGTCTAGCACAGACATCAATAGACAAACCAGATGCGAGTCTTCAATATCAATCTTAAGGTATATAGTGTGTACAGTAACATACATTGCTTGTTGTCCTAGATATAATGTGCACATCAGCACAGTTATATTAAAATTATATTTATTTAATAATCACATTGTTAGTCACATTTAAGCATTCAAATAGGTTGCACTACAGCACTACTGTAACATAACAAACAAAGTAATTGCAACATAAAAAACAACTTTATTCCTACAAATGGGCATCCAAGAACATATATGTAAGGCTGGGACTCGTTCCTCACATCTACATCTTGGTCTTTATAATGTCTTGGTCTGATAAACCAGCGACCTACTTACTTTATGCATCCTCTGTGCCTAGTTCACATACAAAAAAATTGATATAAAGCAATGTTGAAATATATTAGAGAGGTCTTAACAAACATAGAAGCGTAAATGTACAATATATGAATACAAACATGAGAAATGTTCTATTTTTGCTAGATATTCTTTCTTAATTTTATAACAGGTTCCAATATACATACTATTAAATATTTATAACATGATTTACCTGTCTGGCCTGCCATTTTGCGATGCACTGATCTTCTGTAAAATTTTTTGTAAGCATCACAGATATTGGAATGGGAATTTGTGTAGTATGTATATTTGATTGCATATTTAGTGTATAAGATTCCTTATTGTCATAAGAGCTAACATATCTTGGATATTGCAGTTTTTCAGTTGAAACACTTGAACTAGGCGTTGAGAGAGCCTCATCAGTGTCTGTAATAACAGAATCTAAAGTGTTGAAGTCTTGTTTCAATAAATAATCGCCTAATATTTCAAGGTTTTCCTCAGAACCCATACTGTTTGAGTTGAGTTCGTTTGATGACTCGGGTTTATTTAAATGTGCAGGGTTTACGGCAGTGTCCAACGATTCTGATTCCTCGTTTTTCAAATGATATTTCCCTTTGACTTGCCACGCAAAGCGCGCTTTCTTGAGTGGGCGCTCAGAACAATTAGATGCGTCGCCATTTTCTTGCCCTTTACATGACGACTCTCCGCTCGATTCTGTGATATTCATCACTAGAGTTTATTAGATTCGACACTGATGCTAATCATAAGAAAATAGTAAACAAACAATTGACATCCCTAATTAAAACATATGATTGACAACTAGTTAATTAGGTACACTAGGATTTTTTTAATAATAAACATCACAAAGTAAGGAATCTTTTAAAGAAATAAAGACTAATTATAAAATATTATTATGACCATTTTCCATCAGAAATAATAATAATGTTCTAATGATTTATTCACTTATTCACACCAAACTAAAAATCTACAAAATGTATAGACAAATTGAAATTACTTTTTGTCTATTCCTCGGAGCAAATCTACTCATAATGTGTACATGAACGTATAAACACAATTCTTATAGTCTTTGGTTACTACCAAAAAGGATTAATAGCGTTTAGTTCCTACAGGTTACTATTTTTTGGTTTATTTTCTAATAGACGCTTCATGTTGTTATGAGCACCTACTTATGTATCAAATAGGTAAAGTAGAATAACCGCAATGAGGTTATGAAGTGAGACCACAACACTATTGTTGTCTTTTGCTAAGTTATAATTTGAATATTAGTGTTTTTTATTACTTTTGATTTTGTAATTTTAATTGTGTAATCACCGAATTATTGCGAGAATGTTTCGTATATAAAATTACTTCTATAAATAGCAGTCAAAATATTGCATGTGATATAAAGGAAAAACTATATATTATATGCGCGATATTTACTTTACTTTTATTATTTTAAAGAATTCATAATTTTTGTGAGTTCAAATGGTTGTACATTTTATTATTATTTATTTACTTATGCAAAGTGTCATACTAGTAAAATCTATTTAGTTACTTTTTTGTATAATGTAACAATAAATTAACCCAGTAGGTGAAGTATTTATAATTCGATTTATAATAACGTAATCGTATTTATAATAACGATGTAAAGCTGAAAACGGCCTCTGTTATAATTTTTTTTACCTCATTTAGTTTTTGACACAGGTATATTACAGTAGTCGAGTAATTTAAAGTTTTTTTTTTAATAATACTAAATTTTTTTTTTGAATAGTCACTAACTTCTAGGTGCAATGGTGACTAAACACCGAGTCAACTCAAATTCTAAAGTAAATCAATGTTTTGGGAGAAATAAAACTTTAGCGACATCATAACAGATATTTTAAAGTATTTTTTTGTACTAATATTGATACTTATTACTTTTATGATCATACAACACTGCTAGCAAAAAAGTAGGCTTTTCGTATTTGTAAACAGTTAGTACCAAAGAGTTAGTACAGTTTATGTATGCTTGCAACACCAGAAATAAGACATGCGCGTTTACATCCCTTTAAAAATTTATACACAACTTTCTCGAAGAATCTAATTTCTAGTTCGACATTTGTCACTATATTACGTGTGTCTCTGCTGTTTTTAGATGCCAGTCTTGTTTCATAATATCATTTTTGGAAAAGACTAGGTCATAATTATATTTTATTTTTGGTAATCAACCTTCTAGTAGATCATTACTGCTATTGTCGAGTAGGTTTCATTACATGTTTCTTGCGATAATTTCAATGAATTAGCAAGATGGTGGCCGTCTTGTTAGAACTTTTCAGGGAGTTTCTATGGCAAGTCAGAATCCATGCCCCGTGGTATGTTTTCCCATCCACTTTACTTGTGAACAATAACCAAACTATATTACGTAAAACACCACCAATATTACAACATATAGAGTCAAATAATACAAGACTATGAATAAAATATAAAATCCCCTATATGACATTCCAAGATCCCGCCAAAAGCTCTAGGCCATAATTAGTAATGCTATTATATCTTACATTAATGTTGCATACTTCTATAAATACTGCATTAGTATAATATGTAAGGTGTGTATTTGTGCAGTATATTTTTCTTGAAATGGCATTTATTTCTGTATTCATTTGTCCAACACGTTGTACGTGCGCACTACTTACAAACTTTATAATTCATGTACTCAGGTAACCTCGGGTTGCTCGATTTTTCGAAAAAAGAATAATTTGGAAACTAACTTAAATGACCCATCTGGATGGAGAAAATAAAACAGAACGTAAATACAAAATTCCATTTTAATCGTTAGAATCGTTTCTGGGAAAAAAAACAATTATAGGTATATAAGTATAGTTGTACCCGAAACACCGTCCGCGGGGAACCTAATGTAATAAAACAGCGGCTAATAAATAAAATATAAATAAATAAAATAAAATATAATATAATAAAATAAAATATAATAAATAAAATAATAATAAAATAAATAATCTGAAGAATCTATTAAGTCCATTTAATTATTTACTTTTTTCTCGTACTTGTCGCGTCGTCACTAAAATTACGATACATTTTGATATAGTGAATCGATTTTAATGAAACCAAGACCTAAATGTTACTCGAGGATATGCTTTATGATTTTCTTGTTGAGTTTTTATCGTGAACGCAGTACTTTCGAGGTGATGCGTAATCAAACAAACAGACAGACACACAGACATTTCTAAAAATGATTGAAATGTATTTTATTACTTATTCCTTGACACTCGCAACAATTTTTTCACAAAAATCGAAAAAGTTCAGACACGTTAGATTTACATTCTTATTGTATGTATAGAATATACATAGAATCATTACATAGTATAAAACAAAGTCCCCTATCGCGTCTGTCTGTCTGTCTGTTCGCGATAAACTCTAAAACTACCAAACGGATTTTCAAGCGGTTTTCACCGATGGATAGAGTGATTCTTGGGGAAGGTTTTAGTATATCATTTGTCAAGGATTTTTCATAATCAGGGCGGGACAACGTCTGCCGGGCCCGCTATTATATAGATATGTACAAAAATTCGTTATTTAGTGGTCGCAAGTGGACAATAACTCATTAGTATTGGTAAGTTTTATTATTATTGAAGTTTTTTTTTAAATCAAAGAGTGTATAAATATTGCAGGATCGTAAGGATTATGAAGATTTTTATTTTTTTCGAACTGACTACCCTATTGACCTAGCAAGGTCTTAACAGCTTCATCGGGTTACAAATTGTGAAGTATGACATAGAAGATACTTATAATTTAAGACTCGTTGATAAATAAGCAGCAAAAAAAACTGTTTCCAGTTTTTTTAATTGATAACCCCAAAGATCTGCAATAGCTACAAAACGAAAAAAAATATTAAGAAGATCGCTTGACAAGCAGAGGAGATCAATGCACTCAACTTCTTTGTCTTCGCATATTATTTATCTATATACTACAAATTACTATATAAAGGTGTTATTAAAAAAAAGTTAAATAGGTATTGAATACTTGCTTTAAAAATGTTTAGTATTAAATGCACCGCGGTCGCTGAATGTTCGCCACCTTGCTCTTTTGTCACGCTTTGGTTACGTTAGGTTAGACTTGCAACTCTGAATTAACGGCAGTGGTGAACTGTGATCTCTCCCTGCCGAGTCTGGTACAGACCATGATCGACAGTGAGAGATCATGGGGCGCTGTCCAGTCCTTTTGTGAGGAGGTACTTCGGCGGAAGGAAGAGGCCGAACGACTGAGGGAGATAGACCCTGAAGCTCCGATGGCGCGCCGCAGGAGATCAGTTCGTCGAGCGAGAAGACGTGGACACTTGTCCCACCCGATGCCTCCGTAACATGCCTTCAGGTGACGGACGCGGGGGCGTCCGTTGCCACGAAAGGAAGGCCCGTGCAGGCAGAGCACGGCTTTAGCCGCCGCTCCACAAGAAGAGCATAGGGAAGAACTACTTCCTGCGAGGAGGGTCCCCGACCTACCATCTACGGGTGACCCAAGCGCGTGGCCAGGGTTGTGGCGTATGCTAGCCGTGAAACCGCTCCCTGGTTCACATTCGCGCTGAGCAGAAGAGGGGTTTTTAGTTAGTAAGAGTCTCACATAACCCTCGCGCTGTCCCCCGGCAGTGCGAGGTGTATCCATGCAGGATTTTCCCCTCTAGAAAAAAAAAGGTTAGACTTGCGAAAAAGGATAACGCGAACTTGCCTCGGGCAAGCGTAGTGCATTTAATATGAAATCTTTTTAAAGCAAGTATGCAATACGTATTTAACTTTTTTGTAGTAACACGGTTATAGTTTTTATATAGTCCCCTCCGGACTATTAAAATCCGTTGCGTAAATAACAAGAACTAAGGAAACATACAGACAGACACGAAAAGTGACTTTGTTTTCATAATATTAAAAGATTTATAAACTTGCGTTATTTGACCATATTGGCAGGCAATTTATAATATACTGGCGGGTATGGCGGACGTAATCCCGCCCTTATAATACATAAAAACTATGATAAATTATGTACCTAAACCTTCCTCATAAATCACTTTATCTACTGTTGAAAATCGCATGTAAATCCGTTCAGTAGTTTTTAAGTTTATCGCGGACAGAGAGACAGACATGGCAGAGGACTTTGTTTTATAATATGTAGTGATAATAAAGCCGAGTATACACTATGCACTGTGTCACCGACCCGAGCGCGCTTGGTGTCAAGTGGAGTCGAGAATATCCGATTCAGGATCACCGAACCTTGCGTTCCATACGAATATTGCGAACTATAAGGTTTACATCCGTTTACTGTACAAAATTTTCACCTCAAAATATAAATAATAACGTCATACTATTTGTTATTCGGCCGATCCCGTGCAGTGCAACAATGTGTGTTCCGGGCTGGAAGGTTTGGTTGGAAATATTGTACCTCAGTTCTCAGAAGGAGCAACCCATTATGACTGGACTTAAAACTGCATCCTGTTAATGTTGGTTATACATACCTATTCAGTAAACATTAAACATCAGGTGGACTGTATGTTTGTTTGCTATTTTATTACGTCAAAAAGTCCTAAATACATATTACATATCACTACATAGTATAAAACAAAGTCGCTTTCTCTGTCCCTATATCCCTATGTATGCTTAAATCTTTAAAACTACGCAACGGATTTTGATGCGGTTTTTTTAATATATAGAGTGATTGAAGAGGAAGGTTTATATCTATAATAACATCCATTAAATAGTGGAGAAATAATGTTATTTTTGAGGTTTCTAATGTGATGTTGTAAATAATTACATTTTTTCCGCTTACATTGCAACAAACGCAGGCGGGCCACGAGCAGTAATGAATAAATCAAAACTACTGGATCGATTTTAATCATTTTTTCAGTGAATGACATAGGCTATATATTTTATACCCGTGCAAAGCCGGAGCGGGCCGCTAGTACATACATAAAAACGTAAATTAAGGTTGACCATTTCTTTTCACTTCATTTCGATGTATCCGTTGTGTTATGACTCAACGATTACTAACTGTATCATATAGAATTCACTCAAATTTTATCTTAAGGAAAAAGTTTAAGACATGTCTTTTGAAAAAACCTGTATTATATGCACATGTATGGCTGTTTTTGTTATATTTATCTTTCTCTTGTTTTACTAAGACCATTTCACTCATATGTTATTACTTGCCCCTATTTTTCTGTTTGAATTACAAAAAACATATTCATATTGAAAGTGGTTTTATTTGAGCTTCCCATACAGAGGTTTCTGTGACCACGTTTCAAATATTTGTAATATGATATATGTAAGTAATTTAATCATTTTAAATAAGTATGTTGAGTACTCTTGTTCTATATAAAAAAAATATATTGAATAAAAATCGTAAGTACTTAATTTAAACTATACAATAATAGTTAAGAACATTTTGAAAACAAATATAATTTTTAATTTCACCCAATACATGCGTAAAACCGGTTTCTTCATACGTAAGGTTCAATCGATCAATATTTAAATATTCATGACGCTCTCTAGTTATTAACAATTCCAAAAAAAAATTAAGGAAACAAACCAGTTACCACGTGGCCCAAACGAGTTTAATACCTGATTATCATTGTTCGTGGTAATTAGTGCATTGTGCGTCCGTTGACATCACAAAATTCGTCATAAGCCTTTATCGCTAAGCCCCCTATTCAAAGATAATCACCACAATGAGGGGAGAGAGGTCATTCCCGGCGCAGCGCAGTGCTAATGCTATGATTGTACCCAGTCGGTCCCTAATCGTCGGCCAGACGTTACCCTAATATTGAACGTGACGTATAGTTTGTTCTGTAGACTTCGTTGTAAGCGTTTCTAAATCGCTGGCAGAATGCAGGTAAATATTAAACTTTTATAACAATGTTTTAACTCCTTTTAAAATGGAGACTTCTTTATTCATCTTTTGTTGAATCCGTGAACACTTACATCATCATATCTGAACGATATATTCTATAGAACTGAATGTGTTTTTAATATGCAATGTAATACGTAACGTCTTACCAAAATAAACGATTAATGATTAATGAAGTTGCTTTAGATTTAAATGAGAATACATAATCTAAGTTTACATCTCTTTGTGTGTTTGAACTTTAAAAAAATATTAAATGTGGATTGCTTTGAGGCACGTTTTAGATTTAAAACTTAGCTCAAAGCTTCGACGCGATCTATGAATTATTTTGTTGATTTTTTAAATGTTTTGTACTATTCACCACTAGACAATAAGCTCTTCTGTAGTGCTGAGAAGATATCACGCTCAAAATAGTATACTGAATAAAATTGAATACTGCATACATATTGTATAGTCACAAGTTAAAGGGTTTTGTTTATTACTGCGTAGGAAGGGAATTATATGGACTAGAAGGAAGTATTGTTTTACTCTTCCTACGCTCTAGTAATGAACATCGTCACTTAAAAGAGTTACATAAATAAGTAAAAGCGTTAACCTTATATTTAAGAAATTCTTTCATGTTTCTGTAATTTAGAAATATTAACATAAATTTAAATTCAGTTAACATTGAAAGATTTATTCTTTTCCAAATTAATTAATTTACACTGGTAGAAAAATGATAGTGCAAGTTCAAATTCTTCATTACTTTATTTAGACCGATTCCCGGAATCTAAAGTGAGTGTTAAGTAATTAAATATAATAATTTATTTTTAAATTAATTTGATATAAGTAAGAATTAAAACATATTTATTATTCGTTTTTAAGATTATCAAAAATACATAAATTTATAAGTATAAATAAAATTGTGTTTCTTGTTTGTTCGGAATAATTCGCGAAATAGCTGAACTGATTACTACGGTAAACTCATTATAGGGGTTAAATACATAGTGATAACGAAATCACAATTGAAAAAACGCAAATAAATGCATAGTTACCATTAAACAACATAGCCCTTTTCACCACAATAAAGTTATTGTCATCAGCTAGTATTAGAGATACAATATGACTTTAGTTACCAGCCTATAGGGTATAATCTAACTAAAAGTGCTGCCATGTCTCATTTTTCTAGTGGCTATATCTTAATATATATATTTCTTGTGTGCGTGTGTATGTGACTGAACTCCTCCTAAACGACTGGACCGATTTTGATGAAATTTTTTGTGTGTGTTCGTGGAGATTCGAGAATGGTTTAGATTCACAATTGGACCCGGTAGGTGGCGCTGCGGTTGGCTTTTAGGGATTTCATTTTTTATTACCACGGCAGGACAAAGTCCGCCAGGTCCGCTAGTTTTCATGTAAATTAAATAGAACGAATATTACAGATTGTAATTTTACTATGCGTATGTGCGGTTATATTATTGCCCTTGCCAACGTCAGCGGCGCCGCATATGACTGATGCTCAATTAGATCAAACACTCGGTGACAAGGCTACTATACAGAGACACTTGAAGTGTGCACTCGGGGAAGGTCCATGTGATCCTGTCGGTCGAAGATTGAGAAGTAAGTTCATTATTACATTTCATTTATAAATAACAAATACTACGTGGTAAACGTTTATTGGAATGTTTATTCCGTGACATTGTATGTATTAAGATAAACCTTCTTTCTATATAATTTTTAAAAAAATCATTAATTGTATATAAAAAAGTTATTGAATTGAAATATGCGTTACAACATAGATATATTTTGTATTACTATATTTTATTTTATTTCTCATGTACTTACATGAAAGAACTTAAAAGATGTATTTCTTTTTATTTCGTTGAAATATGGAAATCGTTCATTAGAAACACATGGTTCTTTAACATACATTAACATTGCATAGTATAAAACAAAGTCCCCTACCGCGTCTGTCTGTCTGTCTGTTTGCCAGAAACTCAAAAACTACTGAACGGATTTTCAATCGGTTTACACCAGTGGATAAAGTGTTTCATGAGGAACGTTTTCGTATATAATTTGTCATGCATTTTTTTATAATCAGGGCGGGATAACGTCTGCCGGGTCCGCTAGTTACTATATATAATTCTATTTCTCATGTTAGCGAAAGATGTGTTTGTTACTAATGATTTCTTTATTTCGTCGAAATGTGGAAATCGTATATTGGAAACACATGTTTCTTCTAAATACAGGTGGTGATTTAAAAATTTTATTTCGTCATAATTATGTCATGTATAAAACAGTATTTTATTTCCCCTATAAGTGAAAGATATGTTATGGTTTCTTTATATTACCAAAATGGGGAAATCGTTTATTGGAAATACGGGTTTATTTAAAATGCAAGTGTGTAATTGAAATACTCGTATGCGTTACGGAAAAGATATATTTTGGTTTATTTGTATATTATATATTTTATATATTGGCATATTTGTTTTTTATATCATGTAACTATATTTTAGAATGGACAAATCTTCTGACTTGATGGTAAGTTACGAGTATTTGCGCGTACGATCTGTAATCACCAGAAACCTTTGTTTTTCCGAATCCTATGAACTGTAATGTTTTATTTTTGTAACCGATATAACAAATCATCATATTTCTCTATGGATGAAGCAAAACAACTGTGCCTACTGTAGTGACTACTATTCTCAAGTTAAAAATATGTCGCCAAGCACCTGTAGGTATGTTCTTGCAGTTGAAATTAAGAGCTAGTCTCCCTCTAGGCTTAGCGTGTTTACCGCCTTACACCATTTTTTTTTCTCCAAATGACTACGCTATTGTCCTAGCAAGGCCTTAACAGCTACAGCTTCACCGGACTACTAAGGCGAGCGATTTTATTTGACAACTAGCTCAAGGTGCACGGCACACCTCGGCTTGGGCTGTTGTCTGACTCATGCAATTCACGACCTATCTGAACTAACCTTAGCTAAGCTACATATTCATACTTATATGAGTTATTGAAACATATATGTGTACCAAGCATACATACCTTAACAACTCTTATATGTATTTTGTGTCGGATAATTTTTTCTAAACTATTTCAGTTTGATAAGGGAAAAAAATAAAACCCTTCCACTTGCATGTGTAAGCGTGTATGCGTGCACGTGTGTGGAGATGATATGTGTAATGTTGTCGCAGTGATGTCAGATTTCGTGTCACTGTATCGCGCGAGCAGCGTACTCAAGGGCTCCACGCCGAGGGAACGAACCTAGACCGCCTTACACCACATCGTGGTTTATTGTGTGATTGTGGTCAAACCCTAATCAATATGGGGCAATCCACGTAAAGTGGAATAGGTATTAATGTTAATGTTAATGTTTTTGATTTTAGTAATATTTGATTATATTATACCTATACACGTTCTCGACTAAGATAGAAAATAATTTTACAGTATAAAATATACATAATAAAACAATATACAGTTTACAGTATACAGTTAATGAACTAGAGGGTTTAAACAGTTGACTAATCAGCACGAATGCGTTACTACCAGTATTAAATAGTTACAATAAAATAAATATAGCAGTTTAATTGAGTTTTTGGGGGGATTTTAGTTTATCATGTAGTGGATTTTATATTCTATTCATAATCTTATGTTCTCCAACTCTATATTTTGTAATAGTAGTGGTACGTTATATAATTAGATTATTATACACAAGTGAAGTGAATGGGAAATAATACCGCGGAGTATGAATTCTGAGATGCCAAAAAAACTCCAAGGAAAGTTCAACAAGAGGCCATCATCTTGTTAGAACATTGAAATGATCACACGACAGTAGACTTGTAATATTATTACCTACTTGACAATGGCATTAATAACCTATAAGACGGGTTGCCAAGAATGAAATTAAAAAAGTAGTTTGATTTATAGTTCATTTATTTATTTTATTAAAACTTTTTAACATAATCAAATATTATTAAAATCGGAAACGTCCACATTAATTACCTGTCCGCTTTACGTGGAATGTTTTATACAAAAAATATTGGACATTTAATTTGAAGTTCGGTTCTGACGCATTTTCTTATATGGACTGTCGTTAACTCATTGTCAATATTTGTAATTGCGAAGTGTTTTTGCTAAAAACTAGTTTTTTTACAGTTAGTTTTTAGTTGTTTATAGTACATTGTTTTACAAGACGAACATTCTACATACTTGTATGTATATATATATTTTTAAGTATGAAATCAATGGGAAGCGTATATTCTTAATGTTTTTTTTTAAATATGACTGCTAGTAACACTTAACTTAGAAAAAGACTGTCTTTTATTGCCGAAAATTCTGAAAGGTATTTGGTGAAAGATCTTTAAGTTTTATAGCCATTGATATAGAAAAACCCAAGATGCATAATTAACGTCTTGGCTGTGAGACGTAATTTTGGATTATGCACTCATTTCAAATAGCCTTGCGTCGGTTGCGTCCTTGTAAAAACAACTTTAAATCATTCGGATAAGGTCGAATTTGCAAAATCATAAGTTTATCGCATAACTGTAATATCCACGGATTGGGGAATTTTTGCGGGACGGTTTTGAGCGCTACTTTTATTCGAGAGTGTTTGTCTTGAGTTTTTTATCCCAAAGAAAGCTACGGGCATAATATGAAAGATATGGGAAACATCAATAGAAGTAGGTCGCACCGTACGACCTAAGTAACGTACGACCTACTTCTATTGATGTTTCCCGTGATTGTAAACCGATAGTGTTACCAATATAATTAGTACGCGATTTGCAAAAAAATCCTTAATACCTGTTTGCCGAATCTGCGGAGATTGAACTGACAACAACCTCTCATCATCATAGCTAGCGTACGACCTACTTTTATTGATGTTTCCCGTGGTTGTAAACCGATAGTGTTACCAATATAATTAGTACACGATTTCCAAAAAAATCCTTAATACCTGTTTGCCGAATCTGCGGAGATTGAACTGACAACAACCTCTCATCATCATAGCTAGCGTACGACCTACTTTTATTGATGTTTCCGTTGTTAACCATAGCGTTACCAATATAATTATTACACATTTCCAAAAAAATCCTTAATACCTTTTTTCCGAATCTCGGAGATTGAACTGACAACAACCTCTCATCATCATAGCTAGCGTACCACCCACTTTTATTGATGTTTCCCGTCGTTGTAAACCGATAGTGTTACCAATATAATTAGTACACGATTTCCAAAAAATCCTTAATACCTGTTTGCCGAATCTGCGGAGATTGAACTGACAACAACCTCTCATAACATAGCTAGCGTACGACCTATTTCTATTGATGTTTCCCGTGATTGTAAACCGATAATGTTACCAATATAATTAGTACGCGATTTCCAAAAAAATCCTTAATACCTGTTTGCTGAATCTGCGGAGATTGAACTGACAACAACCTCTCATCACATAGCTAGCGTACGACCTATTTCTATTGATGTTTCCCGTGATTGTAAACCGATAGTGTTACCAATATAATTAGTACGCGATTTCCAAAAAAATCCTTAATACCTGTTTGCTGAATCTGCGGTGATTGAACTGACAACAACCTCTCATCATCATACTTGACTGATAAAGTTTTTATTGCCAAATCGCAATAGAAAATACTACGCATGTTATAAACATTCTATTACAATTTAAAATCCATAAAAGTAAAACACACACTATAAATTAAATGCGCAAAACATGAGATAAAATTGAATATAAATCGCAGAAAAATATTACAAACCAAACTTTCTAAGGACAATCAGATCAAGGTCTGAATTGTTCCGTGAACAAAATTAAATTTATGTTTTATTGTGTTTTAGCTCTAGCACCGTTGGTGTTACGCGGCGCCTGTCCGCAATGTACGCAGTCAGAGACGAGGCAAATACGGCGCACCCTAGCGTACGTCCAGAGGAACTACCCTTGGGAATGGTCTAGAATCGTCCGTCAATACGGATGAAATGTTCAAAATACAGCAAGATTTTTTAAACGCAATTATTATTTACATATGCTTTTAAACTACAAGTTTATATAAAAGAATTACAGCACATTTTTATAATTTATTTTCGCATACTGTCTTCCATATTTTAACTAATATCATTATAAAGAGGTCGGTTAATATGTTTGTAAAGTTTAATCTTCAAAACTACGGATCTGATGGTAAAAGTTCTACATTATCTCGTAGCGACATAGGCTATTTTTATTGGCTTTTAATTAATAAATTTATAATTAACGCGTACAACATCGAAGTCAGTTGCTACTATATACCCAATATTATCTTAAAATTACTAAACTGATTTGAATGTAGTTTCGAGATGAATATAGGATTGAACCCGAGGAAAGTTATACTATAAGTAGTATGTATATTAAAAAAAAGACAACCCATTTCCACTCTAAATAAGATTTGTGTCTTAACACGTATACCACGTTAAATACGAAAATCATTTTCACGTGAACGAAGTTGCGGACACCAATCTAGTATGTCATAAATCATTGGAAATGCAACTTATTCCTTATAAATAAAGGTAGTTAAAACGAAAT
This sequence comes from Antheraea yamamai, assembly GCA_036509395.1. Lineage (NCBI taxonomy): Eukaryota > Metazoa > Arthropoda > Insecta > Lepidoptera > Saturniidae > Antheraea > Antheraea yamamai. Next base: position 6,206,909 of record AP028444.1, on the reverse strand, counting down.
TTGATTTTGTTATTCTCACAAACTATTTTTTTATTTACATTACTGCCTAAATAATATGGAAATCTTGAAGGTAAATACATAAGTAACAATAATCCTAAATGAGTAACAATTAGCGATCTTTAATCACGGAGAAATAAAAAGCATATTAGGAAGTGAATCAAAGAGCTTAGAGCTCAAAACAATTACTCTATTTAAAAATAATTAACTCCTAATTTATAATACTTAGCAAGCTTATTATAACAGTAAGCCAATCTGTTTCTATTGTCTAATTTGTGTTTATTTAAACTGAGTTGACCTAAAATTAAATCAGTAATTAGACAAATTAGTCAATTGATTTTCTGTTTAATATTTTGTCATTGTATGAATACGAGGTCGAGGTATTAACTTACCTTAATTCTCTATTATGTAATAATCTATATTATTTTACTCTTATAAATGCGGAAATCCTGTTTCTCTTCGATATTCCACTATTTACGATGCTGTATAGTAAAGAAATAAATAATAAATCGGTAATTATCATTGATATTTTATTCATACTAATATTCGTTCACGTAACTCTTAAACGCACAATCGCGGTACGTCCGAAGCCGAATCGGAATAGAGGGGAGTGCAGAGTTAAGTAAGAGGTTACGGCACAACAGCTCGCCCCAGCATTCTCTACCTAGACGCAGGCTTAAACGCTTCACTGATTCGAGAAAACATAGTGAAATATCGAAATAATAACTCCAAGATCCGGGTCATTCGTTGAGGACTCACGACACAGTGCACGGAAAGTAAAAGTGTATTCGGGTCAGTCGATCACGTTAACAGACGGACACCGTTTAAAATGCAGGTGAGTGTCGAGCGATTTATGCAATTTCACTATTTTTCCCGTTAGTCTCTCGTTTTAATACACCAAGAACAGGTTTTTAGGGAGGTAGGTTGTACAGATAATGAAGGACGATCGCTTTTAAAAATTTACTCTGCCCTTTATGTCAGGAGGAAAATCTGCATCAATGTTATTTACGTGTAGCGTTTTGGTTACTTGCGTTCTAAGAATTACACAATACGCTACTAGCTAAAATGTTTACATTTATGGCAAGGGAAAATATCTGGGTCTGTGTTTATTATTTACAACTACCTTTTTTACCTTTTTCCGTTTGAAATTGCCTCTTAAATTTTATCAATCCTGTTTATCTATATAATCTATACTAATATTATAAAGAGGTAAAGTTTGTGAGTTTGTAGAGGGTAATATCTGGATCGGACCGATGTTGAAAATTCTTTTACCAATAGAAAGCCACGTTATTTGTGAGTGTCATAGGCTATATATTAACCCGAAATATGCAAAGACTTTTTTGTGGTAATCGGATTTGCAAAGTAAGTTGGAGAAAAAACGTTCGAACGAAAGCGTTTCTTACGAACGCTGCCTTAACGATGAGAGATATATGATTGAGTTCTAGAGAAAAATTGTAGAGCTTGATGATAGCAACAGAAAAGTCAGCATATGTCTAACTTCAAGGTTTTTTTATTATCAGGGCGGGATAACGTCCGCCGAGAAAAACGTTATGAAAAATAAATAGATAATATTCTGTAAAATCCTTTATCTATCAAGGAAAGTTCATGTGTAGATTAAATTTGAGGTACCTCATAAGTGTTTGAATGTAACGAGCTAAGCATTTATATAATTTTATTATACAACTGACGATGGGATACCACTTAAAAACGTATCAAGGACTGACCCGCATCTTTTTAGAAGTTTAGAACATTAAAAAGAAGTTTACGTAACATTGCAAATCTTGAGCAGTTATATTTAAACTCATTTATAACAATTTCGACATACATTAGTTCTTGAAAGTTATTCAATAATATTACAGAACCTATATTAATATATTACATATCCGAGGATGTTAAATATTTAAAGTTGAAGTATTGGTAACTTAAGATTTTCATAGGGATGAAATATATATGTCATCAATTTAGAGATGCTATAAAAAAGCATGTAATTTTTTACCAAACAATAAAAGCCACTTAAATAAATTGTATTCTAAATAAATACACCCGAACTTCTTTAACCATAATCAGATAGGGATCTATCTAGTGTTAGATTGTCATAGAAGTAATAAAACCTCACCTATATACATTTCCTATTCGATTTTGAGGAGTCCCCTCGTGTATCTTTTCTTTTTTTTCGAACTGACTATACTATTGGCCTTGTAAGGCCTTTACAGCTTCACCAGACTAATCGTGTATCTTCGAGATTCCAAGTCCATTGCTAATGGAATTAAAACAGGACCCCCTTGAAAATGCCTTCTTTCGAATAAACAAAGAATTTTTCAAACCGGTTTTTAAATAACCAAGTTCCAAAATTGAAATTCAAACATTTTAAACAATACAGCCTTATTGACAAACTCCATTTTGAATTCGGTCAATATTAAAAAAAGTAGAAAAGAAGATGGAAAAATAAACCATTCGGTTAAGTTTACCATATATATGAAACTCGAAAACGGAACAGGGATCAGATTTAAAGCAAAAATGAAACAGACGACTAAAAATCGTTTATTCTAAATATATGTCAAAGTTTCCCCTACCGCCTCTGCACTAGTAATAGCTAGTAAAAAGCGATCACGGACAGAAAAAAATTACGCGCTTTAAGCATGTTAAGAATCGAATTATAGTTTGGAATGAGAACGATAATTTAATACGCATTCAATAATATAATTAACTCCTAATTTATAATACTTAGCAAACATATTATGACTGCAAATCAAACTGTTCCTTTTATCTAATTTATGTTTACTTAAATATACTTAATTAGAGTTGACCGAAAATTAAGTAGGTAAATAGATAAAACACGGTTAGTCGATTTATTTTCTATTTTATATTTTGTCGTATCGAGGTATTAATTTACCTTACATTTATGTTATGCAATAATTTAAACTTTTATAATCTTATAAATGCGGAAATATAAAGGTGGTAGAGCCACGCTGAGGCTCTAACTGGTTTCAGCATGAATGGGTCGGCTCGCCCGGGGTAGTACCACCCTCTCGCAGAAAACCGACGTGAAGTAACAGTGCTTTCATTGTTGCATTTTGTTCGGTCATTGAGAGCGCCGGATAACCCACCTCCCCTCCTTCCCCACTCCCTCTCCCCCTAACACAGGGTGGCAACGCACTTGCGACTCTTCTGGTGTTGCAAGTGTCTATGGACGGTGGTGATCTCTTAACATCAGGTTACCCACCTGTTAGTTTGCCTCCTATGATATAAAAAAAATCCTGGTCTCTTCGATATTTTACCATCTACTGTGATGTTTACTAATAGCAATCGGGATAAATTACTTAACCGATCGGGCTAGTGGGACCAATATTTAAAGCCGATATAATCGTCGTTAAAAAAAGCAGCATTCCAAGAGCGTAATCTAAGGACCAGTACTGAATACCAAGTGAGTGATAATTCGTTGACGACCGCTGGACATAATTTTATTGGTTCTAAATCAACCTTCATAAAATTTTCGATGCTGTATTCAAGACAAACAAATGTGTTTCGCTAAAAATAAAATTGGACAATTTTACGCTTTTTTTTTTTTTTTTTTTTTTCGAACTGACTACGCTATTGACCAAGAAAGGTCTTAACAGCTTCACCGGACTACTAAGGCGAGCGCTTAAGGCACTCAGCCGATTTTATTTTGACAACTAGCTCAAGGATGCGCGGCACACCTCGGCTTTGGCTGTTGCCTGATACATGCAATTCGCGACCTATCTGAGCTAACCTAAGCTAAGCTAACTATTCATACATATATGAGTTGTTGAAACATATATGTGTACCAAGCATACATACCTCAACAACTCTTATATATATTTCGTATCGGATAATATTCTAAACTATTTCAGTTTTATAAGGGAAAAAAAATAAAACCCTTCCACTTGCATGTGTAAGCGTGTATGCGTGCACGTGCGTGGAGGTGATATGTGTAATATTGTCGCAGTGATGTAAGATTTTGTGTCACTGTATCGCGCGAGCAGCGTACTCAAGGGCTCCACGCCGAGGGATCGGACCTAGGCTTGAGCCGCTGCCGAGGGGGGCCTAGTCTGGTGTGCGGGAGCGAAATTTACCCCCAGACCACGGCGGCGTGATCTGTGGTTACGCGGGCGTGGGCGTGAGCACGCTCTGTTTGTAGAGACAGGCTTTACGCTTTGTTAATTTGTTGTAGCCTACCTTGTAATGAACGAAATGTAGGCGAAGGGCGACAATTTTGTTGATTTATTATGTTTTGGCAATTTTAGGCTGTTTTACGATAAACGGGTACAGGATTGTTGAACGAAAGTATGTTGTTAAGTCCTTGATCCTCGTTGTATATACAAATAGTAACTCATTACTTCTACGCATAAAGAATACCAAAAAAGAAGATTGAATTAAATTCTATTTCATTACATATAATATTCTTAAAACAACTAAACTTTTATGTTGTTAAGTCCTTGATCATGGATCGTTGTATATACAAATAATAACTCGTTACTTCTACGCACAAAGAATACCTAAAAAAGAAGATTGAATTAAATTCTATTTCATTACACATAATACTCTTAAAACAACTAAACTTTATTTTGCCTGAACTGTCAGATTACCGCAATAAAATGCGTTCATAAACGTAATTATTATATTATCATTAATTAGTTTATAAGCTTTAATACAATGTTTTTTTTTTTACTTTATTTTTGGCAACCAATCTTTTCTTTTAGATTATTACTACCATTGTCGAGTAGTTAATAGCATTACAAGTTCTTCTTCCATTCCATTTTTGGCAACCAGTCTTCTAGTAGACTATTACTGCCATTGTCAAGTGAGTATCGATATTACAAGTTTCTTGATATAATTTCAATGAACTAACAAGATGGTGGCCATTTTGTTAGAACTTTCCATGGAGTTTTTGTGGCATCTCAGAATTCATGCTCCGTGGTATTATTTTCCATTCACTTCACTTATGCACAATAAACAAACTATATTACATAAAACACCACCAATTTTACACAATATAAAGTCAAGTAACACAAGATTATTTATAAAAAATAAAATCCACTACATGACAGACCAAGATCCCGCCAAAAACTCCATCCAATTCAATGTTGTTTCGATTTTGTACATCATTACATATTATAAAACAAAGTCCTTCTACCACGTCTGTCTGTCTGTTCGCGATAAACTCAAAAACTGCTGAACGGATTTTCATCTGGGTTTCACTCATAGATAAAGTGATTAAAGAGGAAGGTTTAGGTATATCTTATTTGTGTTATCATAATTTGTCGAGGTTTTTTATTATCAATGCGGGATAACGTCCGTCGAGCCCGCTAGTATAATATAATTAATGAATAAGTATACAGTATTAGAAATATTAATTAAAGATATAAGTAAAAAGCTTTTTACTTCATCATTACATAGTATAAAACAAAGTCCCCTACCGCGTCTGTCTGTTTGTCTGTTCGCTATAAACTCAAAAACTACTGAACGGATTGTCATGCGGTTTTCACCGGTGGATAGAGTGATTGATGAGGAACGTTTTAGTATATAATTTGTCAAGGATTTTTTCATAATCAGGGCGGGACAACGTCTGCCAGGCCCGCTAGTGTTCTTATATACGTGTTTGTACCTAAATTTATGTTTTGCGCAACTATTTCTATAGCGGTCGAAAAGTTTAGAAAATTTAATTTCTAGACAAATACAAAATAATATTAAACGATACATTTTTGTTCTGCAATTTAATTCGTTTTGTGGGGAGACACCGAATACAAGTCACATAGATACTACATGCAAACTTACATACAAATTATTTCATACTTTATTTTTCAAGGATGCTTATGCGATCTGTAAAGCTGTAAAAACAACGTTCATTGAGTGTATATATTTTAGTCACACTTACCCGGCTTGATGAATCTATCGCCTATGAATAACAAATGGTAGGGTTTTGTTTTACCCAATTAATACTTCTACTTGTATAAAATTTTTAACGTATAAGTACATATACCGGCATATAAATATTGATGTAGTTAGCCGTAACACATCTATCTTAAATATTGTGATAAGAGATTCTCGAACCACTACACATCGTCTACAAATAAAGAAATATACACATTCGACCACATCTTTGTCTTTACTAAGTTCTCGTTTATTAAGAATCCTTTTTTTCGACCAAAACTTTTCTCAGATTAAATGCCAATCTTTTAATAAGAAAACTTAAGCTAAGAAAGCTTAATAAGAATAAATCAAAGTAACGGACACTTGACAAACTATTCCAATTTCCGTTAGGAGTTTATATGAGATACCGAGAAAAGCAAGCTTTTATTATGGTAATAGTCCTTTTGACTTCGTTAGCAGATTCTTATTAGTTCCACAACAATACGAGTTCTGTTACAGTAACCGTTATTTTTAAGAGACAATAAGTTTTGTTACAGTGAACTGTATTTAAACTACCAATATTACGAGGGTTTAAATGTTTTTTTGGAACTTTTAAACTAATATTGATCTGTTTTTTTTACTCATAAAAATATACGTTCAAACAAACGCCTTTATTTTATTGCTATTAAGTTCTAGAAAATGTGCTGGAAAATGCACTCGTTTCTATACAATAACTAGAGGAAACCAGCGCGCTTAGCAGTGCATTAAATAAATTTTTAATTAAAAAGATAGTAAAGGATCAATGGAATCCAAAACATAAGTAGTCTCTAGATGCATCTATGAAGATTTTTGCATGGAATGGTCATAGCCCTATGACAATACATTCAGCCTGTATATGAGACTCCAAGCCAAACCATGAATGATAAAGGATAATCTCTCTGGATCCTCGGTATACCCGAGCTCTTCTTTACTGCTGTGGGCATACACCTTATCATTTTTATTGTTATAACTCTCTTCGCTGTAAAATGGTTTTTCGTCCGAAAATAAAATAAACAAAATTGCGCGGTATCTTATTCCCGCGTACCGCCGTAAGCGACCGTCTAGTAATTACGTGAGGAGTTTAGGGGAGGTATTCTTGACCCCCTGGTAAAGCGGAATCTCACTAAATCTGAAGTGGGAGAGAGAGAAGGTTTCGGCTAATATCACATCATTTAATCGGAGCAAAATATAGTGTAATAATTTTAAAAAATCAGATTAATTTAAAGTAGGTAAAAGATGTTGCTGGTGTAAAATATGCCGAAATATGACACAATTCTTCTATATATTAAAATCCATGGATAAATGTAAAGTTATTTAGTATTGACATTTTAAAATATAATGTAATAATTATTATAAATAAATATAACAATAGTAAAAAAGTTTAAGTAAAAATAATAAAGCTATTTGTGTTTTTTTTAACAATTCGGACGCATTTATACTCAAATTAAAGGTTTTGAAAGATCTCGCGTGAGATTAAAGGAGGGGCCCGAGACAAATCTCACGAAATATCACTAGAGCGGAATGGGGGTCAAAAAATCTTCAAAAACGTCTCACGTAATTAATAGACGACTCCTAACAAAGCCCCGGATCTTTCCAGCCTAATTTTTTTCATACACTAGTTCAAATATTGTCGGTTTTTTTACAATAAACTTGTAGTTCCAGGCCCTCACTTAACACTCTTTTGATCGTGGTTCTGCTAAGACCCATCTGAAGAGCTAAGGTTTTTTGCTAATACCCGAGATTTTTTGGTATTAGCGCCTTAACTGCTTTAATGATCGCTGGTGTTTTAACTGTGCAAGGTTGGCTGCTCGTCTTACGATCTTCGAAGTACCTTCAGAATACCGTTTCATTGTGTGGTTCTTCTTGGTGACTGTGTTGTTATTTGAACCGGTGGTAATTTTCACGTTGTTAAGTGTCTTCTTAGGGACTAAATCGGATAATTTTTTTTTACATAATGTAGAACTTTTTAAATGTATATAAACGAGTGTTATCTCTAAAAATAATAATCAGTTTTTGTATTACAAATACCGCTGGACGAAGCTCGGTCGAGGCTCGCCCAGGTACTTCTAAGTGATGCGCCATACCCTGTAGGTACTATGTTCGATTTATTTCGTTTAGTGAGCCATTGAATGCATGTAAATAATATTTCTAAGCACGTACATAGCACTCGTAATCATCACTGACTATACTATGACGAGTCCGGTGTGTACAGTTACGTACAAAAATTAATAACGATAATTAACAAAAAATATTAAATCTATCTTACGAAGACCTTCAAATGGTTGAACGGTTTTTGTAATTAACACTACTATAAAGTTTGTGAGAATAAACTACTTATTTGATTCTAGAAAATCTATTACTTATATAAGGCTATATTTTCAATGTTCTAATCTAACACGACTTTCTGTAATTGTAGGTTGTAGCGTTTTATAACAATTACATTTAATATTAAATGACGCAAAAATAGGGTCAGGATCTCAAGTATAGCTGCAGGATTACAGCTGTTTGACGACAAATTTTCAGCTTGTGGCTGGTAGCTAGCATTGCGGGCATTAGCAACAGTACTAACACCTTGCAAAGTACTCGAGCGAAAACCCCGACGTATAACTATAGAGTTAGCTAATTACTTCGTTACAGGGAATGTCTATGCACTGAACGTGATTATGTGCAATAATATACTGAATTCATATCATAAGAAAGTTACATATAAATTAAATGCATCTAATATTGAATGCTTTATCTGTTTCGCGTGATGGTACCTACTGCCAATAAAAACCGACCTTATTTCTCAGACATCGGTTTTTTATGAGCCACTCTCAGGTTTTTGGTATTCAGAGTAACTGTAATCTGAAGCAAGATCGAGTAATAAAAACACTTTATCGATTTAAACAGTTGCAGCAATGTATTTTAAAATTAGTTTATTAATATCGATTTTTATTGTATTATGTAGACAGTGACAGATTTCTATGCAGGTGGCTAGGTTATTATAGCATATGGCGGCAAATTTGTCGAAAGCTGAAGCAAATACAAAATACATGTTTGAGTTCATGAGGCGCACATGCTTATAGACAATTCATATATGTATCTTAGCTAGTTTAGTTTAGTAAGATTCGAATTGTTGCATCCAAGGCAACAAACCAAGCCCATTTTCAGCCACTTTGGCACCCCAGAGCTTGTTGCCAAGTCGCTGTGTGCCATAAGCGCTCGATTTATTAGTCTGGTGTAGCTGTGAAGGCCCATCAGGCTATAGGCGTATAGTCAGTTCGAAAAAAAAGACGAAAGTGCTAAGATTTTTGCGGCCACAAAAATCAAAATTTCATCGGTTTTTAATATTTATACAACAAAATATACATAATTGCAATGACATTTATTACCTATTTTTGGCTTTGTAAGAAACTTGTGATCCGCCCTAACTTTACACGAATGCAATGCATTAATAAGAGGACATAAGTGTTCAAGCGAATAACCGTAATAACCGATACATTTTTTGGCACTTCAAATTTTACAGTTCATTAAAATCAGAGAAGCATAGTAAGACACAAATAACTTTTTTGTTGCGCGTGATTTTAAGTCGATGATATCCTCCAAGGTTTTTATTAAGGTGATATACTGTAAATGGCATTATTGATCTTTATTAGATTTCCAAGATAAATGACAAATTCAATTCGACAAGTATTGGTCCTGGTTAAGATAACTTTGCAAATAACCCATTATTTTTAATGGTATGTAAAAATGAAAAGAAAATTGTTTATTTTTTAATATATATATATTTTGCCTAAATAGTTTAAATAACATCTCAAAAATATTCCTGTAATTTCTTAGAATGAAATACGCATTATTTATTGATTAAAAACTCATTTACGTGCTCTACCTCAACTCGGTGCTCGAGTGCTATTGATGTAGATTATATGTAGGAGATAGATATATAGGAATAGTTTTTCAAATATTAAATTTAATATTTTGGAAAAAACTCATAGGGTTAAGCGTCCGAAAAAAATGTATGACTTTATAAAAATATATGGACATTTCTCTATTTTGTAGGTATAAATATAACATGCATGTATTATACATATAAACCGGAAAAGATGTTCTAAATGGCAGTGAAAACCGTATGAATATCAGTTGCATAGTTTAGAAGAACAAAGGAACGCACGGACAGACACGAATAACCAATTCGTTTTGGTTCAGCCTATGGGCTCCACATTTATAAATCTGCGTCTGTGTACATAGGTACATACATTTCTCTCACGTTCTTTGTTATATAATATTACGTATGCTATGCTACTATTATAAGTACTCCATGCGTATTCTCACGTTTATACAGTAGATTTTATTTACGACAGTACCTTGTATTGGGAAACTACGCGTCGCCACCATTCCATACTGTCATAGAACGCGTATACAACGTTTCGCTTGATACCTTGTCCTTAATGATTCTTCGCAGAATAATGTTTTGCAATCGTTATAAACCGTTGTTGTTTCTTACGATACATAGTAATGTTTTATCTTTACTTGAAACTTTTGGGCCAGTCTATTCAGACACAACGTCGATTGACGTAGGTTTAAGTCCTACAAGCACGCTGAAGCTATTACTGGTTTCAGCATGAATGGGTGGGCTCGCCCGGGGTACTACCACCCTCTCACAGAAAACCGACGTAAAGTAACAGTGCTTGCATTGTTGCGTTTCGTTCGGTCAGTGAGAGCGCCGGAGGCCCACCTCTCTTCCCCTTCCTCCACTCCCCTTCCTCCACTTCCCTTCCCTTCACCCTCAACACAGGTTGGCAACGCACTGGTGTTGCAAGTGTCTATGGGCGGTGGTGATCACTTAACATCAGGTGACCAAACTGTCCGTTTGCCTCCTATGGCTTAAAAAAAAATTAGCTAAGGCTTTTTGTTGAGGAAAATAAGGCGATAGCGAGCGCTTAAGGCACTCAGCTGATTTTATTTGACAACTAGCTCAAGGGTGCACGGCACACCTCGGCTTGGTCCGTTGCCTGATACATGTATATGTGTACCAAGCATACATACCACAACAATATTTCGTATCGAACAATTTTCTAATGTACTTCAGTTTAATAAGGGAAAAAATAAAACCTTCCACTTTCATGTGTACGCGTGTATGCGTGCACGTGTGTGGAGGTGATATGTGTAATGTTGTCGCAGTGATGTAAGATTTTGTGTCACTGTATCGCGCGAGCAGCGCACTCAAGGGGCCAAGGGCTCCACGCCGACTATATACGTCCGGGAACTGCACTTGCGAGGCAGACCTCCTTAAAGTTTAGCGCGTTACCCTAGCGTAAATCTTTAAAGTTTAAAGATATTATTTCTTGGTAAAATCATCTGAGATGTATCATCATTTGGAGATAATTTATTTTAACTATTGCGTCCTTATAGACTGACGTGGTGCTAGTCACTATCTCATTTACAGTAAAAAATTGTCCTGTGGTTTGCAGGCTAGTTGATATAATTTTTATTATAAAAGTGTGACTGACTACTTGAAATTGTGTTGTAATGAAAAACGCAAGAATTAAGTAAGTCATTAGAAAGCTTCCCCACTCGATGACACATCTATTGCCCGTTACTAATGATCTTTTCAATTGGCAATGTCCATGTTTAACTGTTAAATATCTTATCATAACCTAAATAGTTTTTTTTTCTTAATTATGGTAAGGCGTGATGACGCATCTGCCAATGTCTCGTTTTGTAAGTACGTAAGGTACTACAAAATTTTAAAGTTAGGGAAAACATCACGAGTTAAAAAAAAGAAGACCTAAATAGTTATTTTACGTGAAGGATATTTTAAAAAGTTTGTCCGGAACAAATTACTACAAATGATGCCTGCTCATAACAAATTTAAAAATAAGTTCGTAATAGAATCATTCTAAAATTAAGTGATTTTTTTAAATAACAAAAAAGAAGGTTGCCGTTTTTCGTAGTATGTTTTTTTATGTATGATAATAAATAATTTCGTCAGTTGTGGCAGTCCGGTGTAGCTGTTAAGATCTTGCTAAGTCAATAGCGTAGTCAGTTCGAGAAAAAAAAATCGTCAATTGTGAATCGATATTAATTATTATTATTTTATTTGAATTGGTTATACTCAGTAGTCCCATTTAAATATAGAGAAAGTATTCAACCCCTAAAGGGAGACATATCACTTATTTGATTTTCACCCACATCTCGTCTACATATTTAGTCCACCTATTTTCGTCATTTTCAACCGATTTCAGTGAAATTTGGTTTCGACGTGTGTAAGCTAAAATATTTAAAACGTAACTCATAATCTCCAATAAGAGACTCGTAATGAAAATATTAAAATGAAGGTAGTATTACTGGCCCCTATTGGGTCTCACGTCACACGTCGTAGACAGCACGATATAATTCACTATTAAAAAGACCATCAGGGAGTGGTGATAACAGATCCCCTTAAGCCTAGCTTCACCACTGTATTAGTCAATAATAATTTCTTATCACTGATTTCATACGTCTTTTATCAATACGTGTTTTCACCTCCATTCTTCAAATTCGGTAATCGCGGCGCGAACACTGCTTTGCTCTAGGAAAGGCGTAGCATTACTGCTATAACTTAGTTTTATACATTGACCTAGACTTATATTTGCTAGGTGCGAATGTAAAACACCACGACCGAATGTATTTCTGCAGGAAAATAATAGGTTTATTACGCAAATGACATTTAATTTACCCAAGTTTAACTGTATTAAAATTAGAATAATATCAGGAGTACAGCGTACCTGTTCGATACCTCATGAAATGTAAAAAATGAACTACATGCTATTTATATATCAATTTCAGATAAACTCCCTGCTTTTCGTATCTGCAATGATGCTGATATGCGCCGCCCAGACACAGAGGCCGCCAGTTTCGGACACAGCCCTCGAGGACGCACTAAATGACAAACGTTTCATCCAAAGGCAGCTCAAATGCGCTTTAGGCGAAGCACCGTGCGATCCTATCGGAAAGCGCTTGAAAAGTACGCTAATTTAAATAAGGGAATATTTCCCCCTAAAAATTCAAATTCTTTTAAATACATGACTAATCATTTCTTCATACTTTGTGGTTATAGAAGATCATATTCGTTTTTTTATTTTTAGCAACCAATCTTCCAAATTATTACTGCCCTTGTCGAGTAAGTGTACCAAGTGTCTTGTGATAATTGCAATGTTACAACAAGATGGTGGCCCCCTAGTTAGAACTTTCCAGGGAGCTTTAGTGACATCTCAGAATTCATACTCCGTGGTATTATTTTCCATCCACATCATTTATGCACAATAACCGAACTATATTACGTAAAATGCCAGCGATATTCAAAATATAGAGTCAAATAACACAAGATTTTTAATAAATCATAAAATTCACTACGCGATAAACTAAGATTCCGCCAAATCTCCTAAGATCATATTAATTTACTCCTGGGTTTTTTTTCTAATATCTGTGGTTTATTGCAGCCAGTTATTTAAGTATATGCAATAACAGCTATTGACAATAAAATACGACCCTAATTACAAAGCCGGGTAAAAAATTACCCGGTTATAACCCTGGAGTTGAAACCTTTTAGGGGGCGACTATATTTGTGTATGTTATATTTTTTTGTATTTCTATTCAAATATTTTTATGGCTAAAATAACAATAACTTATTTTAAATTACATACAACATATTTTAAGGAAATATCTCGTGTTAATTTCCGTTTAGTTAGGTTTGCATTACATATATATTTCACGGGCGTCAAATAACATATCTACTAAAATCATATTTGAGTTATTTACAACTTCACATATTATGGTTCTTGTGTTTTTTTCATTCCAGCACTTGCTCCTTTGGTTCTACGTGGTGCGTGCCCTCAATGCACACCCCAAGAAACTAAACAAATACAGAGGACCCTCTCGTATGTGCAAAGAAACTATCCACAACAATGGGCAAAGATCGTCCGCCAATACGCCGGTTAAAAGCCTAAAACTTTTGTATGTTGAGTTGCAGTAATTAAAAAAAATCAGAAACTGAGAATTCTAATGTGTATAGCTTTTTAAAGTGTATTTTTCATTGTATCACAAAATTTTGTTATTTATTTCTTAATGTTCTTTTTATGACATTATAAAGAAGTTTTTTTTTATATCATAGGAGGCAAACAAACAGGTGCATCACCTGATGTTAAGTGATCACTACCGTCCATAGACACTTTTAACACCAGGGGAATCGCAAGTGCGTTGCCAGCCTGTGTTTCGGGGATGGGGGAGTGGAGGAGGGAAAGGGGAGGTGTGCCTCCGGCGCTCTCACTGACCGAACGAAGCGCAACAATGCAAGCACTGTTACTTCACGTCGGTTTTCTGTGAGAGGAATGTACTACCCCGGGCGAGCCGACCCATTCATGGTGAAACCAGTAATTGCTTCAGCGTGGCTCTACCACCTACCAGTGTCGTCATATCTAAAAAAAATCGCTCAATGTTAATTACATATTGAAATATTCCTTTAAGTATTCATTTTCATTATTAGATTATAAATATTTAACTATAGTCCTTACCATTAGGATGTTTCACTTATTCATTAATAATTTAAGTATATAATAAGATATTGTACTTAGAATAGGTAATATGTACAATCACAAAATGTGCTTTTCGAGATAAGTCTTCTATTAAAACCAAAATATTTTTTAGTAAAATTATTTCAAAGTTTCTGAATTGTAGATTTATGACAAGGGACAAAGAAAAAAAGAGTTGAAGAATATAAAATAAATATTTTTTTCTTTACATGAAAAAATTATTAGTACATACTTACTTTTAAGCTGTACCGTTACAATATTAGCTTACAAATGTTTACATTTTATTATTGACGTTCTACAGTTTGAGTATGCGCCTATATCAGGCCCATTAAACATCTCATTAAAAAATATATATATAACTGACCATTTTACTTGTTTTCTTTCTTAATACAACTCCTTTCATAAATTTGTAACTGTTTTGTTTACATAAACTCTTATACCATTGTATTACATTAGCATGCCTATTATTGCGCAATAGCATCTTATCAGTAAGCTGTGCAAGTGCCGACTATACATTATTGCAGTATTCTATGGTGATTTTCAATGTTGGTATGAAGAACCAGATTTGCTAAGTATAATTGTATTATCTATAGACAAGATTATATCGCCACCAATCATGCCACCAATACACATAATACAGACTATAAGTCGCTAATATCCTTCAGCTATGTTGTATTTTATTATATACAAGCTAATAACTGTGACTTTATCTACGTTTTTTTTTACAAACAGAAAAAAAAAATTAAAGCAGAAATATATTTTGCTTGGAAAATTTCTTTATAAACAATGTTATCCGATAACTTCTCCTC
Organism: Antheraea yamamai; assembly: GCA_036509395.1. Lineage (NCBI taxonomy): Eukaryota > Metazoa > Arthropoda > Insecta > Lepidoptera > Saturniidae > Antheraea > Antheraea yamamai. The sequence goes on along the minus strand of AP028444.1, from coordinate 6,191,641 downwards.
TCCTGCGCACGCGTTTCATACCGCTTGGCCCACTTCAAATATCCCTGGACGCGTAGAGCTTATGAAAATGACAGTTTCTTAAAACTTTGTATTAAATGAAGATATAATGAGAACTTTTTTTAGATTAAGTCTCTAAAAAGTAAAACTATAAAAATTGATCGAAACCTATCTAGTAGTTTATGAGCGCACAACGTCAGATCTGTATCTAATAACGCATTCCTTTTTTTGTAACTGACTACGCATTGGCCTGGCAGTCCTTTACAGGTTTGCTGGACCACTAAGGCGAGCGCTTAAGGCACTCAACCGATTTTATTTGAAGCTCAATGCCACATCCACAGGTCACACCTCGGCTTGGGCTGTTGCCATAACCTATTGCATATTCTTGGGTTAATATATGATTGATTATCCCGCTCTAAGTTAAAGTAGGTAAATTTATAAACATTTTCTTATTGCAACGTTCACTCCATTACAAGATGGTACTGAGCTGACTGTTTTATCTTTACTCTCTGTTGTGTTACAAGTCTATACTATTCTTATATGTAAAGTGTGTTTGTTATGGTTATTTTTGAAAGTACTGACCAGATCTTGCAAATCACACGAACAAATTAGTTTCATAGGAAATCCGTATTTGTTCTTCGGTCTGGGCCAGAGTCGATCTTATATTAAGACTCTAAATAAATACTATTACATTTCAAAACAAAATTCGATTCCTATCCCTTATTTTCATGTTATTATGTAATCATTGTTACCAGTTTGTAGTGAAAAATTAATTTAACTGCCTTAAAAACAGTGGTGTGTTGAGGTAAGAAGTATGTTTGTGCATAACACATGTTTTAAGTACCGTGACGTTTGACTCCAAGACGCAGACAGTATTAGCTAAACGCTCTCTTTCACACTGCTACTTACCACTACAACTACTCCCTCACACACATACGTTTCTTTCTCGGTCAGCAGACAGGTAGATTGTTGCACCAAAATGATCTATCTATTTTATAACATTTATTTTTACTATAAATAATATCCTGTAAAAATTTCAGCATGCTCCAAACAAATTTTTTCAAAATTTTTGCAAAATTATTTTGCTATCTTCTAGCAAAATGCACCCAACTAAATAATCTAGCTTATTCAGTTTTTTACTCTTTAAAATAAAATTTAGATAGCCTCAACGATATTTATTATAAATGAAAATTCGATTTTTTGAAATTATGAAGTTCGATTTAGTCCTACTACTCCCCAGACAGTTCTGCAGTTCTGTATTCCTCTCTATTCTTCTATCTTCTATTCTTTATTCCGTGGTTATAGGAGAGGCATATTTTGTTGTGGCAGTATAGCTTATTTTTTTTTCTATATTATAAATATACTCCTTGATCTATTTATCTGGATAAGATAGTAGTACTCTATTCTTTACACAGAAGCTAATCCGAGCCGACTGGGATAGCCACCACGGAGGCCATGTGTCTCGTGCTTTCATTTTGCCAGCTAAAAAAATGTTTGTGATCAAAGATGTTGGCCCTAAAAACTAAGTTGAAACACTTGTATTTTAAAGTTATTTTAACAATTTTAAGTCGTTATATATTCTTAAATAAACAAAGAAATCATAAATGATTAGCTAGCATATTTTTATTAAATAAATGGTAACCTTTTACAGTATCACGTCATAGGCGTCATAGCGTCAGTGAGATTATTATTATTCATAGTTCGCGTCAAACTTTTTAACCGTTCTGAAGTAGATGCGCAGAACACAAATTTAGGTATCCCAGGGACGTAGTGAGGTAAAAGGGGAGCAAGCTCGCCCGCGCACATACCTCACCCCCTATTTCACCCTCGTTGACACGTGTGTCCTGTCCTTATTGGTTGCAGTACAGTTGCATTCAGAAGTCAATTTAGCTATTTTCGTTGTTTTTTTATCCTGTATATATGTCATTATTAAAAGACCCATCCACTTCGAAAAATGATTTTTCTATGGAAGGCGTTGTTTATTACTAATTATTTATTTATGATGAATATATTTTATTTACAAAAACGGTATTGTAACACACATAATACCTGCACAATATATGCTACAAGATATATCCCATGGATAGAAACAAATACTGCAAGAAGCGGATCATTCAATTAAAGTACGCGATCACCCAAATCTCCCCAACAAGGTTATTAAATATTATTTGGATTTAATTATAACTTACAGATACATAATGTGGCGAACTTAATTTTCTAGCTTTGTCTGTTGTTCACATACTGTTGTCAATTTCTAGTTTTTACTGTTGTTTTATTATCCCAGTAATGATTCAATTTTTATTATCTGTTTATTTTTATCTCTAATATTTTGCAAATATTCTGTATGTATGTAAAATAAAGAGGTTTCCGTAAGTTAGCTGTCAAAGCGTTTACGAGATGAGACAATCGAAGTCGTATCTTTATTCTACAAAATCTTTTGAAAGTTGTAATGTGGTCGATGTACTGCCACATTCTTATTACTAAATGTAATAGGCAAATATCTCCTTGAATCATAATTTATTAAAAATGTACTACTGTACGTATAATATCGTGGCAAAGATGAATAAAGGTCAATGTTAAATTCTTATGGTAATATTTTGAATTTGTTTTGTATTAACTTCTTGACTGTACTATGCGCATAGCCGAATTCAAAGCTACATTCAAAGCGGTCATAACATTTGTCGCTGACTATACGTATCTTCACTTAACATTCGTCATGAAACTATTCTAAGGAATACCATCAGTTAAAATGGTGAAAAAGTGTTGTGTTTTTTATACTTGTCTAAATGAATCTTACTGTGGTTGCAATATATCGTTTCACAGGTAAGCTAAAAATAACGTTATTGTGAATCTAATGACTATGTTGACCAGGAATTCTTGTGTTGTGTGATCGAGTCAGCTTCTTACTGTTGTACTATTGTTACAGTTTCCCAAAAAATGATGAATTGCAACAAAAATGGCTCAGCCGTATAGTTATGAAGCAAAATATTACAAATAGTTCAGTCGTATGCATTCGTATCTTCGAACATTCCTCCTTTTTTACTGCTAATTCCCGTCAGTTATTAAAAGCTAACGCTATATCACCGATTTCTCCCGCGGTAAGAATTACATTTTTTTTTTTTTTTTTTTTTTTTTTTTTTTTTATTTTTTTTTTTTATCTTTTTTTTTTTTTTTTTTTTTTTTTTTTTTTTTTTTTTTAAAATAACTTTTTTTTTTTTTTTTTTCTTTTTTTTTTTTGTTTTTCCTTTTTTTTTTTTTTATTTTTTTTTCTTTATTTTTTTTTTTTTTTTTTTTTTTTTTTCGTCCCCCAGTTTTCCTCCTCTAAAAAAAAAAATCTAAAATTAACCAGCCCCTCCCTCAATTGTGATCTAAAACATTCTCGGATCCACTCGAACATGCACACAAAATTTCGTCAAAATCGGTCCAGCCATTTAGGAGGAGTTCAGTGACATACACACGTACAGAAAAAAATTATATATAAAGATAAGTCCAGATTCCGCAAATTCAGTTTCGTGGTTTACTCGTTTAGTCTCAATTAAATACACGGACCTCACACATATCAATATCATTATCATCACTAAACAAATCCATGGCTTTTTATTAAAATATATTATTTAAGAATCCTTCAATAACGTAATATCCTCCAAAATCGGGCGATAGACGAAAAAAAACATAGTTTGAACAAAGGAGAATTAACTGTAAAAATGCTATTAAAATGCTTTCCTTTTTTTCATAACTTACATAACTAGGGTAATGGATAGACCCTCCGGCAGTTAGTTTATAAGGAAATATATAACTTTCTTATCTATCTGTGTCTATTGAAACGGAGAAACAGGCTGATAGTTAGCTGAGGTAGTTGTTTTAAGTGCCAGTAATAGATAGGTAGGTCATTGGAAACGGTTGTTACTGCACTTCAGTGTTTTTTTTTTATTAATGTTTTTGTTTTGAGGAATTGTCAAGAAACGATTTTTGTAATTGCATTATATGTATGTCATAAACTGGACGTAATATTTTGGACAACGTGAACCGTTTAGGTAAATTTGTTGTTATTTAGACAATGCATGCTTAATACTTGTTTTCATGTTTATTTTACAGACCAAAAATAAAAAACAAAATCCTCGCTCCTGCCACCTCTTTAGAACCTCCTGTTATTTCTGGGACAAGTTTAAATAATATAGAGGAACTTTGAAGTAAGTAGCTCTGTCTAAGCGTAAAGGAAGTGGGTGTTCAAACAGTAACTATCAAATGTATGAATTCCATATAAGAAAATTTAAAGAGAATTCTCTTAAGCGACTATTAATACCAAAATTCTGTTATCACGATACAGCTGCTCACCTGGTCCTTAAGAAAATGTAGGAGCTTCGGGCTCACTACTATAAGATTCTAGACTGACACGGACAGCGTAATAATAATACTCGGAGTGCGTGAAATAAACTGTTTATTAATATGACCATATAAGGTATTTATAGAGCCGCGGTCGTTCATTTGTTTGAACGACATTCTATTTACGACATTTACAAAAGTTTCAGCCTGCCAAAGAGGTTGTCATACTGGGTAGCTACAAAATCAAACCTTGATCTGACATTATGACGCTAAGCCATTGGCCGTACACTCGATGTTTCTGATTATTATCTATACTAAGATTTAATTACCATAAATACTGTCTTCACCAAACTTTAAAAAAAATAAACCTTGCTCAAACAATGGGAGATTGAACATCTAAGAACAAACTTGATGTTTCTAGTTATTATCTAGACTATGATCCAGTCACCACAAAACTACTGCTCATGAAAATGTTAAGTCATGATAACTTGATCCGGCACTAAGGGCTTAAACAGTTGAGCGCAAATTCGATGTTTCTTCTATTATATATATTTAGTTACACTGTCCTTGACCTTGTATGACCTTGAGAAATTATAATTTGATTTGGCACTATAGGATCCAATATAACAATAAGTAGAATGTTAATGATAGGAAAATAATGTAATATTCTTTTATAAAAGTATCAAAGTAGTTTCACGTGAGTTAATATTTTCCTAATTATCAGTCGTCGATGGGTGATCTGTGCACTTGTAGTAATATGACCCGATCCCGAAACGAAGCGCGTAAAATTGAGAACGCGTCCTTAAGGTTTAAAATATTTGAACTGTATTAACTTGTCAACTGTAACAAGTATAGCACTAAGTTCAATTAATAAATAGATGCATTGTACTAGTTGTATTATTTATCTCGTGACCCATCAGTAATCCCTCAGAAAATTTCCATTACTCATGAAAAACTTCTACATCTATGTGTTTATAATAAACTATTAGTAGGAAGATCGCAAGACCAAATTTGTCTCATATAGCAAAAATCTTATTGTCACTCTATTAGAAAGGGATACACGGCCTCTGTACTGGCAATCTCGTTCGGTTCGCTTTTTTGCCACTGGTACTTTGTCCTGTTTAGTATATTATGCTCTCGTAGTCAGGTGAAGCTGTTAAGACCTTGCTAGGTCATAGCGTGGTCAGGACGAAAAATATATATATATAAATTATGCTCATGGAAACAAGGAAAAATTAATAAAGATAAGTAACTGCTTTTTAGAGCCAGTTTGAAAGGATAAAGACAATTATTACAATTTACACACCACAAATTATTATTTGTCTCTTATAATATCATTGTTTTTCATCGATGTGGCTTAAAGTGGTTCAAATCACATACATAGTATTAAAAATATCCTTAACAACTGCATGTTAAATTTGTACAGTGTATATGAGATATAAGTAATAATTGGAATAGATATTCATAAAATATCTACAGTCCTGTATGTCTTTGTTCACTTAATTAAATCACTATTTAACTTAAAAACAAATAGTCAGTGAGTAGCTAGTTTATATTGATTTCCAGAAATATATAGAATGGCAATACCATTAGTTTAGCTATGTTGGTATTTGCTGACGCCAGCCGATAATTCAATTTCCGGTTAACCCATTTCATATCTTTTAATGAATTTTGGATATTATAATTAACGATTTCTGTAACATACAACGTAAATAATAATCCAACTTTTATGAGTACACTTGTTATTAGAAATATGATTTTAATAAGTATTTCATTCTTTTATTCACGAGCACAGTGCTGCCACCCCATCTAGCAAACGAAATAATTTCGTACGCAGTCGGTGATATTTACAATTAATATTTTGCCACTGTTTTGACAAATAAAAGAAGATAACTATAATCGTCTCCTTATCACTTTTTCGGCTGTCCAATAGCTCGATTATATTATTGTGAAGAAGAGAGAATGCTATAAAAAGTGTCGTACTCTTGTACAGTGACTCCTTGACAAAATATGGTCGTGCGTTTTGCCTAAAGAGATAAGTGGTGATGTGTGAACAGACTGAAATAAGTTATTTGGATGGGGAGATTGTGTGGGTAAAGCTGGGCTCCTGTTGGTGGCCCGGTGAGGTGGTCGCCCCAGAGAAGCTGCCGCCAGATGTATTACCATCTTTTCGGAAGCCTCCTATAGCTGTCGTCAAGTTCTTTCACGAAGATACCTAGTAAGTTACAATAACTTATGTATTGAAATACATGAATAAATGTATATATTTCATAATTAAACTGAATTATGTCTTTGTTCTCTTACCATGTATATTTATTTTTGTTCAAAATGTATAACATTTGATTTTCTTTACCAATCTTATTAAATAATATTGCTTACTCTACCATAAAAATATATTATTTGACTTCAAACCAATAAGTTTCTAAAGAATAAATGGTCACGCCTTTGTTTAGTATGCAAGGATTAACAATTTATTAAATATTAATTATCTGCGAATAATATAATTTCTTACAAAAAATCTATAACAATCTTCTAGGTGATATAATAAAAGATTATTCTAAAAATAATCCTATAAAAACATTCTATGAAAAATAAAATTATTTAAATTAAATGAAATGGCTTAAAACTGTTCCCGAACTGATCTATCTAAAGCGTAATGATTATAGGGTTGATAAATTAAACTGTGATATGAAAGTAAAGTTACCACTATTTAACCTGATTTTACACAAGGATATGGTAACATGCTGCGCTTAGAGGACTACTGGCTCTTAAATGCAGCAGCTGCAACACACCCATAAATACTTCATGATTGATATACAACTTATTGGTGGATAGCTTAGCAAACATAAAAAAATCTGTACTTATGCTGTAATTTTGCTTCACAGAAAGCTACCTCATTGTTATAAACCTATGCCGCTTGATTTAATATCCAAAGCATGTTACCACTAAGCTGTCAGCACATAAACTTACTACAATTAGACCATTTAATATTGTCATCCTATCTCTCCTCCTGGCTTTACAACTTCATAACTAAAAACTTTGACAATAATTTACCATTATTAATGACACTATAAATAATCCTCTACAATTCATTTCTAAAGTATGTCAGTTAGAACTCACTATTAAATTACATTTAATAAATATTCACATTTCAACACATAATGTATGTGATGTGATGGATCTAGAACATGTTAAGCACTTACTTTGATTACTCAACATTTTGGCCTGGTTCCACAGGCCACGGTCATAAGTATAGCCTTAGGTCACAGCCCATGACCACTGCCTATGTAACCAGGCTGAAACATTGAGTAAACAAAGTAAGTGCTTAACATATTCTAGACCCATCAAATGATACCTCACAGCTAATTATTATATTGAGGCGATTTTTTTTTAATATATCATAGTAGGAATTCGAACAGCTTACCTGATGTTAAGTGATCACCACTGTCCATAGACACTTGCAACACCGGAAGAGTCGCAACTGCGTTGCCACCCTTTATTTGGGGGAGAGGGAGTGGGGAAGGTGAAAGGGATTGAGAGGAGAGGTGGTTCTATCCGGAGCTTTCACTGTCTGAACGAAATGCAACAATGCAAGCAATGTTACTTACTTCATGTCGGTTTTCTATGAGAGGGTGGTACTACCCTGGGCAAGCCGACCCATTCATGCTAAAACCAGTAATAGCTTCAGAGTGGCTCTACCACCTACAAAAACATAAATTACATATAATTAGATTATAGTAATTAAATCCACAATAAAATATCGGAATAGAATGGGTTTTATATGCATTTAATTATGGAACGCTAACAAACATTAAAGCATTACATAATTTTCAACAAAAGCTGTCTCATAATAAAATTAAGAGTTATACTTAAAATAATTACTCTTGAAAAACAGTATCAAAAATGATATTATTACACATTTAAATATACAAAAAATGAGCATTAAGATCAAACATTATTACATAGTATAAAACAAAGTCCCCTACCATGTCTGTCTGTTTGCAATAAACTCAAAAACTACTGAACAGATTTTCATGTGGTTTTCACCAGTAGATTAGTGATTCATGAGGAAGGTTTTGGTATATAGTTAGTCAAGCATTTTTTTATAATCAGGGTGGGACAGTGTCTGCCGGGCCTGCTGGTTTATAATACTAAGAGAAATCCTTACTAATATTATAAATGAGAAAGTGAGTTTGTTTATTTTATTACACTTTCACACCTTAACTATTCAGCCCTTCATCAAAAATTATCCATATATGTTGTGAAGAGTAGAGAAAAGGACATGGGGATACCTTTGAAGCAGAAAAAGTGTACTGTTTCCAAGATAAGATACAGGTCAAATCTGTATTAATGCAACCAAAGCCGCGGACAAAAGCTAGTTGATAATAGTAATAGAAAGACATTTTTTTCATTAAAACTGTTTTATAACACAATTAAAAAATGAGAATTTATGATGTTCATTACAAAATCCAAAAAGTAAATGTCAATTATGGTAATAATAACAAGATATTAATAATAATAATTTGGGAAATAAAGTAGTGGAAAGCAATTAAAACCAAAAAGCATGTTAAAAAATGATTTATGTTAAAGTCCTTTTGAAATTCTTTCCCTTATTACAGAATATCTTCTTCTCCTTAGCATTTTCTTGGCCTGGTGTCAGGGTTCACTTTCATACTAATATAAATATCTACTCTACTTACTACTTCTACTAATAAACAGAATATATCGCGATTTTTTTGTAAAAATTTAATATGACAGATATTAATAGTGGAAAAGTTAATTGAATATCTAGCACTTGATAAACATTACATATGCCTCATTCAGTAGCTATTGTATTTCCAATATGGACCTATCAATTTTGTATACAAATTTTCAATATCTTATGAGTGTTAGAGCCCCGCCTACTATATGTACTGCAAAATTCTACTTTGAGAGATGGTAGTTCATTCTTAATTGTAGATGTTTTAATAAGAATGTTCAGGTTTGTTATGTATTTATGAGCTTTAATTAGTAAAATATATAAACTGGTCTTAATTTTGTAATATTTTGTCATAAAATCTATCAATAGGCAAAGGTAAAATAGTTCAGTACATTTTTTTCAATTTGTCAACCAACTTCCTTTTTTTTGCTTTAGTAGTTATGTACAGTAATAATTTAAAGAATTAATAAATAATGGCCAAATTTGACTACTGGATGACTACTATTTATTACAAATAGATGAGTATGTTTAATTAATATAGGAGTTAACTCATCATCCCTTGGAAACTAAATATCTCTTCTTTTAATTTTTTTTTAAAAGTAGCTTTGGCAATTTTTGTGTTCTATCAATTGACCAATGAAATAAGGTTACAGAGCAAAAATTTGCATAGCTTTTACTGCTTGCCAAATTATACATAGGTAGAGAGGAGTGGATAAATAAAATGACCTTCATAGTAAATATCTATCACAAAACTCATATCTTAGCCAAGTAAATTCAACATTAGTTTATATTTCTTTATATGTATAAGATTATGCCGGTTAATTTATCATTGGTGTAACTTCAGATAATATTTTTGTCACATAGGTAAAAACGAACATCATGAGTCTCTTCTTCAATATGCATTGTGATTGTGTCAGTAAGATAAAAATCTTCAAAATTATTTGAGTGTCTTTCAAAAACTAACTCTTGAATCGCCCGCCATCTTTTGATTTTTACAAAGTTTACTCTCAAAATTTAAATTTTTTTTTGTTTAAACCAACTTTGCCTTACGCTGTACTTTAAATGACATCTGAATTCTCCATGAAGTTTCAGCTAGTTAGTTTTAAAGATTAGCATTTTCAAATAGATGAAGGAACAAAGTTTTTAAAATGTTGTCATACTGTATTCTGTTACACTCTGTAATTAAATTTTTTGGAAAATTTTTCTGTGTATATATAAGACATTTCTACATTTTTTTTAATAGATAATATTAGATAACAATAACAAATCAGAAAGGAATACACAGTAGTAGATATACTAACTTTATATTATCTAAGTTCAATACAAGTTTACTGGTTTCCTTTACAAATCATGATTTTCTATTATGTTTGAAAATTAAAACTGTATAAAAAGATATATATACCTTTAAGGATACATTTTGACACCTTCATTTAAAAAAAATACCTATATACTTTCCTGTTTTGAAGTTAATACAATGTAAATCTCACAATATTAATTACTTTTCTGTAAGAATAGAATAGAATCTGTTACAAATATATGGTAAAAATTGTAAAGTATTAATATATATATATTTTAATTTACAGTGAGTATGTCCGGAACATCAACTGTATATTCAAATACAACTGCAGCAAAAAGAATAAATTTATTGGTAAAGGCTTATGTAAGTACTCTGAAGATTTATTTTTATAATGCGTAAAATGTTACAAGTTTACAAATTAAGAATACATTAATAATGAGTTTCTTCAAGAACTAGTTACAAGTGGTTAGGTATTATCTCCTTGATATAATATAATAAATGGAATACCAAAAGCTTTATATTGATACTGAATTAATACAATGTATATGATTAATATAGTGAGATGGTAGGGACTTATATCATTCTGGGTTGATATTACCATGTACTGAGGTAAACTTGTCACAGTGACTCTTGCTTTGTCACTTTTCAATTCAGGATGGACTGCAAAGCTTGCAAGTCCACATAACATTGACAATCAATAATGTCTTGGCAAAGTCTCATTGGGCACTGTTCTTTTAGCTTTAGGCACAGTGTGATATTCTACCATGTGATGATAAAAAAAAGATATAATTATATAAATTATTTTTTTAATTATTGTATAAATGTTTTATACAGTCTCATATATATTGAGGAAACAACTCTATTTTAATTGTTACTATCCAATCTGAAAATTAAAATAATTATACTCCAAATCTATTTTAGACCTATACAGAAATAAACATGGCCGTATGGAAAAATTTCCTGAAGATGTTGTCCATGCAGAAACAGTTCTCGGCGGTGATTTAGACATACTCAATAGAGAAGAATTTCAGGAAACAAAGAAGCAAAGTTATGCAGGTCTCTTTGGGGATTCAACTAAGAAAACTCCAAACTCTATTAAGAAAGGTATAATTTTTTAAATTATCATTATTGTTGTAAGGTACGAATTTCATATATAGTCATTAGTTACACTTGTCTTAATATTCCAGGAAAGGGAAGACCACTAGAATCTCCGAAAATTTCACCTTCTATCAGAAAGGTAAATATTGATAATACCTTTTATGTATAGAAATTTGTAATTATAATGAAACTAATAAAAATTTTTGTAAATTGCAGATTAAAGAAAAAATTGATTACAAAGTTCATATACTTGTTCAGAAACCAAAACCAAGCCCGAATTCAGAAAACAATATTGCCCATGTAACAACACCAACCCCGACTAAGACTAACACTTGCGGGGAATCAGAAAATCAAAATAACGAAATCAATAATGAAATAACCGATGACAGGCCACAAAATGAGGAAATACCTAATAATACTGTTTCTACTCCAACAACTTCTAACTCTGGTGTTTACTCTTGCCATGCATGTCCTTTCACAACATCACGACTAAATGTATTAATTTTACATAATAAATCTCACAGTGTTACTTTTACGGCATACACCCCATCGCCTGTGCCAAAAAAAGTCGTAAATCAATCAAAGCCGCCATTGAATACACCTAATAAATCACAAAAGATCAAGCGACCTCGTAAAGAAAAGACTGACAAGTCTCTCAAGAAGACACTAAAAGGCAAGAAGCGTTTAGCAGATGAAGAAACAACCGATAATGAGATTAAGAAACTTAAAACAAATGAAGAAATTAAAAGTAGTTTGTTGGCTGATTGGGATGATGTTGATGAAGAATCAAATGATGACTCTACAACAATGGTTATGAGTGGATCACCTGAAGTAGCCGTAGTAGCAGAATCGCCTACAATACCCACACCTGCCGAATTACCTTGTGCCCAAATACCATCTGATTTAATACCACCAGAAGAAAAAAAAATAGAAAGCTCACCTTCAAGTGAAAAACCTGAATCTTCCAGTGATTCTAAATATGAATTTTGCGAAGACGAAGACTGGCCTTTGGAGACAGATGCTGGTAGAAAAATACCACGTGTCAAAAACCCGAAACGCAAAGAAGATACGAAGAGCCTTAGTTTAGATGATGATGATGTTGCTAGAGAAGTAGCAGAATTATTGAATAAAACCATTGTACCAATACTACCAGCTGTTCCTGAATCATTAAAAGTAGAGGAAAATTTTCCTGAGCCTTCAGTTGCGAAATCACCAGACAAAAATCAGGGAGTTGTTTCTGAAAATGTAATTGATAAACCCATAGAATCGCAACCCACGAAGGCAATTTTTAAAACTAAAACATTTTTTCGTAGTCGACACTCAAGAAGTCAGGATGCAATTGGAAAATATGTTGCAGAACAACTGAATGCTGTAGAACGTATGGATACTTCTGAGATCGAAATTAATGGTTCAGATGTAGTGTCTTCTCCAGAAGCAAGAGAATCGCCACCAATAGAGCACGTTAAAGTTGCACGTTTGGCACCAAAAATACAGTTAAAGAAAATGAAAGCAGAAGCAGCTCAATTACGAGAAACAGAAAAATGTAATTTGGTTGGTAATCTTCCAGAGCCGACTCAAACTGAAAGTAATGTATCTACTGCAACAGTAGACTTTACCACCAAGGTAGTAGAAAATAGTTTACAAGACGATAAGGAAAATGATACTGTTCCTGTATCTAAGCCTTTGCAAAACGTGTTGTATCCTACTCAAGAGATAAAGCCAATTGGTATAGAATTTTCTGAGGTACCAAAAACTTCTATAAATCAGAATATTGGTCGCCAAATTAACAATATCTCAAAAACGACCGATGAAATTGATAAAAGATTAAATGATCATAAATCAACTAAAATTGGAAATGTAATTTCAAATGAAATTGAAAACAAAGTACCCGAAATGAAGTTTCCTGATGTAACCGTACAGAAACCCTATGAGCAATCAAGTGAGCGATATATGAATGAATCGACAGCATCAGCTGTTGATGCATTATTAAGCGTATCACGTGAAACTGATAGAGTGACAAGAGTCATAAGTGATGATCCACCTGATGAGTTATTCGAAGATGACAATAAAGATACTGCTATTAGTAATATTATGAATGGAAATCATAAAGAAAATGAGAGCTTGGAAGAAGAGCTTTCCGAAGAAACTGATACAAAGACTGATAAGATTTCTGAAAATATTCTGACAGAACAAAGAATTGATATAGATGGTGAAAAAAAACAGGTCGAAAACCAGGATAAATTGAATGAATATAAAATTATGTTGTCTCCTGATACTAATACGGATGTAATTAATGGAGAAAATATAAACAAAGAAGTTCTTGAAGGTGCTGTCGTAAATCTACCTTCAGAAGCCGATCTTCAAATAGCAGAAACACTACTTAATCTTCCATCGACTGCTGTTCAAAACATTACGGCAAATGAAGATAGCGATAATCTCGATAATTTATGTGTACCTTCTAATACTGATCAAACCCAAGATAAAACATGTGAAACTACTGAAACAATATTTAGTGAAAATTCAGCAAGTAAAGTAAAAGATGGAATTTCTAAGGATACTGCAACTTATTCGACCGAATCGCTTTTGATCACCAACAATACAAATAGAAAATATGTTTATGAGAGTGAACGCGAGAAAAGTGAAAATTTAAATGCTGCCCAATCGTTAGTTCAAATGTCTGAGTCGATTGATCACAAAATAGGTATAATTGAATCAAAAGCAGTTAACCCAAAAGACACTTCTAATAAAAAACCAGTTAATACAAAAAATAATGGTATAGAAAGAACGGTGGAACAGAAAGTAGCTTTATTATCGAGTGACAATAGTAGTGACATGCATAATAGTAAAGGCTCTAAGTACGAGACATCTTCGTCCAAATTATTAAAAATTTTGGAGGAGCCGTGCTTACCAAAATCTCCCCTTACAACACAAACTAAACAAATAATTTTACCACGAAAAGAGAAAATTTTAAACTTCGACGTTGCTAAGTCTTCTATAAAAGGAAAATCTCCTTCACCGAAGCAACAAATTATAATTCGACGAGCCGCGCCTCCAAAAAATGTAATTAATAATATCAATGAGGTAGGTCCTGCCCAAGAAAAGATTATATTGTCACGCAGTAACAACCCTGCACAGGATGGCTCAGCCGTTCAAACATATACGATTCAAACTACACCAGAGGTACCATCGGATGCAAATACTATTATTATCCAACAAAAAATTCGTAAAATAACCAAACCTCCCACAAAGTTACAAAAAAATAAGCCACAAAATTCCCTTGTACCACCATTGAATGATGTTAAAAGTACTCACGATGCTTCTTCTACTGATGATAATATGTTCGATATCAATTCAATGCCTATAGTATTGTCAGAAGATCTTTTAACTCCAGAAAATATTGAAAAAATGCCTGTTGTAATGTCTGATGGAAATATTATAACTCATACACCAATTAATCCACCTAAACTATTAAAAGCAAAGCAAACAGCCATGGAATGTGAAAAACTTGCTATAAGTGCTGCCCCTAATAAAACAGAAATAAAAACCATTTTGGTTAATCCCAGTAATGACGGAAACAAGGTTACGACCCCAAACATTCTTTCTAAATCATCGAAATTGCGTGGAGCTAAACCTATGTTAGTAATAGACAAGGCTACTGGTAAACAGAAGATAATTATGACAAAAGCAGAACCAGCAGTTAAAGAATTAAAACAGACACCCGCAGTAATGCAGCCTGTTCCTCAATCAGCGAAACCAGAGAAATTTATAATTTTACCCTCACCCAGTTCACCTAGACCAAATCGTGGGCAAAAAATTGTAATCGATCCTCAGAGTGGAAAAGCACATGTTCTTGTAGCAAAAGCTACAGATACTCAGTTAAATGCATCTGAAAATAAATCTGTATCAGCTAAACTTGTATCGCCTTCTTCTGATGCTAGTACACCAGGAAATACAGTCATGATTATAACGAATGCTCAAGGAGCACAGTCTCGGATACTTCTTACACCAGAACATGAGAAAATTCTGTTTCCTAATAAGCAACAGCCAAATGTCTCACAGTTGAAAACGATTGCTCATCGAATAAATACGAATTCACCTAAAACTATTGTAACAACGATGCCACCTCTTAAATCACACACGACTGCTACGGCGAAAACGAATACTAGACTTGTACCAAAACAAAAGAGTGCTATAATAACTTCTAAAGGGCAATTAATAGTAGGTGGGAGAGTTACTAGCACTGCTCAGAATATAGCTCCGTTACCAGAAATACGACCAGTCCCTAAAAGAATAATAGCATCTGAACCAATGAAATTAGTACAGACTTTACAGAAAACGGCATCGGAGCCCTTAATATTTTTACAACAAAAATCTGGTGCTATGATGCAACTGACCGCAGCACAATTTGAGCATTTACAGAAAACTGGACAAATTGTTCAGAAGTCACCTCCACAAGTGCAAGAGAATACATTGCTCATTCAAAAACCTCTTTCGATCTCCCCTAATGAATCAGTTGTAACAGCAGTTCAGAAAACTAGAGCAAGAAAAGCTATTGAATCTCCCGCACCATTGAAGAAGTTAAAACAGGAGATTGCTATAGCACCTGCTCCGCTTCCTATACCAAATATACCTGTACCAGGATTGACTCCTATATCTAATACACCTATGACCACTATCATTCCATCAGCTTCAAATACAGTTTCTGTTCCAAGTACGGCTACGTACTCAGACTTCGATAATTTCGAAGATTTCTTACCCTCAACGGCTATTGTACGCCAACCAGAACCTGTGGTGACTCAGCCTGAACAACCTCTAGTGTCTCCTTCCACACCACTTTCTGACGGCCAGCTGCTAGCGGTTCCTGGAGAACCATTCGGTGGACCTCAAGGTTCATTCTATCTCTGTGTCGAAGATAATGGTACACTGACACCAATTGATAATAGACCTTTAATTTTGGAAAACAATCAGCTTGTACCGATGACTGTTGAACCTTTACCTGTACTTACTGCTCAGCCTGAGCGTAGAGACATTCTTGAAGCTGCTCTTGCCAACAGTGATGTGTTTCATGCAGAAACACCAAGAGATGAGGCACCACATTTCAGAGATTTAAATGCAAACGTATCGGTGCATTGCCGTGTCTCCGAGACGAGCACTACTCTGAACCAACCCATTATGACACCAGTAGAAGTACCAACAAATGTTGACAGCGAACCAGCCGTTCCTTCAAACTTGGAGGACGGTCTCGCTGTCATTGGAGTCACACCGCACACTGTGCCGACATCCCTTGAACTACCTATCACGGTTACGGACCCGAGAATTGCTCCCAAAACGACTGATCCACTTAGCGGAAACAATTATGGGACGACGTTACTTGCATCCCCGAATACTGAGATGACATTTGTAACAACAGAAGAACCGGACGTACCTATGACCGGTCCTATATCAATGCCATTGCTCACTGATGAGGAATCCGTTGGGAAGTCAATGCCCATACTGACGGATGATGTCGCGGACAGAACTGTGTCCTCAATCGATTCGGCAGTCGGTTCTCCGTCATCTATAGACGTGCGCGAATCGGAAACAGAAGACAGCGTGCAGTGGTCAAGGCGTCTGCTGACACCTGGTTCTGACATTTCGGAAACTTCAGCCGAAATACCCCTGCAACCTGTTATTCAGCTTTCAGTGAATGATCTGTCACATCAGAGTTAAATCTTAGATACTTTATGATATCAGTAGAATTTTAAACAATATAATTTATTGTAAGGTTTTTGATATATTATTATTTTTTAAGTTTATATGTGCAATAGTTTATATTGATACTTTGTGTCGAAATGTTGTGTCATTTCTTATTTGTTTAGGAAAGCTAACTCTACGTCTGTAGCTATAGATTATGGTGTTTTTAGAATTGTTGTCGCTAATTAAAACTTTACACGTTTGAAACGTGCAAATTTAACATTTCCGATTATTGTAAATAAATATTCAATACTAGTTACAGTAAATGACGTGCGTATAATCTTGAGACGTCCTTTAATTAATCCAGTCTTGCATTACGGCATAGAATGTTAGATTACGAATTTACTTTGTAAAGTTATATTGATTTATGATATTGTTGGATCGTACTATGTGTAATATATAAATTTTAGGGTGTAATATTTTTATAACATCTGCCGAGATTGGATGATGTATGTATGTAGTTACGCGGGTGTTGTATATGAGAATTGTGCTATTAAATAATATATTGATCTTACATGACTGGGCATTGTTGAAGGCATATTAAAGACGTCGGTTGTATTAGTTGGCATGACTTTATATCATAGTGTTAGCGTTAATTTTAAGTACAATATTCTTAAATTAAAATTTAAATGCAAAATTCAACGACACTTGTCGGTTTATTAGTAAGTGGCGTATGTTCAAAATCTAGAACGGACTATAAATGCAGTCTATTATATTAACTTCTGTGTAGTTTCAAAAATAAATATTTAATTGAACTTCTTTTGTTTATTAAATAATATCCCATAACGTAACCGTGATATACAGGGCTTTTTTGCTGGGGGCACCCAGTGCTCTTAACGGGAAATTTAAAAATATGTCGAAAATTTTCCATTAATACGAAAAAAAAATGATCGGCTTACAATTTTCGCAATTAAACGTGCCTCCAAAAAACAAGTGACAAAAAGAGCCTGATAAGTATAATATTTTTGAAGTGGAATGAGTCAATATATTTACATTTATGAATTATAAACGGGAGGGCAAGGAAATAAAACAACGCGTTGAAGTCATTCATGATTTTACTCATTTCTATTTTAAAATGCGACTATTTTTCTACAATAAAATTAACAAAATCGAAACGACGTGAAATAGGTAACATGATTACATTGCATTTTTCACTTATTACAATGAATAATTAAATGTAACGTCGTCTTATACAGGCAAATGCTTCATTTTAACATTTAATTCTTCAATAAACATAACACCTCATACGGTTTAAAACTTATTACATAACTATACTACAAACTACGGTAACAATGGTAATTTATAAATTCGTAATATGAAAATAGTTGCAAATATTATCAATATATTACAAAGTCGTTATGAAAATATGAATCTTATCCTATAATACTCGTACTTTATCTGGATATCTGTAATTCCACACACGTTTTCAGTTTTCCTATTATTATTTTTTGTTAAACAAAATAAGTTACAACAACGAGGTACAACAGTCGATGTTCCATCAAAACGATACCCGCTTGTGCTCATAAATAAAAACTTTTTTTTATATAAAAGTATACCATAATTTATGTATGAAAAAAAATTAGTAAAGGATAGTCAGATGAAGTTAATACAATCGGCGACCTGTGAAGAATAACTAAAAAGCTGTAGATATGTAATAAGCGCTTCAACAGCGCATTGTTAAAACTTGGCTAACTAGCTTTTTGACTGCTACCCCGTCAATCTGCCCGTATTTAAGAAACGTATTACTATTTCGTTTTCACCACCAATATCAAGAATATGACATCTTACTTCTACATTTTTTCTAAGACAGTGTGGCGTTACAATATAACATTACGTATGTGTGCGTTATCGTCCCATTTGTTTTGTCAAAATACCATGTAGGTAACGTATCTACAGCTTTTTAGTTATCAATGCCTATGAAGGTGAGGTATTCTTTTCACGAGGTTACTGTAGAGCTTGCCGGGTAGTGTTTGGTAGGAAGAGACACATGAGACCGCCACCGGCGAGGAGTACGGCCACAATGAACGTGGGAGCCGGACAGTATGTGTCGAGTAATGCCGCGATCACCACGTTACCGATGATGCCACCGAGACGAGCTGCCACCATCGATACTGCTACACCGGTCGCCCTGGAATTCATTATTATTGTCAAGATTTTTGATGAATAAAACTCTCTCGGTTGCTAGATATTTTTTGTGGGAGTGATTTTGTAAAAGGGACGGAAATGTGTTACAGGAAACCGGGGAAGCGCACGCCATTTGGTTGAACCAATGAGGGCGTGCTATTTGATTTGACCAATGAGCGTGTGCTATTTGAGTTGACCAATGAGCGCGCGCTATTTGAGTTGACCAATGAGCGCGCGCGGTGGTGGAGATAATCAGCTGTGCACTCATCTACAGTTATACAGTGTTGTGTATAAAATCTGAGGTTATATTTATACCTATGTATAAACTATATTCATTATTATCTTTACTATTTAGTATTTGACAAAGTTCATCATTCTTAAAAAATGTGAGGAATTATTCGAATATTTTAGTGCGGATCTTTTTCATAATTTTAGGTTAATTCCTGTCAAAGTGAATATAATATTTTCCATTGTGTTTAAAAAGATTCCTCGATTTTAATGATATAATTACTCGAAAATATTTCCAATCATACACGATTCGTGCTTTTTAATATTAAAGTTACTATTGCGTATTTACCATCAATAGAATTAAGCTTGCGCGAGCAAGCGCGCTCCTTAATTTAGGATTACATATATTTTCATACATAGAATATATTGGACGAATATGAGGAATAAATTGACTTCAAATATATTTCATCTCAATTTCATAATAGGATAACATGTCAGATGTTACACGTA
This sequence comes from Antheraea yamamai, assembly GCA_036509395.1. Taxonomy (NCBI): domain Eukaryota; kingdom Metazoa; phylum Arthropoda; class Insecta; order Lepidoptera; family Saturniidae; genus Antheraea; species Antheraea yamamai. Next base: position 6,171,632 of record AP028444.1, on the reverse strand, counting down.
ATATGCGACTACTGTAAGGCTCGTTTATTATATTTTAAAGTGAAGCTTCTTATGGAAGGACTTAAAAATTCTGATCCTTAAATTCTTTATTTGACAAAAAGTTGTGGGGGTAAACACTATCGGCTAGAATGGGAGCGTTTTGTCGCTTGTCTTTGGGTATGGGAGAACAGTTAGGCACGCACTTCTCGCATTCTTTTTGGAACTTTTTTTCTTTGTACTCCTACTGCATATGCACTATACATATACACGTGTGTTTGGAGAATTAGAACAAAGCTTTTCTTACGAAACCAATTCGATTGTAGATATTTGGTTAACGCATCTTTTTATTTATACATATACATTTGTCGATGACTACACTGTTTTGTATAGTATTATTTATTTGTATAGTATAGTATTATTTGTATTATAGTATATAGTTTTATAACAACCATTTGTATGTGGTCCTTCTCGTAATTTGAAATCATTCATAAATTTGGGTTATGTATGTTTCATTTTTTTTGTTGATGACTTTTCCGTATTAAGGAAAAGGCAAAGATATCTACACCATACAGCCAAGTTAATAGGCTCCTGTTCACGCATCTTTACAAAGGCTCAGTAAAGACGTTGCCTAAATTTGATATTGTTGACACATGGTCTATACGAATTGTCAAATTAATGCTGTCAAATATTCTATGGAGACATCCTACATGGAAAGGACAGATTAAAAAGGTAGCACTAATTCGGGAAACTACTCTCTAGATTATGTCTATAAAGATACTAAATGTTTCGTGTTAAATTACCGTAAATTAGTTGGGAAGACTTCAGTAATAAGACAGTCCAACGATGCGTTGCCGCAAGATATAACAGAACTAAATATGGCGCTGACTATCAAGTTGTTTGTTTTGTTGTAAACGAAGTACATTGCAGCGGAACACAAGCCGGCTGAGAACGTAGCGAAAACTGCAAAAAAAAGAAAAAAATCTTATTTGATAAACTGCGTTTCCTTTACTAATCACTATTACATGTTAATTATTAACAATGCAGAGTCAAGTAGATAGATAATTCGATTCAGCTACCTTCAACTTTTTCCTATTTTGAAGATAATTACTACCAGTGTCAAGTGGGTATTATATAATTTTGCAAATTGTCTTTGGGATGACCTGAGTTTTATGTCTACCAAAACGGTGGAACACTTATTAGAATTAACAAGCCATTTCATTTGTGCGCAATAAACAAGCAATATTACGCAAGAAGCCACCAATGTAATGAATGGTGAAATAATGCGTTTTTGAATCTTAACTCATAACTATTATAAACGCGAATGTGAGTGTGTTTGTTACACATTCACCAATGATATTATAACTATATAGCTGTAGACACGTTTCCTACATGATATTTTGACAAAACAAATGGCACGAAAACGCACACTTACGTAAAGTTATATTGTAACGCCACACTGTCTTAGATAAAATGTGGAAGTAAGATGGCATATTCTCAATATGGGTGGTGAAAAAGAAATAATTATACGTTGCTTAGACACGGACGGATTGACGGGGCAGCCGTTAAAAAGAAGCTAGCCTGCCAAGTATTAACAAGGCGCTGTCGAAGCGCTTACGACGTATCTATAGCTTTTTATAATCTCATTGGCATTCACGTCTTAATTATTTAACCGATTTCATTGTCAAGAGTACATTTAGTACCTTTAGTCCAGAAAAGTCAAGATCCGGTGACAAATAAACTACATGATAAAGATCCCGAGAAAATCTTGATTCCAGTGCTTTTGCCAATTGAGTCGTATCTTTGTTTTTAAGTAAAAAATATATTACCCAAAAAGAATTTTCTTCCCAGTCTGTCCATCCCGAGGACGGCAAATATATTGGAAGGTATTGCTGCGGCGACAGTGATAAGTGACTCCATGAACACGTCGGAGTGTATGTGCGCCTCGCACTGCGCCTCCGCGGAGTGAGTCCCTTGCTGCGTTACATAAGCTGTCACTTGACAGATGTCTGCCTCGGCGTTGTCGTGGGTCCGCGACCATTCATCGAAACGATTGAACATTTCAGGGAACCACATCATCAAGCCGTAATAACTGGAATTTACAAAATGTATCATCACATAACTTGCGATATTCCCACATATTAAAGTAATGAGTTTGAAAACGGTGATGTAAACGATTCAATACTCAATTCTCAGTGTACATAGCTGTAATGTATTGTTGAATCTATGTTTAGTATATATTTGTTAACCTTTTACATATATGGTAAATATGAAATGTAACGTTCTAATATACATTTTTTTATAGTAACGTGGTGGTGGGTGCCTGTTGGTAAGTATCGTGTAACGAGAACGAACCTACGAAAGTTAGAAGCCTACGAAAGATCGACAATCCATCGCTAGTTATTAATGAGATACCAGCTTGACAACCTCTTTGATAATGGACATACAATTCTCGTCAATCATTTTGGCTGCTCTGAATATAGCCGTATCCTCGGAATTGCGCTTAACATCGTGAAGAGGTTAATAGAAAATAAGGTTAAAAATACTAGGAATCTAAAATTGGCATTTATTTTTCCTTAAGTTATTTTCACGTTAAGTTATAATCAAAGCAGTCAAAAGAATGAAGAGGACTGTACGTCGATCGACACGATATCTGTACAAGTTTCTAGGCAGTCGTCATGCCTTCAAAGGTTCCTTTATAAAAATCGCGGTTGCAATAGTAGGTTTTTTTTCTTTATAATGAGAATATATCTCACCCGATATGGAATGTAAAGTTGATTGTGATAGAGATCATTGTGAATTTCAAAATAGGCGGAACGAATAACTGCTTGCTATGTTCAACTATATCGCTGAACATTCTTCTCAATTTAGACTTTGGTTCTTTTGTTTCGATTTGCTTCTCTGGCTTCGAGTGTTGCGATTCCTCGACCAATATCTGTTTGACTGGATATTCCTCTTTACTGCGGCCGGTGTTCATGAGATAGATGCCGCGGAAAACTTCGAGGGCCTCTTCATGTCTACCGGTGGATATCAAAAACTTTGGTGACTCTGGTAGAAGGAACAGAAGAGCGGCCACTACGAACGAAGGTAGTGACATAACGAGTAGAAATATACGCCACGAGTTGTAAACAAAACCTCCAGTTGTGCCGCCAATCTCTGAAAAAAGAAATTCTTTATTAGTAGATAGTTTGGTCTAGACTTCATTATTGATTTTAAAATTTTAAACCAGATTTAAGATGACGGTTTCAACGATTTTGACAAAACTAAATAAAACTTGAAGCCAAAACTATATTTAATTTTGAAGTCATATTTTATTTTTGGCAACAAATCTTCTAGTAGATTGTTAATGCCATTGTATTTTGTAATATTACAAAGTTCTTGGGTTCATTTCAATAAACTAACAAGATGGTGGCCATGTTGTTAGAACTTTCTTGGGAGTTTTTGTGGCAAGTCAGAATCCATGCTCCGTGGTATTATTTACCATCCAATTCACTTGTTAAAAATAACCAAACTACATTACGTAAACCCCGCCAATATTACAAAATATAGAGCCAAATAATACAAGATTATGAATAAAATATAAAATCCACTACATGACATTCCAAGATCCCGCAAAAAACTCGAAACTTCTTATGGGAAGGCTTTAAAAATCTGATCCGCAATCTTTTTGTGTGACAAACAGTGGTGGGGGTAAACACTGTGTCGAATAGAGTGGGAGCAGTGTCTCAATTGTCTTCGGATATTGGAGAACAGTGAGACATAAGCTTTTCTCACTTTCTTATTGAAAGTTTCAGTTCTACCCCGTATGAAGTACATATAATTTTTTTTTGGTACAAGTGGTCCTAACGCATGCAAACCTGAAAAAATCATACAAAAGATGCTTACCGCTAGGAATAATAACCCATGCCAGGCCAGCGACAAACAAGTTTCCGAGGGTCCAAAATGCAGCCATGAAACTCAACATAGCACCTCGCTTCTTTTTAGGTTGAAACTCTGCGAAATACGACCAGATCACAGGACCAGACCCGCCTAAACTGTAAAAATAAAATAAAACAACATAAATTAAAAACAATATATTTAGTTATAATTACATGTTTGTTTACGTAAGACGATTTGGAATGTTTCAAATTATTTATTGGTCCACAACTAGGATTAGAACAAATTTTGTTTTTCTTAAATTCACCGCAACATATAGCAAATCGTTGATATTATGTCTTGTAATTTTACGATTTACAGTTTTAAATTGGACCGCTGAATTATTTGGAGTATTATAGTCCGGTGAAGCTATAAAGGCCTGTCAGGTCAATAGCGTAGTCATTTTGAAACAAACACAAAAATAAGTGGAGTATTCATATAAGTATTTTACTTACGCAGCACCATTTATAAAGCGGAAGAGCATGAAAAGCTCATAATTCTGGCTAAAGGAGGAAGCAACAATGGCCAGCGCGTTCACCACAGATATGGCAATCAGAACACGTTTGCGGCCCACCGAGTCTGCCACTGAGCCCCACGCGTACGCGCCCACCATCATTCCGATGAAGATTATGCTGTTCAGCCATCCCTGTAATTAAGAACATTGTGTTTATTAATACCATAGCAGAAATAGTAAGTATTAATCTGCATTTATACTATTAGTAGCTGAATTCCGCCCATTTCGTTGGACATTAAAAAAAAGAAAGGGTCAATCGAATCTTAGAAGGCATCTTTATAGTCTTATGCTGATATGTTCAGTAGTTTGACTTGACTTGTACTCAAATAAATTGTATTTTCATAATCAATATAGAAGATAGCTTATGAAGAGGCAAATTTGTTGGTTTGAATGTAGGAGGTAATATAAGAAATATTGGTATATTTCTAAAAATCCGTTCTTTGATAGAAGGCTACTTTCAGGTTAATAGTTAAAGGTTACTGTTTTTGTGTTGTTCGCGATGGGAAAATGAATTGTATAATTTCTAACCAATAAAAATCTCTGTTGTCGATAAAAAACTTTGAGTATTTATAAGGTAGAGATGAATTTAGGTCTTCATAAAAGAAAATTTATGGGCGGCAAAGTTTCAAATTTTAATATAATTTTATAAAGTGAACCAATGTCAGTGAATTGTTTTAAATAGTTATTGAAGCATTAAATAAAAACAAGTAATTGCTGTTATAATCCAAAAGCGAACATTATCGCAGACCTCTGGAGTGCAGTTCAAACTAGATCTGCCACTGGGAAGACTATATTTATGTAGCCATATTTGAGAACTAACTATAGTCTCTCTAGGCTTTGCGTATTTTTATTTTCGGTGAGATTGTATTCAAAGTTAAAACCTAAGTTATAAGAAGCTGTTTAAAATTTCGAAACTTACTATTACAATATGTTCACTACATAATAGGTATCTAACCTTCAAAAGAGTGTGTTTAAGATAAGTAGGGAAGGAGAGGTGGGGTGGACTTAAAAAGTTACAAAGCTTTTATTACTATTACAGCTTTCGTAAGTATCATCATCATCATCAGCCTGTAAGAGACCCACAGCAGGGCCATAGGCCTCTCCCCGAAGGAAAGTATGGGCCTAATCACCACGCCAGCCCACGTCGTATTGGTGATTTCAAACTTTGAGAAATCCACAGTTCTATGTTTTCCCACATATAGTAGTACTACAAGAACATTTCTCAGGTTCAGGTTTCCTCACGATGTTTTCCTTCACCGTCAGTCGATAATGTTACCAATTTAAATTAGTAAATGTACGCGAATTCCGAAAAATTCGTTTGTACGCCGGGGTTCGAACCTGCGCACATCGAAATCATATTCCATCGGTCAAACCACTAGACCACCACGACTTCTAAGTAAGTATATGTAGAAGATATTGAACTATTTATTTTTATATGCATTTGACCAATCTCACAAGAGCTCTACCACCACTATACAGTTTCTCAAGATATTTCCCTTCTCCGAAAGCTCAGGATATATTATTTATCTATGTTTTATATAAAATACAGTTTCCCATATTTACTGCAATATTACAAAATGGCTACTATACTTCGCACGAGTACAATATAGTAATTTGGCGTTACGAGTGTCTAAAGGATTTAGATTCACCATTTACCGCTTCGATATTTACATTTCATCAAATTGCTAGAAGCGACATGATAATCTTTACACACATAACATTTTATTATTCGATGCGTATAATTTTTAATTTGATATATCTATGATATTCATTGCAATGATATGGTTTAAAATGTAGTTTGGATATATATTTAATGCTCAATGCAAACTAAAGTATTTAATTGTATAAGGATTATTGATACTATATTTGAAATTGGGCGTCGTAAAAACCAGTATTTTTTTAATAACAAGTAAAATATATAGATAACTAATGTGAATTATCCTTAGAAGATAAACATATACTATGGTATATTTTTTGTATATATAATTCTGTGGTACATTATTTTTATGTATCTCGTAATGTTTAGTTCACGTCATCAATGCAAGTGTACGAAAACGCCTTAATTAAGACTTCATTAGAATTAGACGATTTTTTTTAAATGAAGCTTGCTGAAGAAATTCTCTAAATGTTAGTGAAAATGGTATGAAAATTCGTCGCATAGTTTATTTGAACTAAGTCAAACAGGCAAACAGGAAAAGAGACTTTGTTTTATCATATCCATGGATATTTACTTATTATTTTATTTATTACTAGCGGGCCCGGCAGACGTTGTCCCGCCCTGATTACAAAAAAAAACCTTGACAAATTATATACCAAAACGTTCCTCATGAATCACTTTATCCACTGGTGAAAGTCGCATGAAAATCCGTTCAATAGTTTTTGAGTTTATCGCGAACAGACAGACAGACAGACGCGGTAGGGGACTTTGTTTCATACTGTGTAATGATTAGATAATTATATAGTAAATATTACAATGTCACTTGAAAAGAAGATAAGAATAGAAATCGTACAACGCATATATCGCATCCTTCCTGGAATAAAGGTGTATGTGACAATGAGACCCCTATTCATGAGCGCGGCGTGAGACACTATTCTACAACTTAGTTTGTGTTCTGAGAACAACTTGTAAACAGAAGCTAAAAGGAGCCGCAAACTACGGATACTGTTTTGACTCAGTTTCAAATTTGAATAAACAATATCGATCCATATTCGTTTTCGTTGATATCATTTTATTTACGCATGTATTTACACTATAATCCGCGTCTAAAATCGACTGTTGTAAGAGGTATATACAATGTCTAATTTATCGTTGTAAGTAAAGGTTACATTATTAAATTCGAAAAGTAATAATTGTACGAAGAAAATCGATAAAAGTTACGCAGATTAAATAACTATTGTATTTTTTTAATAAATCCATAATCTAGGTAGACACATCTAAATTTAATATGAACTCGTATATTATTTATGATGATAAATACTTTATTTATGTATACCCTATGATATATCCATATATTATGATGTAAGTAATTTAAAATATATGTAGGTAATATCTATGACACGCCTATAATACGTCACAGGAAGAGATTAGCGTCTGAGATACAGGCTCGGCCTAGTTCAGGCGCTAAGATACATAGATATGTAACAATGCTGTATATCGTAATATAAACCTTTTGTATTATAGTGTATCTTGAATAAAGTTGTTATTATTATAGAATATTAAATTTCTTTTTTTTTAAGAATATATATTTTATACTTAATTGTACTTGTGATTACTCATTTTTGAAACGAAATTTGTTTTTAATTACTTTGCTATTTTTTTAAGTTTTATGCCATGATTATTTTGTTTTTCAAGATATTGTTACAATATTATATGACAAGATGTATTTCTAACGCTCGCTTGTAAATGAAATAATAATACAAATGGTGCATAAGTATTCTTTATGTCTTATTCAAAGTACGACATGTTAATAAAAATTATCAGCGTCACTTCCGAAATCCCAATTTCTCATGTTGTCGTCAAAGAGTTAGCATTAATTCACACTAGGTATTTGGACTCGTGTATGGAATGACATCATTCACCTTATATGAAAGACGAGTGTCGCTTCCGAAACATTTCGTACATCTAAATGGTACGAGTAGAGTAATAATTATTATTTAACAACAAGGCGACGATTTCCTAGATGCGTGTGTTCAGAATCTTATTCTGTGAAAAATATATTAACTGAAAATTTAATTTGCACGCATATACTTATTTGTTTTAACAGCTGCATATTATTGTATAGTTTCTGTTTCGTTTTATCTCTTTCATGATTTGTAAACTCTATGCTGTTAAATAATGACGTATCCAGTGATGTACCCAGACTTAAAGGGACTCTGTATAATTTTTTTTTGGAAGCTTTTTACCGTTGTTCTATGTCGTCTTTTTCTACATGTGATCTAAAATCTTAAAATACGATCTATATCTTCATACTTTCATTATTATTCATTCAAATAAACTAAAGTTTTGAGTAACATTTACCGAATTTTTACATTGATATGCTTTGAGAAAATTTTATTTTACTCATAATAATTGATACAAAGAATTATTAGAAATGTCTTATTTGTTGAAACTTGTAATAGGTTCAATATTTTGAAAAATCCAAATTACCCGTTTCGATGTACTTTAGATATTTTTTTTTGTACAGCAGTAGCTACGCCCCTGAGGAGTTTTTGGCGGGATCTTGGAATGTCATGTAGTGGACTTTATATTTTATTCATAATCTTGTGTTATTTGGCTCTATATTGTGTAATGTTGGTGGTGCTTTACGTAATAGAGTTTGGTTATTGTGCACAAGTGAAGTGAATCGCAAATAATACCACAGAGCATGGATTCTGACAAAAACTCCCAGGAAAGTTCTAACAAGATGGCGGCCATCTTGTTAGTTCATTATAATTATATCAAGAAACTTGTAATATCGTTACTCATTTGACAATGGCAGTAATAGTCTACTAGAAGACTGACTGCTAAAAATAAAATAGTAGAAGCTACGCCCCTGATGTGATCGATTATGGTATTACGTGAAGTATAAATGGACTCGATTTCAAGTTCGGCTTCCTAATGACGGCTAAAGGTACCGAATTAGCATTACAAAATACAAAAACAAAAATTACAGAATACCTATCACCCTACTGTGGTCTCCTCACGATGTTTAATTTCACTAAAATCTTAAGTTTTTTAACAAATCAAATAAAAATACTTTATTTAATTTAGGAGCTAATAGAGCGCTTATGTACGTCAAAACTACCTCCGGTTCGGAAAGAAATCCAGTCGACGAGAAGAACTGGCAAGAAACTCGATTTCATTTATCTATTCGTTAATATTTATATATAAATTTCTTCTGTACGTGTGTATGTCACTGAACTAATCCTAAACGGCTGGACCGATTTTGATGAAATTTTGTGTGCGTGTTCCAGGTGGCGCTGCGGTTGAATTCCAATTTTTTTTATTATCAAGGCAGGACAACGTACCGCCCGGCCCGCTAGTATTGTTATAAAAATACACTACAGTTACACTCGTGTATGGCGGATGCACAAACACTCCTCGTGTTATTTCCACATGTCATCGTTCACATAGCGATCCACCGTATAACACCTTTTTGACATCAAAACTTGCTTGACATGGTGCTTGAACTTACTATCCGGTAAATCGGTAATGTACTTTGGGACTTTGTTGTAAAATCTGACTCTATTACCTAAAAAATTAATCTTACTGAGCCTGAAATGGGGTGACCAATTCGTTATTGTTTTTTATTATTTAAATTATGTCGGAATTTTACCAAATCCAACTGTTCTAAGTTTTGTGGGCATACATTAAAATTATTAAGAATGTATTTGGAGGTCAGAGTTAACCCTGAAACTTAGCATTTGTTTATTCGCGAGACGCTATATTGTAAAATGTATGTTGGCTCTTGCATTATAAGGTAAATCGGTAGCTAAATTGAAAATATCTTCTCGGTAATTCACATTAAGTAAGTAAACAAAGAAATCAAACAAACTCTCCGACGTTTGTTAGAAATATTGCGTCATTCTATCGCTTTTTATCAATTCTACGTATAGATGACTTCCGCTGTCACCACTATATTATAATAACTCTTCCTATATTATATCATTACATAGTATAAAACAAAGTCCCCTACCGCGTCTGTTTGTTCGCGATAAACTCGAAAACTACTGAACGGATTTTCATGCGGTTTTCGACAGTGGATAAAGTGATTCATGAGGAAGGTTTTGGTATATAATTTGTCAAGGATTTTTTTATAATTAGGGCGGGACAACGTCTGCCGGGCCCGCTAGGTCCTAGATAAAATATTATTACAACAAGGATAATTTTATTACAGAACAACATGATTAATGCTTATAAATTTTTAAAGCAGTCCAATGAAAATATAATTTTTGCCATCTTTGCTGGGCATTAAGAAGTTTCAATTGAATCCAGAAAATACGATAACATGACATCTTCGAAATGCTTATAAATTCTTTATTAATTCGAACTTTACGACAAATGCAATCATATTGTTATAAAATAATTATCAAATAGTTATAATATTCATAATCAGTTGTAATGATTTATGACGTCAGTAGATGGCGCTTTTGGTACCTTCTGTCGTATTAAAATATGAGGTTATTTGCTCGATTACATATAAGATTTTTATATAGTGAAAGTGTTGTTGTGATGAATTATTATCGTCGGCTATGCGTAATCTAATTTTTAATTTAAATCACACTTAATCTATACTAATATTATAAATAGGTAAAGTTTGTGAATTTGTGACGTTGTAAGGGGTAATCTCAGGAACTACTGGTCCGATTTGAAAAATTCTGTCAGTGTTATATAGCTCATTTATCGAGGAAGGTTATATGCTATTTACCATCACGCTAAGATTGTTTAGAATGTAAGACTGTAAGAAGAATGTGTCAAAATCGGGCTTTTTTCCCTTCTGAGAGCTTCCGCTGCGTGTTAGCGTTAACCCAAAGTAACTATTTCATGCGGACGAAGTCGCAGGCAAAGGTTAGTGAATTAATATTATTATTCTAGTTTGAAAGTCGGTACAAAACCGGTGCTAGCCTATATTATCATCAAAAGATACCCATTAAAAAAAACGTCTCTCTCCTCCAGTCACTACTTTCTAGGAAACACGAGCCTTTTTAAGCGACTGTACAATGTAAGCGAAAAGTACAAGGTAGTGAGATGCCTCTGACACTCAGTCATATCAAAATCACTGCACTGCACCTATTGGCACAGGACTATGACCATTCAATGTAGATAATTTTTTTTAGAATATTTTTAGTTCTTGGATTTGATTCACTCTTGCCATTTTTAATGGCCAACGAAACTGATCGAAATAATGTTATACGTTTGATAGGACATTTCGTATACTTACTTTAGTCTGTGTTGTGAGATCTAAGTCGCACTGTGCCGATGGAAGGATGAAGGACATCGAGATGACGTCCATCTCCTCGGAAGTGCTGACGAGGCCGCATACTGCCAACAGCATGTAGTGAAAGCGTCCATATCCTATAAACAGAACGTAAATTACTAAAATACGATGACTTCAGTTCTAATTTGAGCGCTGGAAATGTTCTCAAAATTTCTAAGTTTCATACCAAAAAAAATTGAAACCATTTTTTTTTTAATTTCCATATCTAATTACAATAAAAATAAAATAAAAAAATCTTGAATGTATGTATGCGCATCACTTCAGAACAGCTATACCTTATTTGGCTATTATTTTATGTTTGTAATCGTCAGGATAGAGTTTGTATAAAAAATTGTTCGAAAAATGGGTTAAAAAATTTCAATAGAAAAAAGGGAGTGAATAGGACGGAAGACAATATAGAGGTCTTTATAAATTATAGCACAGTTGTTTAATTGCTATGTTTTTCGGAACATGGTCGTGCTGTAAACAAAAAATTTGGTTGCATTTATTTTATTAGTACACCTATGAGAAGCCGGGGTGGCTAGCAAGTTTAACATTATAATTATTGAATTTTACATAAACGAGAGTTAACTTAAGTAGCATATATCTATTAATAATCATATAAATTAATTAATAAATAATCACAGAAAACCGACGTGACGTAACAGTGCTTGCATTGTTGCGTTTCGTTAGGTCAGTCAGAGCGCCGGAGCTTAGCTTAGCTTACTTAGCGTAAATAAAATGAACGTTACTGAATTGAGAAAGAAAATTATTTTTCCTATAAAATATACATATTATTTACACAAGGACAACATATTTGTTAGAACCATTAATTGGACCACCAATTGGAAAAAGGGAATAAACGTCACTTTTTTATATATTCAGTAGAAATTTTTACATTCTTTAGACGTAGCGCGTTCGAAAAAAGGAATAAAAACCATTCGATACGTTTCGATTCATGCGGTCATAAAAATAGGCAGGTGGAAGATAGAAACACACCAACTATAAATTTTTTGTCACTCTTGTTGCAATGAATCGTTTTGAGAAAATATTATATATCAATACTTTCCCGTGTGTGGCCATTCGTTTTTACAGTGTGTCTAAAATGTCGGGACGGCTAAAAACTCATTAGGGGAAAGGACAGAATTTACGTTGCAAATGAATATAATAGTCTTATTTTTGCAGCAAAAATCAGGGGTTTTTCAGTTAAATTCGTTACATCTAACGACATACTTCATCTTAAAATCTCATGGCAGAGATGTTTCAAGAAAACCTAATTAGCCAAGGCAACAACATTCAAGATCTCATAATATAGAAGCTCTGAATATAAGTAGTTCGTATAATTTTTTTTTAATTTCCTCTAGAATTATTTTTGTAACAGAAATATGTATAAATAGGTAGAAACAAAACAGTTAAGTACATCTACCGCCTTTGCTTTACAACTGATTACATTTTTTTCTTCTGTAGTATCAAGTACAATAAAAGAATTTTGGAAATAGGTTTCGATACCATCGAGAAGTTCAAGTCTCTGTTTATAAATCTCTATTCGTCATACTTTTGGAATACCTATATATGTATACACTTGGAGGAAAACGAAAAAGAAGTCTAGATAATAATATGTGTAAATTAGACACGTGAGAAAGACTCTGTGGCACTTATTTCGACCACAGGAAGACCAGCAAAATATGCAGTGTCGGCAGTTAATAGAAAAGGTAGCGAAGTATCAAGTCTATTGTAAACATAACTAAAACGTAAATTTTTCTGATAAGCATGATTCTCAGAAAAGGTGGCCTGTTTATATCGTGCTAATACTGACATTCCAAAGACTGCAACGTGATCTTTTCCCATTCATAAACACTTCCTCGTGTCATATTACTTCTTACGTACGAATATTTTTTTCATAGCTACTTTAGAATTGACGCTATATTTTAGAGTCGAATTCAAATAAAAAACACAAGGTAATTTTTTACTTAAAATATTGAATACTAACTGTGCCCGCGACAAAAAACAGTGACTAATAAAATCATCAGAATGTATTAAGTCCATTAATTATCTACATTTCTCTCGTACTTAAGTTATTAAAATTACAACAACTTTTGATAGACTGAACCGATTCTAATGAAACCAAGATTAAATATTACTCGAGGATATGCTTTATGATTTTCTTGGTTTTATCGTGAACCCAGTATTTTAGCGGGGTTGCTTGTTCATACAAACACTATGCTATTTAACTATATCTATACATATAATAAGAATGTAAATCTAACATGTTTGTACTTTTTAGATATAAAGCATATCCTCGAGAATAATTTGGTCTTTGTTTCATTAAAATCGGTCCACTCTATCAAAAGTTATTGTAATTTTAATGACGTCGCGACTTAAGTACGAGAGAAAAGTAGATAATTAATGGACTTAATACATTCTGATGATTTTATTAGTCACTGTTTTTTGAAACTAGGTTCCACGCGGCACAGCTAGTAGTAAATAAATTTAAAAAAATACCAGATGGCCAATGTGGCGTGTGCTTACTCCTAAATAAAATTGCATAAGTGTTAAAAAGGCCTGCAGATTATTAGACCAGTCAGAAATATATGCTCTTCTTTGCTGGTAACAAATTTTTAATTGTAATACTGATTCATTGTTCCAAAGATTTCTTGTCATTGTAATAACGATCTTTTATATTTTTATATTTCACAATTAGCCACAGATATTACGTGTGTTATAAATATCCTCGGTGTGTAATATTTACCATAAAATTGAATCAACGACTTTACTGCGTACATAATCATTTATTTAGTTGTTAGTTACAAATGGCATTCATGATGTTTTGTTTTATATTTTAAATCATGTAATACATACATATTCAAACTAACCGTCCGCCCCGGCTTCGCACGGACGAATAGAATGAGACAAAATTTACCATTTGCATTACGACCATGTCATGAAATAAAATAGGAACTGGCAAACTGAACGTTAATCTATCAATGTTGTCAATATATTTGGACATCGACCTACTGCCTAGTCTCACTGACTCACTCCTTTTTATGTATCAAACTGAAATATGTAGTTTAGAAAATTATTCGATACGAAATATATATAAGAGTTGTTGAGGTATGTATGATTGGTACACATATATGTTTCAACAACTCATATATGTATGAATAGTTAGCTTATCTTAGTTTAGCTCAGATAGGTCGCGAATTGCATGTATCAGGCAACAGCCCAAGCCGAGGTGTGCCGTGCATCCTTGAGCTAGTTGTCAAATAAAATCGGCTGAGTGCCTTAAGCGCTCGCCTTAGTAGTCCGGTGAAGCTGTTAAGACCTTGCTAGGTCAATAGCGTAGTCAGTTCGAGAAAAAAAAATCCTTTTTATGGAGATTTTTTATCTTAAAATATTCAATTTTCCATATGATTTTACAAACATTTTCTTTTATACAAACCTTCCCCTGGCAATTACAAACAGAACGAAAAAAAGTTAGCCAAATAGATGCAGCCGTTCTCAAGTGACACAAAGAATTAGTCAAACAGATGCAACAGTTCTGAAGTAATACATACATTCGGCAATTGATTTTTATTATTTATATATATATATATCGTTGGGAAACGACATATGAGAAAATAAGCTGTCGTAAGACAACATAAAGAGCGGAAAAAGAATCATGTAAATAGAAAAACATGTAATGAACTTACCAGCTAATTCGATAGCCCTTTCAAAGTCAGCTTTTTCCGAATTGGAGCCTTTCTCTGGATCGGGCTTGTCTGCTCGCTTTAGCGGAGGTACGACGCCTAGGGAAATATAAAATATTAAAATCAAATGTAACTCAGAGAAAACCATTTTGTTTTTCAAAGTTAAAAGATGTAATTACTGACTGAATTCTTAAGACTAATGACCCAGAAGGATTCAATAAAAATAATACTGCTTGTATTTGTAATAAACCAAATTATACGTCGCTATTATTCTCTTTCTGTGTAAGCGTTTAATAAAAATCAACCGCGTGCATATTTTTTCTAAAACGTGTGTACAGTAATACCTATACATCAATTTAATAATTTATATTTTTTTGGCAAATATAAACTGTTCGTCCTTTATGTCAATAATAATAATGCTTTTGCTTTATACCTCTTTCAATCATCTCAGCCGTCTCTAGATATTTTAAACTTACGAAACTTGGCAAAAATGCACTTTAAAAAACGTATACAATTTTACTTTTCATAACCAAGGCAAAATAATGCATATTTACCTCCCACAACTTTCTCTCACCAGCTTACTCATATAATTTTTCATTTAGTTTAGCTTAGTTGTTATAACTTAAATTCTAATCATGAAATTAGTCAACCACATAAGTACTGAAACTTATAAAGTTATTGGTAATTAAATTGTTACCTAAACGAATAAAAGAAATTGTGTAGTCTAATATATACAAAAGTAGTCTTAAGAAAGCTCAAAATTAATCGCTAGTATTTCCGATTATTTCCTAAGTACAAATAGCTTGTATACTCTAAATCATATTACTGATATATTTAAATAAATAATTAATATTTAAAGAAGGTACTGATTATCACGTATATCACACACTAGCTTCTGCTCGCGACTTCATCCGTGTCAACAATGTCACAAAGTCAACAATAACTTTGGGCTAACACGCAGCAAGAAGCTCTCAAAACGAAAAAATAAACGATTTTGAAACATTCTTCATTGGTGCTCCACTCCTATTGGTTTTAGCGTGATGATATATAGCCTTATAGCCTTCCTCGATAAATGAGCTATCTAACACTGAAAGAATTTTTCAAATCGGAGCGGAACCTTACATATTTCTATACAAACTTTCATCACCTCTTTCCTATTGTTATTTTACACCCTTGAGGGTAAAACTTTTACAAAGTTTCAACCGTTTAGCCTTAAAAATGACGATACTTCCATACAACTTTTCATCGCCCCTTTAACACCTTACAACCCTTTTATCACATTAAAAAGTACCCTATGTCGTTTATCAGGCTCTCGATTATCTGTGTGCCAAATTTCATTTAAATCGGTTCAGTAGTTTTGGCGGGAAAGCGCGACAGACAAACAGATAGAGTTACTTTCGCATTTATAATATTAGTAAGGATGTATACGAGAATCGAATTGTCTGCCCTTTGGTATAGTTGAATGCACACTGTACCTAGAGCCAGTCACGCGTGTATTTATATAAATTTTCTTTTCTTTTAGTGAATTAAAAAAATCTCTCCCTTGCAAGACAATCACAGAAATTTTAAAAACCTATGTTATATTATATTTATTCTTTGCTTACGTAACGTGTTATTGTTTTTATATCTCAGTGTTGGTACAAGTGGTAAGTGTTTCAGTTTTTACATTTACCAAACAATGGAATTTGTTCATAAGTAATGTAATTTTTATGTTAAACTAGCGGTCCCGGCAGACGTTGTCCCGCCCCGATTATAAAAAAACCATGACAAATTATATACTAAAACGTTCCTCATTAATCACTTTATCCACTGATGAAAACCGCATGAAAATCCGTTTGGTAGTTTTTGAGTTTATCGCGAACAGACAGACAGACAGACGCGGTTGGGGACTTTGTTTTATACTATGTAATGATTCCGAATTTTCGAACAATATGCTTATACTTGTCTCTCGCTACGTACTGTTTAATTAAATTCGGAAAATTAATCCATTTGAAAGTAAGCATTTCTTTTTAATATTTTACAATAATCTCACCCGACGCTAAATACAAATCAAGAAATGCTTGTCTTATGAAGACACTTACGAATGTTACTGACTGAAAAGATGGCTCTAAAGTTTAACTGCCGGAACAAGCTTGTTGACGAATTCTCAACTCGAGAGTGCTAGGTAGCCAGTCGAGATTTATACGGCCTACATCATAGAAAACTTAAGTTTATTCCTATTTTATTAGATTTATCTATACTAATATTATAATCTATACGAATATCTATACTATAATAAAACTGTAGCAAGGTCAAATCTGTACATTAAATATTTTTTGTAAATTTTTATCGGGGTAGACTTTGTTATCGATATAGAAGCCAAAAATAATCTTTTTACAATTTTTGTCTGTCTGTCTGTCTGTCTGTCTGTCTGTCTGTCTGTCTGTCCCTGTGAACACGCATCACTCTGAAAGTACTGAACCGATTTTGACGAAACTTGGCACAGTGATAACTAATATTACGAGATTACATCTAGGATACTTTTATCTCATAAAACGCAATGGATTCTCCAGGATAACGGACGAAAGTCAAAAATTTGTAGTTAATGAAATTTTTGACGGATTTTGGTAAATTTTCATTTTGCTATATATAGCAGACAGATTAGCTAAAAAGATAAGCTATATTTCCCTAAGCTACTTTAAAAAAAATACAAAAAAAAAGATCGCCGGGATTCGAACCGTCGGCTCCGGCGGACCATATAACGTCCAGTACGTTATAACTGAGCTACGGCTATATGACATTTCTATGCGTAATTATCAACCTCATATGAAAAAGTATGTGTAAACGAAACTGTCACATATATGTTGTTACATTTATTTTATTGTATAAAAAATGTTTGCTAAACAAAGGTGACAAGATTTTCCCTAAAACATAAACCTAGATAATAGTTACATTGCATTGTAGAAGATGAATCTCAACTAGAGTTCTATCAGTACGT
Source organism: Antheraea yamamai (assembly GCA_036509395.1). Classification (NCBI taxonomy): domain Eukaryota; kingdom Metazoa; phylum Arthropoda; class Insecta; order Lepidoptera; family Saturniidae; genus Antheraea; species Antheraea yamamai. The sequence continues at coordinate 6,153,608 of AP028444.1, read as the reverse complement.
GTGTTGTTTCGATATTTGATAAAATTAGTTTTCTAAATGTTGTTGAGTCTTGAAGTAGTTGGGTTCAGGTTTGTGAATCTAAGATTAAAATAAATCAGTTGAGGTGTATGCAGTTATTTTTTTTTCTCGAACTGACCACGCTATTGACCTAGCAAGGTCTTAACAGCTTCACCGGACTACTGTTTGCAGTTACTATGTTGTATTTATACTAATATTATAATGAGTGGTAAAGTTTTGTTTTCGAGGAATGATTGGTACCTACTACTGGTCCGATTTCAAAAATTCTTTCACTGTTAGATAGGTATATTATCCCAAGTTCAGTATCTCAGTAAAAAAGGTGGTTTGTATGTCAAAAGTAAAATAAATGTGACCAAATTAAAATTGAATGCAGATTTCATGTATACTTTACAAATTCTTATAAAACAAACAACTAAAACAAAATGGAAATTTAATGTAGATAAAGTTCAACTTTTACAGTATGTTACGTGATGAAGTTACAAGGGGTACTGGGAAGACATTTATCGGCAATATATGTAAGTTAGTTTTGATCTTCACTTTGACGACACTACTTTAGGTAATGCTGCGAACAGATTCTAGGCTTATTTTAAAAGATTTCTCACATACCAACTGGGTATATGTTTGAATGAGTCCCTGGATAGTTTGGATTCACGATTGGAAGTGCTGGATAACGCAGCAATAGGGTTTTAGGTTTTTTAAGATTATTTGCGTTTAAAAATACAATTGAAACCGGTAATTACTGATTTGGTGCAGACGAAGTTGCACGGGTCAGCTAGTTATAAATAAGTAAAGTTTGTGAGTTTGTGACGTTGTGACGTTGTAGGGGGTAATCTCAGGAACTACTGGTCCGATTTTAAAAATTCTTTCAGTGTGTTATATAGCTTATTTATCGGGGAAGGTTATAGGCTATATATCATCACGCTAAGACCCATAGGAGCGGAGCACCAATGAAGAATGTTTCAAAATCGGGGTATTTTTTCCTCTTGAGAGCTTCCGCTGCGTGTTAGCGTTAACCCAAAGTAACTATTCGACGCGGACGAAGTCGCGGGTAGAGGCTAGTCGTTAAATATAACACAGGCTCGCATCGCTTCACTACATTTGTAAGTATAGTCGAAGCTGAGACATGAATATATATTAACTTTTATGGTCAAACCAAGTATTGTTAATATTGTTATGTAACTGGATATAACATAACATCAAGGTGAGTCACTGTTTTATGTAAATCACATGCAGATGGAGTTGTATTGATCTTTAAATGTTACTTGACATGGCTTACGCCCCTTGTTCTTTCAACGTTTTTCCTTTTCACATCTGCTACTTTTTTATACTTTATAGGCTTGACCACAATTTTACCAGATGTTAAATAACGATATGGTCTAAGATAGTAAGCAGGCTAAACCTGGAGGGACTGGCTCTCGAGTATATTTGCCGGAACACACCTATATCTTAGTGAGAGGTTTAAAACTTGAGGGCTAGCTAGCCAGGTGAATTTAGAAAAATCACTATCACCAATCTATAGCTACATCGCGATGTTTTCTTTCATCGAAAGCCTCGGCTCATTCGTAAGGATTCAAATCGACGTCTATCGACGCGGTTTCCGAAACCATGCTAATTATTGAGCCATCATCGCTTACTATTAGGGTTGTAGCAAATTTCAATACACAATTCTCGTGTCATCTACTAAGAAATGTCACTGTTTTACAACCATTTCTTCATGTAATAATTACATAATTAATTTAAAGAGGAATAACTAACTATTGTCATCGCACAACCCCTTAACACTTTCGCAGCTGAAGTTAATATAGCATATTATATTAGTACCATGTAATTAATATGGTAAACCTAATTATTCATCATCTTCATACCCTTATCCCAGTAATAGGGATGGCACATATTTTCCCCTTCCATTCTCCTCTGTCAGCTGTCATCTCAGCAATCACAACCTTTGTACATATCTCATTTTTTACACAATGCATCCATATCTTTTTTGGCCTTTCTCTATTCCAATATGCGTCCACATACTTAAAAAAAGGTTGGTTATACAAATTTCATCTCTCCTCATTACATGATCATACCATGCTGAAATACTACTCCTTAATTTATATGACACTGGTGTCATTTTGAAACTTCCTGAGATATAGTCATTGCTAATCTTATCTGTTTTGTTCACACCGCACATCCATCTTAACATTTGTATCTCTGCTATTTGTAACCTTCTTCCGTCTGTCTCTTACGTAGCCCAGCATTCTTATCCCTAAATAATTCCTAATCTTATCCATTCTGTTCACACCACACATCCATCTTAACATTTGTATCTCTGCTATTTGTCACCTTCTTCCATCTGCCTCTTACATTCCTATCCCTACATAATTATTCATAAACCCAAATATATGAGTAAAATATGACTGCATTAAAAAAGCAAGATATAAAGCCAAGTTTTATACTAACCAAGCTCGGCGGCTTTGGAACCTGGGCCGTTCAGTTGAAGGTCCCTTTTTACATCACAATCTGTAACAAGAACATAACATTTCATGATATCGCAACGTTACAGGAAGGCAGAATTTCGTAATGCCGCCGTCCTCGGTCACACAGCGGAACCAATTACAATCTACATATTGAACAGTTCGATACGTTAGACTATAGATAATATCAAGACAAATTTTAAAGGCGTAAATAAATTATTTTAAATTGTTATTGTATATAAATAATTTATTTACAGTCATGTTATCAAATTAGTTAAAATAAATTTTTGTATTGTTTTTAATTTCGTATAAGTATAATCTGTATAAAAAGTATTTGTCATTTCTTGGTCACATTTAATAATTAACTTATTTTTTTAACCAGTCAGGATGTGTTTATGGTTTTGTTACTAAACGAGGTATAAGAATTATAAATAAATTATGATTTTGAGATAATTACCCAACAATTTGTATAATTGTTTTTACTATATTAACTTATCTGTGTTATATTTTGATATACATTGTGCCTGCAGCTTCACTCGTGTTAATGTAAAGTTAACCTATCTCTCAGAAAAACTACTTCTTTTTATGAAAGAAGGTATTCTGTATCCTTTTCTATATCCCTGACAAATTGTATACAAATTTTGACGATGATTAGTTAAAACCTGTGTAAAAACGTAACAAATAAATAAACTAACAAACTCACATTGACATTTATAATATATACGTAGTCCGGTGAAGCTGTTAAGACCTTGCTGAATCAATAGCGTAGTCAATTCGAGAAAAACAAAATTATAATATTAGTTAGGGTTACAATTTCTGCTCATCTATTACAGAATAGCGTAGAATAGTCTTCTCTAAATCTCAGCCGCTTTAGGAGATTTGGCTAGATTAGGGTTAGATTAGGTTCACCTGATGTTAAATGATCACCACCGTCCATAGACACTAGAAACACCAGGGGAGTCGCAAGTGCGTTGCCAGCCTGTGTATGGGGGAGGGGTAGGGAAAGGAGAAAGGGGAAGGGAAAGGGGGAAAGAAGGTGGGCCTCCAGCGCTCTCACTGACCGAACGAAACGCAACAATGCAAGCACTGTTACTTCACGTCGGTGTTTCTGTGAGAGGGTGTTAGTAACCTGGGCGAGCCGACCCATTCATGCTAAAACTAGTAATAGCTACAGCGTGGCTCTACCACCTTCAAAATTAAAAACGTATATAAACCTTTCTCGTTTAGAAAATCAAATCATAATTCATCAATTTATTAATAAAAATATCGTTTAGTGTAGGATTAATTATTGTTAAAAAAATACTCTTTAAAAAAATATATTCGAAACATATTTATAAAATTTCCATAATACAAGGCTATATGTTAATGTGGTTTAATAAAACAATAAATGAGTAAAATAAAATATCACGATCTGTGACCCTCATTTTTGCCGTACTAACCAGCTGTACTAACGTAAAGTCGAACTAAAAGACTCAGTTCATATACAAACGTTGCTTCACAGGAGTAGTGAGTTATTCAAGAAATCTTGAATACAACTGCAGTTCTGTTTGAAACTGGTTCTAACTGGTTCTAAATACGCTACTATACAACATAATATACATTTATTGATACATTTATATATACATTTTGTGATAGATTATATTAACAATCACATGTATTAAACGTGCCTCGGAAAAAACAAGGATTAACTAACTTAAATTCTCAGATCTCGCAACTAATAGCTGCCTTTTTAATACAAGCTCTTTCCCGCGCCATTGGAATGTACAAGACTGAATAAGAGAAAGAGCATACGTGAATTCAAGAGAACGCGAATGCATTACCACGCGTGAAAGAGTGCGCCTGTAAAGACAAGCAATAACAATCACGCGTGAGTTCGCGTACGCGCTTTCCCGCGTTCAATTCTGCACACTCCGATCGTGAGTGAAAGAGCATGCTGCAAATAAATTCAATTCCAAATTAAATTTCAGCCCAAAGATATTTACATGAAAAACTGAATATTAATTACAGTCGGAACAATTTCTAATATAATGTATGTTATTATGATCGCCTTCATAAACTTATCCTACTGAAATCTAATCGGCACTACATGTTTTCGTCTGTGACTCTAATAGATATTAACTCAGAATTCATACATTTTGTCTGCTCTATCTTTGTCTCTTTTATATATATAAAAATACTCTGAGATCGATAAACTACAACACGATTTCACATAATGGAAATTGACACACCTAATACTATTTTTATGAAGATAATTGTTACGGTATTGTACCACAACTCGCAACTTGGTGGCACTAAACTAGGTTAGTTGTTATTATTTTTTTTATTATAATTAAACGCGGACGAAGTTGGATTGTTGCTAGTAATGATTAATACGTCTGTTATACATACATGTATATATAAAAAGTTAACTGATTGACGTATCAAACAAAGTCCAAATTACTGGGGTTAGGCTTGTGAAAATTTACATCCGGGTCCATTTATACTGTCGGTGAGCACTAACCAACGATTTTTGGAAATGCATCTTCTAAGATGACGTATAAGGGGATGAAAATTGGTATGAAAATGCATTTTTTTTGCCAGACGGTTATTCTTTTATACATCATTACATAGTATAAAACAAAGTCCCCTACCGCGTCTGTCTGTTCGCGATAAACTCAAAAACTACCGAACGGATTTTCATGCTGTTTTCACCGGTGGATAGAGTGATTAATGAGGAACGTTTTAGTATATTATTTGTCAAGGATTTTTTAATAATCAGGGCGGGACAACGTCTGCCTGGCCCGCTAGTATAGATATAAAACAGAGAATCAAAAATAATTGATGCAGAGAAGACGCCTACAAAATCGCGTGAAACAGTTAGTATAATATAATGTAAATAAGGTTATTGGAACACTAGCTTCTGCCCGTGACTTCGTCCGCGTTGAATAGTTACTATGCGCTAACGCTAACACGCAGCGAAAGCTCTCAAAAGGAAAAAATAACCCGATTTTGAAACATTCTTCATTGGTGATCCGCTCCTATTGGTTTTAGCCTTCCTCTATAAGTGAGCTATCTAACACTGAAAGAATTTTTCAAATCGGACCAGTACTTCCTGAGATTAGCGCATTCAAGCAAACGAACTCTTCAGCTTTGTAATATTAGTATAGATTCGTATTATCCCTAGTAATCTCAAAGGTGACAAGGTCTTACACTGAGGTTGTCAAAGCCACGGGCACTTGACAGCGGATTCGCGTAGAAATAAAAATAATATCTCTGTTAGTAGTTTGCGTTCAAAATATTCTATCATTAACACAGTCGTGTTAACCAGCCGGTTGCTTGAGATTATATTAACGTACAAACATCTAGGTAACCTTACCCATCTTAACATATACTTAGATGCAACTATAATATATGAGTTATTAGCGGACCCGGTCACATTTTACTCTGGCTCAGTTATTACATGTTGTATTAATGACAAAGTGTTTGATATTATGAGGTAATGAGTCTAACTAAAACTTGATACAGAAAAAGCGAGATTACTTGGTAAATGGATTAACAGAACACGTGTATCATAACATAAACAAGAGTTGATATCTATTGTCTATAAGATATCTATAACAGTCGGTTATAGATAGAGTACAGTTTTATGCCAACAAACTAATTTAACGCGCCATCTGTTCGAGACGGATCAAACGTACAATTAATAACAATAATCAACATTGACAAACAATTTATTTGTAATTAATAAATATTGAGACAATTAATCGAAATATAAATTATCCTATCTCTCAAGTTGGACCAAATTACATAGATGCCAACTTTCATGAAGATCGCTTGAATAGTTTCGGAGTTCATCATGGACAAACATCATGACTCTGGATTTTTAAATATTTGGATAAATTATATGAATATCAAATTATTAAATAACACCTGTTTAAAATTTTTAATTTGTTTTATCATAAATTCACAGTACAACGTATCCACAATACGTGTTTGAGAAAGTATATTTGTTTCTAAATACCAATATGCTTTGGGCAAATAAACGATATTTGAGAATAACATGATTCATAAATTTATATATTATTTAATACCATACATTATTAATGGATAACGAGTGAATTGAACATACACATTGAAGCGATGATGGCTTAGTTGTTTGGACACCGTGTCGATGAACGTAGGTTCGTATCCTAGCAACTGATTCGGTATCATAGCAAGGTGGTAGGAATTTTATATAAGTGTACGGCCTGAGTTAGTGTACGTCCAGAGTGGACGCTATAATCGAGCGTCGAGCGTGGCGTCGCGTGCGGCGCGTTCAGCGTCCAAGAACGACGCTCGCGCGCCACTCAGCACACTCACGTATTAATGCATATGTTTGAAACGAACGCCGGACGCGACGCCACGCTCGACGCTCGACTGTAGCGTCCACTCTGGTCGTACACTTAATATGCATTTGGCGGGGCGTTCAGCGGGGCGTGGAGCGGTAGAGGGCGCCGCTCGCCCGCTTCTCTCGACACCTACGTGTTAATACATCTGTTTGACGCGAACGCCGCACGCTGCGCCCCGCTCGTCGCTCGATTTAAGCGTCCACTCGGACCGTACACTAAGTCCGCCTGGTTAGTCGGTGTATTCCGGCAGCTGCATTTGAGAACCAGCGCCCTCTAGGTTTAGCGTGTGTACCATCTTAGACCAAATCGTTATTTAACATCAAATGGGATTATAGTGAAACGGTAAGACCTATAAAGTATTTAAGAAAACAGATAAAATATGACAACTTTTCTTAATGTAACACAGACGGATACGAAAAGCGACCTTCTTATATAACACTGATATATGTATATCTACATATAAAAAGGCAGTGGGGAAACAGTTAAAAACATATCCCTCCTTCGTTTGTGAGAAGATTTTCTTTATTCTTTTTCTTGTTTTATAGCTATTGACGAGCTTTAGTGTTACCGATAAAAAAAATGAAAAAAGTTATTTTTCTCTCCACGGTTGAAGTTCGAGCACTCATAATTATAAAGTTGCATCCGTATGTGTTCGTTAGTTAGTTTCATTGACGTATAAAATGAATGTAAAATGTATTCTGCACTAAATAAGTTGTTTGTATTGAGTGTGAATCAAAACGTAAATACGTCAAGTGCCAATAAGTTGACTTTATGTGAGTTAAAATCAAATTTCATGGTATATTTAGTAATTCACGGGTAATACAGAGAACGCGATGAATATAACGTGGTTTATAACAAATTAAAAGGTTATATTTAAATTTATTACATTACATACTTCAAACATGGAGTTTAGAGTAATGTTTATATGACACGGTTCCACAAGAAATAGGTAAATAACATGCGAGCAGTGTTATAAAAAAGGGTCTCTCTTATATACTAACAAGGTTGAGTGATGTCAGTAATTTAATAAAAAACTGATGTACATTACGCACATTGGAACTACAGTAGCCGACATTCGAAGGAAGTTTAATAATTCTTATAAATGGTATGTTTGTTGTGGTATTTTAAACTCTCAACAGTGCTTTTATATCATTATATATTATAAAGCAAAGTCTCCTGCCACGTCTGTCTGTCTGTTTGCGATAACATCAAAAAGTACTAAATGGATTTTCATGCGGTTTTCACCGGTCGATAAAGTGATGAGTGAGGAAGGTTTTCGTATATAATTTATCAAGGTATTTTTTATCATATTTATATTGTTTTTTTTTTTATTGTTTATTTTAGGTATTTGAAGAATATTATTATTATACATATAAACCTTCTGGAAAAAAATCTCTAAATAATAGTGAAAACCGTGTCAAAATCTATAGCGTAGTTTAGAAGAAATAAGTAAATAAACAAACGCCTATAGCGACTTTTTTGTACTATTTATTATATTGTATTGATCTATAGCTATAAGGTTTTATGAGTAACTAGCGGGCCCGGCAGACGTTGTCCCGCCCTGATTGTAAAAAAATTCTTGACAAATTATATACCAAAACATTCATCATGAATCATTTTATCCACTGGTGAAAATCGCTTGAAAATCCGTTCAGTAGTTTTTGAGTTTATCGCGAACAGACAGACAGACAGACGCGGTAGATGACTTTGTTTTATACTATGTAATGATTACTCAACACACTCAGTTACGCAGTTAATTAACACAGTGCATAAAAGCAAATATAACGGGGGTGTTTTATAAACTTTCAGGTTGGTTTCAGCATGAATGGGTCGGCCCGCCCGGGGTACTACCACCCGACCCACAGAAACATCAAAGTACATTCTCAAATTACAAATTGTAATATAAGTTTGAACGACACGTGTCAAATAAATAAACAGGCTGCTGTTAAAAAGTATAAAAAACAGGGTGTGTCGTAAACACCAACGATAGAAGTGACACTTTTATATTACAGGGAAACATTTTTATTGGAAAAATATAACAAAAAGCCAAAGTCACGCGGTGTTCCCACGCGGTCACCCATCCAAAAACTGACAGCGCCCGACGTTCCTTAACTTCGGTGATAGGACGAGAACCGGTGTTTTCATCACTCTATGCGACAGTTTTTACCACCACCATTTCGTCACACAAATATGTTGCGGATCAGAATTTCAAAGCGAGAGGGCAGTTTCACTTCAATTTTTTTTCTTGAATAAATGACTACAGACTCATTTAGTTGCACTTACTGTGAGGTTTCTTGGGCCCCGGGTCAGTTTCTACCATCCTATGCGGGCAGGGGGCGGTGTATAGCGGCGGTCACGTGGACTAATAAAACTCACTCAAAGAGTTGTGGATTGCTTCCAACGGCGCTCGGCTCGTCTGAAACAATATAGCGATTTTATTATTTTACATATTAAAAATAGTTGGAACCTATACATGTTTTAACTGCGGAAGCATTAACACCTACACACCCATTTCTATAGTTTTTTTTATAGTAGCAAGGCGAAGTAACGACACTGTGCCTGATAGTACACAGTAAAAATTAATAATAATGATGACCATCGGATGATTGGTAATTTATCGGTGGTCATCGCTGTCATGTGAGCTTGTAAAGGCGATACACTAAAAGAATGTCACTGTCAGGTTCACTAAAAACCCAGCGTTCAATATGTTGTTACATGTTGCGTTTTAATCTTTATTTTAATGAAAAACTCAACCAATATTCTTTATCTCCTGTTGATTTAAATGCACATCGCGCGTTTAGATGATTCATAGTTGTAAATGAAAGAATATTTTGTTGACTATTATGGCATATATCACAATATTACGTGAGATTACAGTAGGCGCGAAACTTTAAAAACGAAATCCATAAAACTGGAATGCACAGCATAATGTATACTGGGCTTCTAGGAGACGATTTTTTTTCCAACTTGGGCCTGAATGCTACATGTTAGTTTGTACAATGCGTTGTACTTTAGGTCTTACAAGGCTATATGATGGTCGCGACTCAATCATAGATCCCTACTAGCCCGCTCGATTACTGCATAATGTTGAGCGATCCAGAAACACGATACCTTGAACATGTCACGCTCTTAGACATTACGCCATGTGGATGGATATATGTGGATTCACGATTCAGACAACTACGTACTACATACACTACAGCGGCAGTGCTCTAGGGTCTGTTTTCGTTTGAAACGTGCAGTTAGCAAAAGAAGTACACTCGCACACAAAGCTTTGTAGTTTTCTGCGGTATTAGGGGGCTACGTTACTCGCGTCCGTAGGAAGCTACGTTTTGTTATCCTGCATGTAATCCTCGGGTGGTCCTAAGAGTAGGAAATTTTTGTTCTTTGCCAGTATAGTATGGTAGTGCCAGTGTATATATGGGCCAGTACCCATATAATTAATTGAACCTCGCAACGATAAACAGAGTAATTGACCAATATAGAATACTCTAACCGTATTTAGTCATACGATTAAATAAATAAAAAGCAATGTATTAAAGACGGAAGTGTGATAGTTTTTTGGTTGTGGATGACAATTAAATCTAGAGAACACCGGTTCGATTCGTGAACTTTGTAGATATTTATTTGCTGAAACATAATTATTTCTCTTTATGCGTTTAAGTATTTCGTCTACCTATATGTGAAATTAATAAACCTCAACACCACTGGTTTAATCACCGTGAAAACTGACGCTATTAGGTTCTTTTCTCTTATAGGGATTTTTCTTATACTAAGAATATATCTTTCTATGAGTCGATATTGAACGGCCTCTCAGCGCAGCAAGTCCTACACCGTTCAACCAAACGCCATAATAAAAACTATATGCGTAGATATTTAAACAATATGTATGTATACACAATATTCTATTTTACAATATTAAACTGTTTATGATAACAAATAGTAATTACCAAAAATAATAAGAAACAAGGAGCCGCAGAAATAGCTAGAGTTTAAATATAGAAGAGGAAAGAAACGAGTTTTACTGACTGCAAATCGACTCATTAAAACAAAACATAAACATACACTTGTAAAAAGGTCTAATTACGACGCCCGCTCTTCATCCAATAGCTAAATTACGTTTAACTTTGTATAATAACTTCTTACTTACAAAAACTACGCTCAGTACAGAACAAAAAGATTTTGTGTGTCAATGTCACCAAACTCGCCAGTTATATACCTACTGTTAATACTAATTAAATCGTTCCAACAATATCTATATGTCTTAACAAAGACATAAATTTCTAGAAATGTTATATTAAAAATAATAATAAAGTGTATAATAATAAATCAACTAGTTAAAAGTGGAAAGCGAACGTTTTATCTCTTAGACGTAAAACTGTTGAACGGCACGTACATAAACAAAGAGCCAAGGGAATATTTTTAAATGTATTTTTCCACAAATCACTCGGTTATACAGTGAGGAGTTAACGTTAGTAATAGAGAAACATCGCACGATGCACTCCACCGGAATATATGTATTGACGCCAAAGTTTGTGAGCAAGTGAGTTGGCAACTTGCGCAAACATCATGTGTGTGTGTGTACGAAGAAAAATCAAACATTATGCCGAGTCTGTAAAATGGTTCTAAATTCGGAACATCAATAGAGTTTTTATAACCTTAACATTGAAATTATTACGAGGAACGGTGCTCGTAAAAATAAATGGAGATTTCGGCTATGTTCCTGTTTTTACATTTTACCAGACACCCCTATACACCAGCTAATAAATTTTAAAGTAAATACAGGATATAAATGTTTGTTTATTTATGTCACTGCCAAGTTCCAAAATTGATTGATCGAACAAACTTTTGGTAAACCATGTTATAAATATGCAATGTCAAAATAATTTAATATTAAAAAAAAAGTTAAAATGGTAAAAATTTTCCATCACTGCTCGCATAAACCAGAAAGATTTGGATAAACAAAATTACGATAAAACTTTCGTATGATAAAAACAATTTATTATACGAATTAAACCACCGAGTTGGCATGTGAAACCATAAACAATTCCAAAACAATACCAAATTTTCTTACAAATAATTGATCGAAATTTCTGGCGGGATCTTGGAATGTCATGTAGGGAATTTTATATTTTATTCATAATCTTGTATTATTTGGCTCTATATTTTGTAATATTGGTGGTGTTTCATAGTATAGTTTGATTATTTTTCACGAGTGAAGTGGATGGGAAATAATACCACTTGTCACAAAAACTCCCTGGAAAATTCTAACAAGACGGCCACCATCTTGTTAGTTTATTGAAAGGATTGCAAGAAACTTGTAATATCATCATATACTCGACAATCACAGTACTAATCATAAAATAAAGAAAGAAAATAATTATTGTAAACGAATAGTGATAGAATTAATTAAAATTCCATTTGTAATAGACATATAATTGAAATCTTGTAATATTTAATATTCTTTATACTCGTTGTCATGCTTAAAAACTTGTTATTGTCTCTCGTTCTGGCTTGAGTCGTTTTAATTGTTGATATACAAATAATAAGTACTTAATGAATAATTAAAACACCCTAATTTTGGAACTGTAGAACGACTGTATAATGTAGTCATATCCTTTTAAAACTGGGTGAGAGCCATTACTACGCTTGGATATACGTTTTTATTGTATTTGACATAATTACGATATGTAAATCGATTGTATTTTTAACTAAATTCAGATATCAGGAATCCGGGCGTATATTAAATTGTGAAAAAATGACTTAAATACTGTTAATATAAAATAATTCAATATAATAATACCTTCAAATGGAATAAAAACTTCGTTATTAATTTCAATAAAAAATATGCCACTATAACGCGGCGTCAAGGTCACGTGACCATATGTGACGTCATTGTTCAATGAAGTAAGGTTATTACTTGCAAAGTTGGTTTTGTTTGAATTTTAATTATGAATATAAAAAATGCGATCAACGATTCAATGATGCTCTGTACTATATTACTAGCGGGTCCTGCGGATTTTATCCTGCCCCGATAATAAAAAAAGTCGAGACAGTCCTAAGTCGTAAGGAAACTCAATACAATAGAATAACGGTGTTGTGTCTTGAACTTTTAAATTAATTATAGTGTGAATTATTTAAAATTCTTAATTTGTAAATTAAAATTATTAACATTAGTCTGCTTTTCACATGAATTGTCACTCTGAACAATATTTATATACATTTTTATACAGTGTACAATTAATATACGATAGACTGCACGATCCCAGCACAAAATATCAATATTTGATGTACACAGGCCCCTATAATACCCGTCGCTAGTCTGACACAAGGCGTGCAACCGCAATACTATCTGTCACACTTACTAACATGTCATGACGTGAAATTATAAATTTATCTCCCGCCAAAAATACCGCTCAACGCGCCTAAAGAAGTTTTCAGTCCAAAAAAAAAGATATAGACAAATTATATACCTAAACCTTCCTCATGAATCACTAATTATCTAATCGTGAAAGCCGCATGAAAATCCATTCAGTAGTTTTTGAGTTTATCGCGAACAGACGTCCAGACGCGGTGGAGGACTGGTTTATAATATGTAGTGATAACATTGCTATAAAAACGCGCGCAGTCTTTTTACAATATAACCTAATAAAGTTCTCTTTTTTTTTCGAACTGACTACTCTATTGACCTAGCAAGGTCTTAACAGCTTCACCAGACTACTAAGGCGAGCGCTTAAGGCACTCAGCCGGATAAAGTTCTCCAATGTTTGTTTTTAGTAAACAATGCCGTGACATCATCTAATTAGTATTTTTTAACAGTTGATTCGTATATAAAATTATCCAAATTTTCCAAAGAGAAATCTAAATAGAATAATTATGATTTTTCCTTGTTTCTGTTTTTTTAGGGATAACTAGCTCTGCTAAGTGCACTCCCTTCACGTGGAGCCTAATGAAAAAAAAACAGTGACTAATAAAATCATTTGAATGTATTAAGTCCATTTACTTATCTACTTTTCTCTCGTAGTAGTCCGGTGAAGCTGTAAAGACCTTGCCAGGTCAATAGCATAGTCAGTTCGAGAAAAAAAAAAAACTTTTCTCTCGTACTTAAGTCGCGTCGTCAATAAAATTATAATAACTTTTGATAGAGTAAACCAATTTTAATTAAACAAAAACCAAGTTATTCTCAAGGATATGCTATATGATTTTCTTGGTGAGGTTTTATCGTGAACTCAGTTCTTTAACAGTGATGCGTGTTCATACAAACGGATAGATAGACAGACAGACATTTCTAAAAATGATTGAAATGTGTTCTATTACTTATACCTAGAGACCTGCAGCAATTTTTTCACGAATATCGAAAAAGTACAGATAGAAGGTATGTCAATATTCTTAAACAAAGCTTTTTTTAACCGACTTAAAAAAAGTAGGAAATAACTATGTTCGGCTGCATGTTTTTTTTTTTTAAGTGAAACTTTTATTACATCGTCTCAAACTTTTTCGTCTGTGTGTTGCATGTCGCGTGATGGTCGGCCGCGGAGTAGGGATAAAGTGAAAGGCGCTCGTCAGAGCAGCCAGGACCAATATGGCGGCGCCTATAGTTCGCAGCTGACCGTGTAGTGTATAGACTATTACAAGTTAAATGTCTATAGTGTGAAAAAAACGGAAGAACGTAAACTACAATAATAAAATTAATATTCGTATTTGAAATATGAATCATTCAAATTGTGTTGTCTTGCTTCGAAAACATATGTGCTTACATTTTAATAAATTGTACGTTTCTGATATACTTTTGTAAATTATATTACCACTATCATATCTGAACATTGTAAGGTCTGTCAGGTATTTATGACTTCGTTTATAGTCTTCTGATAATCCGACCTTCACTTTACTTTTAAACGAATACTTTTTATTTTGATCATACATAGTAGTAACCGTAATTAATGGTGCAATAAGTATAAAAACTACTAATGTATTTATCTACATCTTTATGTATATAACTAGCCTCTGCCCGCGACTTCGTTCGCGTGGAATAGTTACTTTGGGTTAACGCTAATACGCAGTGGAAGCGGAAGGAAAAACCGATTTTGAAACATTCTTCATTAGTGCTTCACGCCACTGGTCTTAGCGTGATAATATATAGCCTATAACCTTCCTCAATAAATGATTTATATAGCACTGAAATATTTTTTTAAATCGGACCAGTAGTTCCTGAGATTTTTTTTTTTTTTTTTTTTTTTTATTGTAGCTCGGCAAAGTGACTTTACTGTGCCTGGTGGTAAGCACAGTAAAATCCAAAAACAATGGCGACCGCCGAAAGACATACTATCCATCGCCGGTCGCCGCTGTCATGCCGGCCTGAAAGCGTCCCAGTTAGGGACAGCCCCCCCCCCTGGTTGCTGGATATACACCGGCTGATCCCGGAACGCGACACGCCCAAACGTGCCACTATGGCGGGTGTTCCACCTGGTGTACGGTGGTCGCGATCCAGTCGGGTACAGACACCCTACCACCCCTACAACGTCACAAACTCACAAACTTTACCTCTTTATAATATTAATATAGATAGTATAGATAGAGTATAGATTATTTTGTCCGTGTGTATGTACTGAACTCCGAAACGACTGGACAGATTTTGATGAAATTTTTTGTATATATTCAGATGGATTCAAGAATGGTTTAGATCCACAATAAGACACGGTAGATGACGCTGCGGTTGAATTTTAGGATTTTTTTATAATCAAGGCCCGCTGGTTATAAGTTTCTGTAGGATTGATGTTTGTTTATTGTTATTCACGTGATTAAATATTGATAAATTAACTTACATATTTTTTTTTCTAAATATATCATGCACTAGGTGTCCGCCCCGGCTTTACGCGGGTGTATTGACAAAGAAAATAGACTAAATTTTCCCTTTACAGTAAGACCACGTAATGAAATCAAACGACAACTAAACATCTTATACGGCAATCTGACAATATTTTTGATCTCCCTACTATCTTCTATATAGAGATTTTTTAACCAATAATTTTCACTTTTCCCTACGATTCTTCAAACATTTTCTTAAATACAAACCTTGTCCTGACAATTACAAACACAAGAAATAATCGACCAAAAAGGTTAAACCGTTCTGAAGTGTTTCGCTTACATATATTCGGCAGCTAATTTTTATATATAAAATCACGATTACAAGGTTTTATTCAATTTAAAAACTAAGAAATAACTTATGAACGTTGAAGTACTATAACCCGTTTAGAAAACATCCCAATCATGAAAGAGATTTGGCAAGAAATCCAATCGTGTATTTTTTTTTATTCTTAAATAATATAATATATATATATATATATACATATAACTAAAAAAATGCATGTTAATTAGGGTTTGCTGTAAAAAAGTGGATTATTACTGAACGACAGTGATGTCTAGAAATGACACCGCTCTCTGAACATTCGATAAAATAATAACAAACGATCTTGTGAAAAATATATATATTTATTATTTTATCGAATGTTCAGAGAGCGGTGTCATTTCTAGGCGTCACTATCGTTCAGTAATCATCCACTTTTTTACAGCAAACCCTAATTAACATGCTTGGACTTTTTTAGTTTTATTTTTGGCAACCAATCTTCTAGATTATTACTGCCATTGTCGTGCAGGTAATGAGATTACAAGTTTTGTGTAATAATTTAAATGTTCTAAAATGACGGTGGCTCCCTTGCTAGAACTTTCCAAGGAGTCTTTGTGGTATCTCAGTATTCATGCTTTGTGGATTTCCCATCCACTTCACTAGTGCACAATAACCATTTATATTGCGTAAAACACCACCAATATTACAGAATATAGAGTCAAATAACACAAGAATATGAATAAAATCCACTGCATAACAAACGAAGAACCCGCCAAAAATTCGATACTTGAACTTATTTCTCGTTAATTCAGTTTTGAACCCTCTTGTATGAGCTAAGATATCCTAAAAAAATTAAATTTACTGATTCTAAGATTTAGGTAGGTTAATGCCCTCCTATGTACATTGCCCTCGCAGTTTAACTGCACAGGCCCATGTGCAACACATCGCTCTAACACTCACTCCCCCTTTGGAGTGGTCTACGATCTTTGACCCCTCAGACCGCGGCCAGGGCTCCTTAGCGGGCCAACACCTGTCGGGGGAACAGACGCAGAGCCAGTCGGCAATCCCTGCTCCCCCGGCTATAAGGTGCATGAAGGCACCACGGGATTTTAGTCCGTGCGAATCGGACATAACCCATCCTCAGTTGCCCGACGGGATGGGCATCTGTTAGAGGTCTCCCCATGTAAAAACAAAAAAAAGTAGGTTCATTTGTTTATTTCCGATATTAAAATGACTCTGGTTGTATGATCAAGTTATAATCAAGCGTCGGTTTGTTATAGTGCGCAGTGATGAACGGTAACAAAAGGCGGGAAGTAGCCGTCAGCGTCACCGCACCGCATCGTAAACTGCCACTAATGTACTACTAGCCTTAGCCAGTACAAGCGCACTATTGAAGAGAATAACCACTTCCAAACAATTTAGTTCACGTATGTACCAGTATTCCATTGTTGCTAGAGTCCGTACCTCCTCTTTGTCCGTTAAGAGACTGCGGACGAGTTATTGCAGTTATGAAAACAATTTGTTTGCCTTACGTAGTCACTTAATTGAAACTTCAACAGTCAGGCATTGGGAATTGAAGGCTGCAGAATTGTTTCCTCTTTGGTTGAAAAGAGCAATCTATAAAAAGCTTATTCAACAGTTTTCATAAATGCAACATGGTAAAAGAGGTTTTCGGGGGACTTTGGAATGTCGTGTAGTGGATTTTATATTTTATTCATAATCTTGTGTTATTTGCCTCTATATTTTGTAATATTGTTGGTGTTTTACGTAGTATTGTTTGGTTATTGAGCACAAGTGGCTAGGAAATAACACCACGGAGCATGGATTCTGACTTGCCACAAAAACTCCTTGGAAAGTTCTAATAAGGCAGCCACCATCTTGTTAGTTCATCGCAATGATCGCAAGAAACTTGTAATATAATTACCAACTCCACAATGGCAGTAATAATCTATTAGAAGATTGGTTGCAGAAACATTATCAACATACTGTCATAGGCATGTTGGTATCGTGACGTTGTATATAGATTTAAAGAAAATACAGGTCTGACGTGTTCCCATCACGCAAAGAGTACTGGATGTACTTCAATGATTTTTTAGTTTACTTCTTGGACGCTTGGACCCCATCTAAAAAAATATTACGATATCTTCATTTAAGTACCATTTTCATAAACGCCACGCATTCAGCAATCTGTGTTTTCTTGTCGTACAGAAGTGGGGTAAGTGATATATGTGTGCAAAAGAGGGAATGTAACAGATAACATTGTCAGTAAATGTTATTTTCTCTATTCATAAAATAAACATAAGATAATAAAGAACGCAGATGAAATCGCGAGTATTGGCTAGTATACTAAGACAGTAAACACGAACAGCGCTTGATCGATTATCTTCAAAGTTGACGTATGTAAGTCACGGAGAAAATTTTAATACTATTCAATTTTCTTACTAGTCATGGTCTCGCCACTAGATGGCATTGAACAATATCAACACCATTCAAACGGCTCGCCTTCTATATTTGGTATGTTTTGGGTATTAAAACGATGAGAATAGTTAGGTACACAACATCCATATAGCTACAACTCAAGTAATTATTGCAACAATTAACATTTTTTGTTCATGTTTGCAACATGTGAAGCCACGGGAACAGCTACGGTGTTATAACAAAAAAGTTAAATACGTATTGAATCCTGGCTTTAAAAAGGTCTCGTATTAAATGCACCGCGGTCGCTGAATGTTCGCCATCTCTTGCTCTTTTATCTCGCTTTAGTTACGTTAGGTTAGACTTGCGAAAAAGGATAACGCGAACTTGCTTCGGGCGAGCGCGGTGCATTTATTATGAACTTTTTAAAGCAAGTTTTTAACTTTGTTGTAATAACACGCTTCATATTTAATGTAAATATGAAAAGTTTATTACACTGTATCAACGTGACTTCAATGAAATAATTATAAGTAATAAAACACGTGATTATAATGAAGAGTAAAAACGTAACTACATCCCGCAATGAATGAGGCAGAAGAGTAATAAAAAATTACAAAAAAAAAGCGAAAACAGGTGGTCGATATTCCACCGTACCGCCGACCATATTAAGGAGTACAGAGATTTTTCGACATGTGTATTTCTTTTAGATTTTTTTTTATCTAAATGGCAAAACAATGCGTGTTTTACAAATATTGTACTTTATAGATGCAAGGAGCGTGAAGTATGAGGAATAAACACATATAATAAATGTTTGAACTCGTTGATGGTATTAAATATTTTTAACCGACTTCAAAAAAAGGAGGAGGTTATCAATTCGACTGTATTTTTTTTTTTTTTATGTTTGTTACCTCATAACTTTGGACTGGGTGAACCGATTTTGCTAGTAAAATATATTTATGTACACTAAAAATGGAAAAATAAAGTAAATTTTCAAAAAAAAGTATTAACCACTTCAATATCAATCAAAAACCCATAAGGCACTAAAAAGCGGAAAATAAATAGTTTATCAAATTAACCAAATTAAATAAAACATATGAATATGTGTGCTACCTAGAGATGTATTGGAAGTCGGTGCGAACCGAAAATCATATCATCTACATAGGTACAAAGTTTAAGTCCATTCTCGCGTCTTTGTAATACATTTCTACCTGGAACAAATTTGAAATTTCGGTTGGCACCGACTTCCAATACATCTCTAGGTAGCACACATATTCATATGTTTTATTTAATTTGGTAATTTGATAAAATTTATTTTCCGCTTTTTTGTCTTTTTTGTTTTTTTTTTTTTTTGTAGTCGGTTTTTTTTTTTTTTTGAATATTTACTTTTTTATAATTGTTTGAAGCTATACTTCTTTTGGCGCATTTGGGAAAAATGATGAGAGTGAATTTTAACGATGCGCGCGCTCACCGACATCTAAAAGTGACAGCATGAAGTTGGCTGGCAATTGTCTGTCAAGTTTTCGCGAGAACTGATAACTATATTCAAGGTACCTAGTTGTTCAAGTATAAATGATATCTAAAACACGTGTTATATCAGTGGAGACAAAAAATATATTCATACGTGCATGTGTATTTGTGTGTGATTTTAATTTACATATGGGGTATTGAATGATATTTGATTCTGAGTATTTCTGATAAAAGTGTTTTTTTTATACTATAAACTTTTTTAAATGGGTTTATAAATTTGACATTGACTATCGGTATGTATTCCTTTTTATTTGTTTTCATTATAAATTATTATATTATAATTATTCAAATTATTATTGTATGAATAATTTATACTACTTCTTTTCGGTGTCTTACGTAATTGTGTATACATATATAGAAAATTAACTATAAAGTCCCATTAAAGTTATTACATTTTTGACGTGATAACGTCTTATAAATTGATGAACGCCGGCTGCACGCACGGAAAAACATGACTCATTGTCACGTTCCGCCTGAGCCACGCGTGCAAGCGAGAGCGCGGAACATGCGAGAGAGAGGCGTGATCGGTCTAAGCATTCGGCTTGAGACGCATTTATCTCTCTTCCACTCCATCGGCCGATGCACCCGAGTAGAAGAGAGACAGCGGCAGCACACAACCTACCCGTGAACTGTTTTGTCAATTTTTGATCAATTTTGTGATAATAATTCAATTCAATTCGTAAAAGTATGCAATTTATCATCAATGTTTTCTTATGACGTTGTCACGTAAAATTATCGTCCATAAACCGACTTTAAAGACAACCGATTTTTTAAACTGAAGCTTTATCAGTTGTACTTAATACTTAAAAACTTAATATTTAATTAAATTCATAGGTGGTAGAGCCACGCTGAAGCTGTTACTGGTTTCAGCATGAATGGGTGGGCTCGCCCGGGGTACTACCATTCTGTCGCAGAAAATCGACGTGAAGTAATAGTGCTTGCATTGTTGCGTTTCGTTCTGTCTGTGAGAGTACCGGGCCCACCTACCCTCCCATCACCTCTGCCCCTCCCTCTTCCCCCCAAATATAGGCTGGCAACGGACTTGCAACTTCTCTGGTGTTGCTAGTGTCTATGGACGGCGGTGATCACTTAACATCAGGTGACCCGCCTGTTCGTTTGCGTCCTATGATATAAAAAAAATGTAAAATTTTAAACTGAAGAACAATAATTTCTTACGTTCTTACTCAAGTACGTAAGTACATATATTTATCTATTGATTAATCTCGTCAATAGTTACAAAAAAAGGGAAATTTGTTGAGAAACAAAGGAGAAAAAGGTACTGAAATAGTTCATCTTCGCCTAATTTATATATGGATAAAGTGTATTTATAATCATAATAATTATTCGTTTTATTCAACATGAATAGCTATAAAACATGTTTATTTGCCGCTTATTCAGCTCACTATTTCTATTGCTTAATATACACATACCGATGTAGCAAATTAAGTAAAACAAAATTGATTCAAGTTAGGCTTAAGTGTGAAGCGGTAGTGTATCCATGACTACTAATAAAGTTCATTTACCACATTGTGTTTTATACGAATTTCAACGAGGAAGGAATGCTACAAAAGCAAAGACTCTATTCCCCGGACTTAACATACTCCGACTATCACTTCGGTTTTTCCTTGCGACATTTTTTGAAGGGCATAGAAGTAAAAAAATGTAGATATCAAATACGCAACTTCAAAATATGCAAAAAGATGCAACGTTTTGCAAAAATAAGATATCTATATTGCCCTCGCGCTGCCAAGACGTCATTAGTAAGACGTCAGAGTTAATACGAGAGAGGCTGAGGGCAAAACTGGTAATAAACTCTAATCAGATTGCCTATTTCGTATTTAAGTCTGCCTATATGTAGGTATATTCATTGTTGCCGTTTTAGCGACTTTGTCACTAGATCTAGCGGATTTTGAGTATGTTTAACGGCTTTTTTTTTCAATCTAGCGACTTAAACAAAATTAGCGAATTCTAGCCACTAATTGCATATTGAAAATGCGTTAATATTTTGATACTAATTTAAATATGATTACTGGTAAAAACATGAATTGCTATTGTTCTTTTTGGAATTCCCCTACCAGAATAAAGTTTGATCTCGGGGCTTAATCGGTTGGGTGTCTCTCACTGTATCAAATGATATCGTTTTGTTTTTCACTTTCATTCATTTACTACCACCGCCAAGAGATAGAAAAAATCAATTAACATGTTACGTTTTTGCAAAATAAACCTGCGTTTTTTAGTTTCTTTGTCGTCGTTGATATCGAAATCTATTCGTGGAAATGGAAATATCTTAAAAAAAAGGCTTATGCTCAAAAGCTCAAAAGTAAGTAAAATAAATAAATGGAAGTATAGATCAAAATGGAAACAGCAAGAAGAGTTATAATGTGGCTAAAACCTGTAATAAGTGATCGAACTAAAGCCTTTGCTCGTTTTAACACAGTGAAACATACGCAGTATAGTATTTTCACCATATTTTTTACCATGAAATATTATGAAATTTTTAGCAACTTCTGGCGGATGTTTTAATCATGTATTTTTCAAAATCTAGCGACTTTTTAATTGACGTCTGGAGACTTTTTTATTTCTTAAACGGCAACACTGGGTATATTTGTGAGAAGATACAATAACTGGGTCTGAACACAAATTAATTATCTTATTTTTCGAATTACATTTTGTAAACGGTCTCCTTTGTTTATGACACTATCTGCCACAGGCAGCGCACACTCTGTATCTACATGACATTGGCGGAATTGTGTATTGCTTACACACACTGTCATAAATTAAAAGAAGAAGTAGTAATGAATATTATAAATTTTCATGAATTAGATAAAAAAAACTAGTTCGTGCAACGAGGAAGTCCACTGTTCGTTCTCTTCAATCAAAAAGTTCAAAATCACTTGTGAGTTGATTATAATTTATATTGAATTATATTAATACAAACATCGTATCTTGAAGTGTAGTGTGTGTATTAAAATCGTGCCTCAAACGATAAATGCATTTCAAGTGGAAGACCCTGACACTACATCACGCAAATTAATTATAAAATACCTTAACACAGCGATTTACACAGGTGTATTGAATTTATAAATGGTTAAAAAACTTATATGGTGATTAACTTGAATACATTGCGTTTTTTTTTGTTGTTGTTTTAATACTGAAGTACTATTTGCGCCGTTTGCCTCGTCAGCTTTAAACGATCGGTGTTTAATACCTGCCCTATATCAAACCAAACTACGAGAAATCCACAGTCCTATATTTTTCTCACATATGATGGTACAAAATCATTTTTCATGTACAGGTTTCTTCATAATGTTTTCCTACACAGTCAACCAATAAAAAACCAGTTTGAACTGATATATGTACGCGCGTTTTGAAAAACTCCCTGGTACATACCAAGGTTCGAACCTGGGGAAATTTTTTTTTTCGAACTGATTACGCTATTGACCTAGCAAGGTCTTAACAGCTTCACCGGACTACATCCATGCTGACATGGAATTGACATTACTTTGGTGAACCACTCGCGACTAATATGGTTTTTTTTCTTCAATTTTGTTGGTTTCGCACATAGATCATTTGGAATTGGCAATATAAAGGGAGAGAGGAGGTGATTGCATTTTGATACGATTCACTAGTCACTCTCTTCGACTAATATGGTTGAATTGATTTTAATGGGATTTTTAAATTTTGATAGAGGATTTTCAGATTATTGTGTAGACTATATGTTTATTTATATAATTCTTCTGTCCGTGTGTATATGACTGAACATCTAAACGGCTGGACAGATTTTGATGAAATTTTTTATGTGTTCATGTGGACTTAAAAATATTTTAGATTTACAATTTGACCTCGTGGGTGGCGTTGCGGTTGAAGTTTAGGATTTTTTTTATTAAGACAGGACAACGTCCGCCTGGCTCGCTAGTATCATTATAATATTTGACCTTACAATACCGCGACACGGTCTGACAGACCAACCTGCGGGTGTAGGAAGGTTAAGAATGAAGATGTTATGATAACATTTATGTAAGGTAACATAAGAAGCTATAGGACTTAAGTAATGAAATTTACAATATATAAAATACCACTCAAAGCCTAGTATAAATAAATATATAATTCCAAAAAAAAACTATTTTCACAAGAACAAAACTGTGGGCATTAGTTAAATAATTATGAATAAATATACCAGAGAATTTAAATTAATTAAATGAAATTATTAATCCTACAAAAAATTAAATTTAGGTGGTGATATAATAGCAATACATAATCTGGTTCCGTTTCATAAATATTCGAGGTACTTATTATTAAAATGAGTGTATACTGAGTTTATGTACAGAAAATTAAACGCAACTAAGAAATTCAAACCGACACATGATATAACGTTGCCTCATAGATATGGACGGTGTAGTTTGAATGAATTGTCATGCGTGAAAATTCCATTCCATTGCATTTATAACAAAAATAACAATTATCAATTTATCCTTAATATTGTCCATATTGTTACAGTAAAAATAAGTTATTACTTTAGGTTATTTTATCGGCGGTAGAGAGGCTAATTGAATAACTTGCATTTGACAAATCTATTGGCCTTTCCAGTTTCGATTAGATATTTAAATTGAGTTTATTTTGTATTCCACTGTTCGCTTATATTTCATTTGAAAGAAGTATGCAACAGTTAGTATTATTAATGTAAATGCATATATTTATAGGAAATGGCGAGAAGTGATGGGTGTTACATGCGATAGAAGAATGCCTGTTAAACAAAAAGCTCTTCTCTAGAAGACCATTGTAAGACCAGTTGTTATGTATGTCAGTGAAACATGAGCGGTAAATAAAAGTGCATCCATGCTATTTAAGTTGCCGAAATGAAGACGTTACAATGGATGTATGGCATAACTCGGTTCGATAAATGTGAGGCAGCCTAAGAGTGCGCGATATTGCCGATAAGACTCAGGAAACTAGGCTACGATGGTATGATCATGTGATGAGAAAGCCACCAGACTACGTAGGGAATTTAGCATTATAACTGCCCCTTCCTGTACAAAGACACAGAGACAAGCCCAAAACAAATTGGAAGGGTGTAGTGCTGAAGGATACGAAGGAAAGCATAGGTTCCGAATGCTATATGAAAGACAGAGCGAGATGGAGATGAAAAGTAGTTTTAGAGGTGGTAGAGCCACGCTGAAGCTATTACTGGTTTCAGTATGAATGGGTCGGTTAGTCGTTCGTTCGTTCGGTTCGTTAAACAATTTTCTTAGAACTCCATTATACATTGCTCTATAACCCCAAAAGATGCAACTAAGGGTACATATAATAAGAACGTAAACCTATCCGGTGTTATTACAAAAAAGTTAAATACGTATTGAATACAATACTTTAAAAAGGTTTCGAATTAAATGCACCGCGCTCGCTGAATGTTCGCTATCTTGGTCTTTTGTCTCGCTTTGGTTGCGTTAGGTTAGACTTGCGATAAAGGATAACGCGAACTAGCCTCGGGCGAGCGCGGTGCATTTAATTTAAAACCTTTTTAAATCAAGTATTTAACTTTTTTGTAATAACACCGATCGTGTCTGTACTTTTTAGATTTTTGAGGAAAAAAATTGTTGCAGGTGCAAATACATTTCAATCATTTTTGGATATGTCTGTCTGTTTGCGTGAACACGCATTTCTGCTATAGTACGGGCGTTCACGATAAAATCATATCAATATCACCAATCATATCATCAAAATCTTAAAGCATATCCTTGAGTAACATTTATTCTTAGTTTCATTAAAATCGGTTCACTCTATCAAAAGTTATTGTAATTTTAATGTCGACGCGACTTAAGTACGAGAGAAAAGTAGATAAGTAAATGGACTTAATACATTCAGATGATTTTATTAGTCACTATTTTTTACATTAGGTTCCATGCGAACGGAGTCGCGGGCACAGCTACATTTACCATATCCAAAAATTCATATTCCTCTTTAAAGAATATAAAACCGCATTAAATGTAATTTATTGTTACTGCTTTTTAGAAGACTTTGATCACAAAACATCGAAAATTCGTTCACCGTGAATTCTAAATAAATTCGCTGTACCGTTATACATCAAAGAGTACAGCGCCATCAGCATTATATTACTGCTATGAGCATTTAGTATATTGTACAAATATGCTAATTTACTTACTGCGAACTCATTATCTTTGTAAGTCAATGCTTTTATAACATTTTTGACAGTAAGAATTTTTAAGTATGGTATGCATAACACATTCTTTTTGTTAACTGAGTAATGACATCATTTCGTTAAATATCCCACAACAATTTGTAGGAGTATATTGGATACTAACCGTTGTCCGTGGCTTCGTCTGCGTCGTTTATTATCCTAATAATATATTCAATGCAAAGAGGTAAAAAAAAAAAAAAATAAACAAATCGAATCAAAAATATTTTATTCAATGTAGGCCCGAAGAAGGCGCTTATGAACATCAAAACTACCACCGGTTCGGAAACAAACAAACTCATCGAGAAGAACCGGCAAGCCCCCCCCCCCCCCCCTTTTGCCCCCTTTTTTTTTCCCCCCCCTGTTTCCCCCCTCTCCCCCCCCTCCCCCCCCCCCCCCCCCCCACCCCCCCCCCGGGGTATTTTCCCCCCCCCCCCCCCCCCCCCCCCCCCCCCCCCCCCCCCCTTCCCCCCCCCCTCCCCCCCCCATCTTTCCTCCCCCTCCTTCCCCCCCCCCCCCCCCCCTCCCCTTTTTTTTTTTTTTTTCCTTTATCAATTTTTTTAATTTTTTCCCTCAATTTTTTTTAATTTTTTTTTTTTTTTTTTCTTTTTTTTTTCCTTTTTTTTTGTTTTTTATTTTTTTTTTTTCTTAGTCTTTTTTTACCCCAATTCCCCCCTCCCTTTCTTTAAAAATTTCTCGTCTTTATCCCCCCCCTTTTATCCCTATTTTATCCCTCCTTTATAATTTTAAAAAAAAAAAAACAAACACTCGATCGGGTTTTTTTTATCACGCTTTTATTAGCTTCACCTGTATGTATGTATGTAACCGACCCCTTTGAGCTCGATTTTGTCCTACTTTGAACGATCAGATTTAATTCACCTGTCAAAGGTCGATGATGACAATGCAATAATCCGAAAAAAAAGTAAAAAAAAAATTTTAACTAAAAAATGAAAAATAAATAATAGTTTAAAAAAACTAAAAAAAACACGCTTTCATATAAAATCCAAGTAAAAAACAGAAAATAAAATTTAATAAATTTGGATTAAGAATAGTGTAAATTAGAAATAAATGTATATTTTTGTTGTAAAAAGTGACAAAAAAATGATAAAAATACTGATATCTGGAGGTGCTGATATTAACAGTGACGCATCGCATGTTAATATCAGCAATTTGTACATTACACGTTACATTAGTATATACATATATATTAGTTTAAAAACTGTTTTGAATGGTAGTAAAGTGATTTTTCACATCGATTGCGAGTTGTACATAAGATATTAATTATTTCTCAAGCCCGCTCGTCTTAATAGTGTTCTTTATGTTAATTAAAAATATATATAGTTTGAATTAAATTTATATTTACAATACACATTTTTATATTATTTTTAGAAAAAATGTGTATACTGAATACTGATTCTTCACCAAACATTCGCTAATGTTGGCATTTATAAAAATAGAATGTCAGTTGCATGACTTAATGATTACAAGCATAATAATTTATATTCTTCGTTATTTGCCATTTACTTTGTTGATACGAGACTGATCTCGCGATTCATTGGCACCGGAATTCGACAGGCCAACCAGACGCCAAGCTCACGAAGTAAATATAGATCATATTATTATACATAGCTCTGTCCGTGGCTCTTATCTTAACTATAAAATTATCGCCAATTGTTGAATGTAGCGAAAATCGTCATTTTTTCTTAATCTATACTCTATTTTAATATCATAAATCTGAAGAGTTGGTTTGCTTGAACGCGCTAATCTCGGTAACTACTGGTCCGATTTGAAAGATTCTTTCAGTGTTATATAGCTCATAGGAGCTGAGCATCAATGAAGAATGTTACAAAATCGGGGTTTTTCCTTTTGAGAGCTTCCGCTGCGTGTTGGCGTTAGCCGAAAGTAACTATTCCACGCGTACGAAGTCGCAAGCAGAAGCTAGTATTATTATATATGTACTGTCAGATTAGATTATATTTTTAAGAAAACCGTATCATATAAATTGTTCAAGTTCTCCTCGAGTTGTAAATATACTAACACACAGACAATAGACGGATATATTTTATAATGTTTAAAAACTAATACTAAACAAAATATTCAATTAAAACTGGTTTTTATATCGTATTATGATAATTAAGACAGCTCACGTGTAGTTTTAATAATGTTTATTATGAAAGTGAATGTCGCAGGTTACATAGTTCTATTGTGGTCTATGTCAGGGTTATTTTAATAAGATTGTAAGCTTTTAAAACACGCGAACTCGTGTGTATTTACAAGGTGCGGTGTTGGTTGTGAAAGTATATCAGTACTTTATATAATTCAGTCTCACATGAGGCATGACTAAAAATTTTTTTGTGAGACTTTATATGGCATGGTAGCAAAAAAAATTGTGTTACGCGTTACGAGTTAAACATTAAATAGGTATGTATTTGTGTCTATACGTACATATGTATAAGTGAAAAAATCAGTAGCTTTCGATATAAAACAAAGACAATCAGACGTTACTTCTTTTCTAAGATATCGCATAAATAGTGCAAGAGCCATTTTCCTCGATAATTTCAAATATATTTTCATAACTTTTCTGGCGGTTACTTCGCTACGGGTGACATTGTAGTTACTTATTTGTTTCACTTACTACAGGTTATTCGGTTATTCTTTTATCGAATGATTGTGAACAAAAGTAACTAATCATAAAAAAAAACAATAAAATTTGCCACCAGAAGGCTTGAACTCTCGAGGTAAACTCCATTTAGCCTCGTAGTCGATTTTAGATAAGATATACTTTGTCTTATTTATTAGATGTTACTTCAACTTTGTTTTCGCGTAATTGGTTTCATTGTTATCTGTTACTAGCGGGCCCGGCAGACGTTGCCCCGGCCTGATTATGAAAAAATCCTTGACAAATTATATACTAAAACGTTCCTCATTAATCACTCTATCCACCGGTGAAAACTGAATGAGAATCCGTTCGGTAGTTTTTGAGTTTATCGCGAACAGACAGACAGACAGACGCGGTAGGGCACTTTGTTTTATACTATGTAATGATGTGTTATCTGAATTAATAATGGCTGCTTTTTTAAATATTTATTATTACTAATTAACACATATGGAAAAGCGTGATGATAACAGTTTGAAAAGGCCTTGAAAGTCTTATGAAAATCGTTTCATTTCAGTGATTAACCCAAATAAACAAAATACATTTCAGTTTTTTTTTATACGAGAGCTCGACAATTGTCGAACTTCGCCCATAGAGAAAAAAAACTTTTTCCAATTTTTTGATAACACACACACACTAAGCTTGTCAATGGCTACAGAATAAAAAAGAATGAAGAATATCGCCTGAGAAACAGAGGAGAGAGACGTTCTTAATCATTTCCCCACTGCCTAATTATATATATACTAGCGGGCCGGGAAGACGTTGTTTTGCCTTGATAATAAAAAAAAACAAAATTCATCCGTAGGGCTACCTACCGGGTCCAGTTGTGAACCTAAACCATTCTCGGATCCACTGGAACACGCACACAAAATTTCATCAAAATCGGTCCAGCCGTTTAGGAGGAGTTCAGTAACATACACACGTACAGAAGAAATTTATATATAAAGATATATGTATATATATATGTATCTTTTATGTAAGTGTAATGATAGAGGTTGTGTGTTCATCACGCGAAAACTATTGGATAGATTTCAAATTTTTTATTTTCTAATTTCTTAGACATCGACGAGTCGTTATCTAAAAAAAATTCGCAATATCTTCAGTTAACGTAAAGTCGCTAAAGTTTTATAAAACTACAATTTCCATAAGCACTACGCGTGTGAATTGGGGCAAAGCGGTGCAATGCGCATAGGCAAGAGAGCGTAAGTAAATATATAACATTGTTAACAAAAAAATTGTTAGCAAGGTATATTTTTGATTGTAATTTTTTTATGTTTTTTCCTCAGTACATAAGATGATTAAATAATAAACAACGCAAACGATGTAGCGACTTTCAGCTAGCAGATAATAAATATCTGTGTTTCATAACAATGGAATTGACACATTAAGCTATATTTTTTTTTCTCGAACTTACTACGCTATTTGCCTAGCAAGGCCTTAACAGCTTCACCAGACTACTGGGCTGTATTTAAAGGTAGGTGTAGCGTTTTATAACGCAGACAGAGAAATTTCAAACATTATTTTTCATAAGACGAGTCACAGCCACGATTAGCAAATTTATAATGGATGTACTAAATAGTATTTGAAAAAGCAACTACGAGTTGACTGCATAAAATGGAATTAAATTTAAAAAAATACGTGCGTGTATGTATACCCACGTAAGAAGTGAAACTTCTTTATGACATCATTTTTCGAAAAATGATCTACTATATTTACAACTTTACAGAGAAAAAAAGAACGCACCTTTAGAAATTAAGATGGCGCGTAACCGAAAAACGTTACATACGTTTTTACATGCTCTAAAATTCCTCCCTACGTCGATAAAGAAGTTTCTCTTCAAAAAAATAAAATGAATTTAAGTTTAAGTTTAATTTAAGATATTGACTTATAGTTTTCCCGTTTTAGTTCTCCCGTATCCAAAAATTAAAACTTATTTATTCCATGCCTTCCGTGAGATATATACAATGCGTAGATCTGTAATTTATACTAGCTTGAATTAATGAATAGCGTAAATGACTCCTTATAACATTAACTATCTACCAGAGAAAGTTTCGTCACAATTGGCCCAGGTTTAGGAGATTACCCGGAACAAACAGACAGACAGAAAAATTTTAAATAATGTTTTTTCGTTATATATACCGTAAGTACTTTCATATCCATTTAGTATAAGCTGTTATTTTGACATTACAAACAGACACTTCAATCTTATTGATTTGTATAGATTGGGTAGCTTGTATACATGATTAAAAAACGCGAGGCTTTTATGTAAAGAAAGCAGTAGGATATTAGATGAAACAGGATAAAATCCTACGTATGATGATGAATTTTGCGATATACGCCGGTTGACCATAAAAGGTGATTCACAAAACTGTACTGTTATGATTACTCACGAAACAAGAGTGCTCTATCAGCACGAAAGATTACTTCAAATAGTCTAGAAAACGTTATTATAACAACTTCTAGTAAAGCGGTTAAAGCATACCATTCTGTATCATGAATATTAGAGGGGTTATTAGTAATTGTACGCCTCTTAAGAGCTGGCCTTTAAAGTAAAAACGCGATATCTTCCCGAATCTGAACAGTTTCGTAAAAAATATCAATTGCATATTTAATCAAAAACGGCGCAAAGAAGTGATTTTACAAAAAAAAAATAATTGAGCCGTCACGGGACGCCTGGCAGATGTGAAACATCGAAATTGTTTTGTATAAGTTATATGCATAAAAGAACAGATTGTGAGACGAAACAGCTATGGCATAATGAAAAGATAAAGCATTACAAATTTGTTCCATAAAATAATGCCTGTTTATTAATTTTATTACATAATCATTCATTTTTATTAAATATAAAAATTCAAAGAAATCACCGCTAGGCGCAGGCGCGGTGTGTTTGGGGGCATTTATCAAAGGGCGCTAGGTCGTCGGCGCGTGCCGCGTAAAACTAGTAGAACGAATGGCCGACAAAACAATTTGAATCTTATGTTTATACAGATATGGTGGCAAATGTTTTTGAGTATTTCGTTAATAGTGCAAAGTTAGTTAGGTCTCACCACACTAACAATCAATCGCCTATAGATGTTTCACATCAAAAATGACCTTGGATCATATCGACGTTGTATTTAACGCAAAAGAAAATGCTTTTTCTTTCACGTGTTTTTTATTAAAAGGAAACTTTTCCGGAAAACATATCTGACACCTGTTATAATAATATATAATTATGAATACTGCATTATCATTTGTTAGTTCATGATTAAGTAATGTATAGCACCAATTTGTTTCCTTTTAACTTTGACATATAACTGATATTGCCAGTAAATTCGTTCTTTTTACTTTTTGGAAAAAAAACACCAAATAATATCTGTATAAACTCTACGCGCATTAGTAAAATCAATTAGGGAATTTTTACTGGGTAAAAGTTCCTTGACAGCAACATCTCCCATCAAGCAGATTAGCCCCACTGTTGTCAGAATCGAAGGCTGCGGATTTTAGTTATAGTTAAAGAAGATATATAGCCAAAGAAGTACGCTAATGTAATAACAAGAATCGTAAAATCGTGATGAGTTCACGTGAATCTAATTTACAATAGTACGTTAAACTATTTGTTGTTAATGTAGTCAGGACAAAAAATATACTTTTGACTCAAATGATTTATGATATTCGAATTGTTCACGTTCTTAGTTAAATCGTTAATTACAAATAATATTTATATATATGCGATTTAAAAAAAATCCCTGCTCAGACCATAATGACACCGGGGCGTAGTGGTAGAAACTTTTTTAAGCTCGCCTAGCTATTTAGTTTCTCTTGCCAAGCACTAACACCTTACGGCAGCTGTACTTAAGATCCATTCTACTAAATTCTACTTTCTACTTAACGTATTTATCGTCTTAGACCAAATAGTTATTTAAAATTAAGTTCGATTGTGATAAAACTTTAATAAAACCTGTAAAGTCAAAATAACTTTGTTCAGTATCTGTCGCAGCAACACCCGCTTGATACGCCCCGGACAAAAAGACAAAATAATTATAATGGTAACTAACTACTTTATACATATGATACTTCTAATTCTAAACTTCGACCGACTTCGTTAATTTTTTTTGTAACTATGGAATCACTTCTTGTTAGCTATAGCTAGACATGGTAGGTAGTGCTGTTATCGAGATTTATATTATTTTATATCCATCCAACCCGATTTTTGAAGTGAAATGTTTGAAGAAAAACTTCATATAATTTCTTTTGAACTTCTGATCGGCAATCTTTTTGTGTGACAAAAAGTGTTAAACACTCTGTCGGGTAGAGATTTGGAAACACCGGTTCTCGTCGGAACGCCAAAAAGCAGCGTCGGGCGCGGTCAGTACTTGAATACGACCGCCTGGGAACACCGCGTGACATTAGCTTTTAGTTGTGTTTTTTTAATGTTTCCCTGTCATACAAAAGTTATACTTCTATCGCGTGTCTTTACGATGTATCCTGTTTTTTATATCATTTTTTACATAAAAAAAACTTACAAGTAAATCTAGACGTTCCTTACCTAACCTAAACTTTTACATATTTAGAAGTAATGACAGAACATGAAAATAATAATCAAGCAGTAAAGCACAGTAGACGTTAATAAAGAACTATCCATATTCCATACTTAATTCCAAATTGTGAATCATATAACTTTTAGAAGCCTGACAGCAAAACTGCCGCCCACAAATTTTGTAACCGCGGATAAAGTTACCCTAGTTGCCCGTCCTTAGAATGAACATCGAGCAAACTATTACCGGGTTATTACAAAAAAGTTAAATACGTATTAAATACTTGGTTTAAAAAAGTTTCCTAATAAACGCACCGCGCTCGCCCGAGGCAAGTTCGTGTTATCCTTTTACGTAACCAAAGCGAGACAAAAGAACAAGATGGCGACCGCGGTGCATTTAATATGAGACCTTTTTAAAGCCAGGGTTCAATACGTATTTAACTTTTTTGTAATAATACCGTGAAAGTCTTTTCTGCACTAGTTACTTTTTTTTAATATTGTTACAAATTAATCGTATGTTCCTTGACAATTGTCTTATCGAATTGCTGGTTTTATCAGTAGTTTCAATACCTTGATTTTTATTACACATGCATTTTCTACTAAAGTTATTTTTATTACAATTTTGTATTGTGAACACGACGTATAGTTGTTATCTATGGGAATTTATTGTCTACTTGTTCTGTACCTGACGGTAACTGTTGTTCAACTGAACAACGGGCACAGCCTCCTAACGGAATGAATTTTCAAAACTCCTTTGTTAGGGCGCATTTAGTTTAGACGTTATTTGTGTCTGGCTGCTCCCATACTTTTTACGCCGATTTATAAGCGGGTATCGTACGACAGCCGAACGACAGCAGTACGACCTAAAACATCTAATTCGAAGTGCGATGCGGTTGCAGTCCGACTGTATTTTAATGATTTGAATGATGTCCACCAATACTTGCATTCGGTCAAGCCATGGATTCAGACGAGGAAGGGTTAATGTTGATTCTGGTCTTATTAAAAAATGATTACCTGGATAATTCATTTCTTTCGTATTTTTATTTTTAAATTTTGTATTTTTTTTGACAGACATCTTCCCAAGTCTTTTATTCTGTATAAGATAAAAATAATCATCATATTTTGAGTTTCATACAGCGGGCAGGACCTGCATTTCGTTTATATTTTTTTCTATTTTTGTGTCATCCATAGTAAGAAAGTAGGCAAAGTTATTTATTTTACAACATGAAAAACTCGATGTGCCCTCCTCACTAGCAAATCAAAAAGAGACACATCGCGTTCGCGTTGCTGCCGTCCTGCCAGCGGACGTGCACCGGACAGCTCACGCCCGTTCTCGGTTCCACCGATTTTGTATGAAAAACATAACCGGCCGTGTGCAGTGCGCTAGCCGCCCTGCTCTCGCACGGCAGCAGTCCGATACCAACCGCTTAAATCGAAAGCGTCCTTAGTCCTCTCCTTTCTACATTATACGTTATATATCATCACGGACCAATAGCCCAATAACCAATGAAGAATGTTTTAAAATCGATTCTTTTATTCGTCTTGAGAGGTTCCGCTGAGTTCGAGTTAGCCCAAAGTAATTATTCCACGCGGACGAAGTCGCGGACAGAAGCTAGTTTTATATATGAAAAAACCTATAATGATAAGCCCCGTCAAGTTTGTTGCTAACTCTACCCGATAACACGGATGTTTTTGACGCTCATAAGTGCCTCGTCAGGATCGAAACTAAATAGTGTTTATTTGCCTTCGACTTTAGTATCAAATGACCGTGTGAAATATTTTCATAGAAAAAAAAATGTACCGGTAATCTGTACATAACTAGCTGAGATTCGCTCGCTGCACTGTGTATAAAAAAAGGCTAAGCAGTCATAAGGACTGCCAACAGAAGTGATATCTCAAAACAATGGAATAACTGTGATCGTTATTAAATACTCATGATATGAATTATTATCATTTCCTTATAATATATTAATTAATCAAACATATGGCCTGCATAGGTTCAGTACAAAATATCAATATAACATGTGCACATGCTATATCACGCGTCGCTAGTCTGGCGCAAGTGTAATCAACAAACAATAACGTTGATCGAAGAGTGTAATACACTACGAGGTGTCGCGGTCATCGGTGGCGTAATCCCGTAAGTTTTTCTTTTAACAAGTTTTTTTTAAATCGCTCGACGCACCTAAATAAATTTTGAATTTTAAAAGAAAGGTCATAAAAAATAAACAGCTGAGAACGATGTACAAAAATTTTTGCATAGAACAGTCATAGTTCTATGCCGATACCTTCATGATTGAGCTTCAAAAGGAACTGTATTCTTCTATCTATATATGTATAATAAATGTAACCATTGCTGCTAAGTCACTATAAGAAGCGTAATGATAGCCTAGATAATGTTTTAACAAGTTGAACAGCCCTCACTAAAAGTCTCGCCAGAAGAAGTTCAACCGTTTTAGACACCAACTAGAACGAACAATAGACGATTTAATCTTATTTATACGTATACTAGCGGGCCCGGCAGACGTTGTTCCGCCCTGATTATAAAAAAAATTCTGGACAAATTATATAGCAAAACGTTCCTCGTGAATCACTTTATCCACTGGTGAAAACTGCATAAAGATCCGTTCAGTCGTTTTTGAGTTTATCGCGAACAGACAGACGCGGTAGGGGACTTTGTTTTATACTATGTAATGATACTATTCCTATTTACTATTCCTTATATCCTTATATCATATCATATTCCTTCCTACTTATACAATAAGTAGTAATCAGAATAGAAGTATATATTTCAGCGAATAAGTCAATAAACTTTACCCTTTCAAGATATGATACTAAACAATATTACTAAGAATACCATGGGTATTATACGCAGCTAGTTGACCTCAAACGGTTCGATAAGCGTATCGTAAATAAATCGTGATCCATGTTGCACATGCCTCTATAATTATTTATAACAACAACACTTCCGTTCTGTAGACGTAGGCCACCTGTCGACCTAGGACCTAGGTCCTTTCTCAATAGCTACAAAAATAAACTCAAAACAGTGGAAAATTTTGGTATATTTATATTTTGATATTAATATCAAAGAACATGTTCAATGACTCGTTGATAATTCGGACGGTAATTAATTGAAATAATATTAAAATTAAATTAATTATGTATAAAAAAATATTGTATCTTAAATAATAAGAATGCTTCTTAAATGTATGTATTATTTTTTTCTGTCCCGAAGTTTGCCTAGGACGGATGCCGCTCTCTGACGTGCGATCGCATAAAAGTGACCAACCCGAGCATAGCATATGCATATGCAAACATTCCAAAAGAGCTGCATATATTTTTTTATATATACCGACTTCATAATCAAAAAACGCTAAAATCAAAAGATACTAAAAAGCTAAAAATAACTAAATTAGAACCTAAACTCAAAATACAAAAATGTGCGAAGACTATTTATTTATTTTATAATTTTTGTTTAAACACAGCATTAAAATTACTTATGTACCATACATAATATTATGATTCATCGATATACAATTTATAAGATATTTTTTTTCAATACCTGCTACGAATTTATAAAATAAATATATTAGTATATATCGACGGGAGAAAGCGGAAATGTCATAACTTGCATTTTGGATTAAATCACTTTTTACCATATTCTTGTATAAAAAAATTCCGCTTGCTATGGTCTGGGTCTCGCTTTCCTACGATTTAAATTTTCATCGATACGACCTTGGTTTCTGGTCTAGTTTTAGCATTACACATTAAAAAAAATTAATTTTTGAAATAGTTTTTTGACTCTGGTGTAAAGTTGGGTTTCTCAAGTTACAACTATTCTGCTTTCTTCCGTCGATATGTACTACCTAATAAACTATTTTAAGTTGTACCAAATAGTAAGGTCGAATAAATACTACACTATACAACTGCATATCGCGGGACACAAGTGGCTCTATACTTTTTGCGTAAATGCTATAAATATTGATTGGCATCGACGGATGGAAGAAGATGTAAGTGGATCCACTGTTTTCAACTTATGAAAAACCCAAACACGGTAAATGAGAGTTAATTATTAGAACAAAAAATTTATGATCTTAAGACGTGAAATATTCTGATAATATATTTTTCTGATTTTTCACACCCATTATTATCCAATAACCTACAATGTACTTGGTTATATTGTCACAGCTGGAACTCGAGTGACTTTACATTTAGGTTTAAGTGCATCGTAGCCGTGTCAAATTTAAAACATCTGCTAAATATCTTAAATCAATATGAAAAATAGGTTTTTTAATTTGATTGTGTTATATGTATACTTCACAAGCGGATTTCCGCCCTTTTCATAGGGCACGAATCTAATAGCAAATGGCCAATCAAATCCAAAAGATAAATAGCCTAGAACTATTTACGATAAATTCCGTATCGAATGGTTATTCTCATATGCCGATACGTTGAATAGTTTTGACGTGATATAGCCTCAAAAGAAATTTACTCCTTACTGTACATACTTAGAATATTATAAGAGAAACAATCTGTTTAAACAACAGGACTGTACAGTATTTTTTTCAGTACATATGTTGAAAACAAACCTATACATAATAATAAGTAAATTTGAAATATTTCTTTTTTTGTTCGCGCTAATCTCCTGAACGGGGATTTTATTCTCGTTTTACATTGGCTGACATTAACGAACGTTTTCGATTTGTTCTGAACGGTTCGTTTACTCCAGATGATGCGATTCGGATTTTGAGTGTGATAAGTATGTAGTTACGATAAAAAAACGGCGTAGCTAGTTAAGATACCAAAATAATGAATTCAGGAAGAAATACACATATAACACCCTATTCTGATTAATTCTAATCCTTTTTTTTTCAAACTGACCATACGCTATTAGCCTGATGTGTCTTCACAGCTTCAGTAATGGGGTGAGCGATTATGGCGCTCAGTCTCTTGGCAACAAACTCTAGGGTCGAACGAAGTAGCCGAACATCGGCTAGGGCTTAAATCCTTATCCTAGCTAATATTACAAATGCGATTGTGAGTTTGTTTGTTACGCTTTCGCGTTTTAAGTACTCAACTGATCGGCATGATGTTTTCTATACAAGTTATTAAGGGTACAGCAAAGGACATAGAGTACTTCAAAAAATCCAGAGAATCGGTAAATCCAGAAAAAATGGTGTCCCTGAGTGATAGATAAAATATACATTAATTCGAGTGAAGCCGTCGTCAAAAATTAGTACTACACAAACTAAAATGAAACAACAAAGTTATAGCTTTAAAACTGCTCCATTATACGAGGTAATATTTATACTTGGTAAATACAAGTACATTATGACGTACATTTCGGCTTTCATCGTGGTTTTAATATTATTTTATTACCGTTTTTATTCCACTGCGTGGTAAATAATCCGCTATATGCGTCGAGTGGTCGGAAAAACATAAACTTTTCCCTTGTAATTGGTCGAACAAAAGTAACTTAGTTAGCAAAGATTTCTTGTACAAAAACTATTGTTAATATATTTTTGCCATGTGATACTTGAAAACTTTGATAAAGCGTTTAATATTTAGTAACTTATTCAGCCCCGGATCTAGGGAGGGTCACCTATCACCCATCGTAATCATTACATAGTATAAAACAAAGTCCCCTACCGCGTCTGTCTGTCTGTCTGTTCGCGATAAACTCAAAAACTACTGAACGGATTTTCATGCGGTTTTCACTAGTAGATAAAGTGATTCATGGGCAAGGTTTTGGTATATAATTTGTTAAGGATTTTTTTATAATCAGGGCGGGACAACGTCTGCCGGACCCGCTAGTAAAATATAATAAAGAATAAAAAACTTGCTCCACAAAGCGCCCAGCATACGGAAGCCTGATTGGCTCACCGTCAACTTGTAAGAAAAAGGCTCAACACTTGTGAATTTGTGCGCCAACGCATTAGTAAACTTGTGGACTCGAGATACCGATTTAAGTTTTGTCGTGTCAACACTTGATGCCTTTTTACTGACTATCCATTTTTTCCCGGGTCGACAATTGCAAGACACACAAATGTAAAATTTATTTGGTAATAGATAATAGAGAGTACAACATTTATTAAAGGGTTCTTATTGTCCAAAACATGAAAAATGGCAACCATTATATATTTGTGAATTTTTCGAATAATTTATCTCAAACACTGGAGAGAGGGTCGTCACTATCAATTTTGCTGCCCCAGTACGAAAAATCGTAGATCCGGGGCTCAATTTATCCTATGAATAAACGAGAAGGTTTTTTGAAATATTTATTACTTCATGCAAAAATATACTTATTATAAAAAATACTTTATTCTAATATAGTTTATACATGAGCATGATATATATGGTATAATTTATAACGATACTACTTAAATTGGTCAAAATATCACGTAAATGTCAAGAAAATTAGTTAAAATCGTGCCATCTAAGAGCTATCGCAGCGTGTCTTACATACAGCGTTAGTTGCACGAGAATAATGTATAGCGTCACCATTTATAAAGACACAAAAGCAGTCGCAAGCGGCCTCTAGTAACTAATAAACTAATTTAATATGCAGATTTCGTTGTTTGTCCCTGTGTTTATTTTATATAATCGTATGCTACTGGAAAATGTCTAATTTACAAATTTATCTTCTTAAATTTCTATTACAAGAGTGTCAAATATTTTCAATCTGTTAGCTAAATACTTGTTAGATATATCACTGTTGCTTCGAATGTAAGGCAGTATACTTCTTCACTATCTAATGTACGATTGTTTTTATCGTGAAGTGTTGATGATGGTCTGCTAGTGTTCTGGAATTTTCGAAGCGCTAAATAGAGAAGAAAATTAAATAAACGCTAGACAGTAATCTGTGGCTCTTGCGTAAACAGTGAGCGAATACTCCTCTGAAGATGTTTTAGTAACAGCATTATTTACTTAAATGAGTTTATTTTTGTAGAAATATATTTATGAAGCTAAAAATCCCATCTGTAAGAAGTCTATAAGTCTATAAGAAAATTATTTTAAGTTCTTGATAGTCCGTTTTACAATACATGATTATTATCTTTAGTGATGTTGGGCTGCTTAATTTATAAAATACTAACAGATATCCGCGACTTCGTCTGCTTTGTATATAACCTTAATAATATATTTTACGTTTAGAGTAGAAAGAGCACCACAGCGTTTGCTCCATTTCTCCACGGTAAAAAAACATATATTGCCGAAGGCGTAATACTAATAAGAATCGAATTTCTTTAAACTTTAATAACTCTATATTAAAATGAAGCTATCGAGCTTATATTTTTTAGACAAGGACCAAGTGTCTAATAAGTAAAAGTCTAAAAACTAAAAAAAAACGAAATATATCCAGTAGTTTTTGCGTGATGCTCATACAACGGTCAACCTCTATCATTTTATTTATATGGATATATGCAGTCTAATCTTATTATATTATAAATTGTCGAAAAATTTATACAGTTTTATTTTATTCATAAAAAAAACCACGAACGCGTTTCCGATGAAAATTTGGTTTATCTAAAAATGGCTACAACAAATATTTGGTGAGACTGCAAACATTGCAATCGCTTACGTGAACTTCAGGTATGATATAAGAAAATATTATTTTAATTGATGATATTAACTTCATATGAGTGTTAACACAACATAACATATATAAGATTTAAAAATGTATTCACTAGTAAAAATAAAAAAAATACACTATTCGAAATTAATAAAACAAAATATTAATAACAATAGCAATCTTACCAAAGAAGAGAGACGCACGGAGAGAAATCGGAAAAAAATTAAATAATTCAGAAAATAGTTCCAAACACGTACATGATTTTCCGATAAATTATGTACGTATTGTTACAGATCGATTTATTTAATATCACAAACAATCGTGTAAACTCGCGTCAAATATCACTATCGGCAACCATCTCACGACACTTCCTGCCTTCAACATCCGCATATGGTGTCTGACGCTACTCAACAACGCGCACGGGTTAAAGGCGCGGTTTGTACAATTTTTCACGACTTTCGTAATTTACTTCAGGTACGACGTTAACAATCGCGTATTTTAACGTTTGCTCTATAGACGTGTATTCGGATAGAAGCGGCGCGGGCTTGTGACATTAGAAGGCTCGTGATTATGGTTTTGCACTCTCAGTAACTGACAAGCGCCTCCGCCCCACATATACGTTGTATTGTTTCTGGTAATTAACCCGTTTTAAGGTTGCATATACATCCGCGATTTTTTTCCTTAAATAAGTTTATTGATATTTTTGCAAATAATTACACAAAAACGTTACAATCACAAAGTTGCATTTTTAGTTCATTATCAATTTATTAAATTACGAAATGCTATTTGTCTCAATTATTGTTATTATAATTAGAAATATG
Source organism: Antheraea yamamai (assembly GCA_036509395.1). NCBI lineage: Eukaryota > Metazoa > Arthropoda > Insecta > Lepidoptera > Saturniidae > Antheraea > Antheraea yamamai. Next base: position 6,111,939 of record AP028444.1, on the reverse strand, counting down.
AGATTCTAACTAACTGTAGAATGAGAATAAAACACTTTCTAAAGTCAGCCTAAAATTATAATCCTCAAATTAAACATCTTTCTAGCTACATCTTTCTTGGTGTATTATTGTCTTTTACCACACCCCTTATTATCAGGTGAAGCTGTAGTCAAGCTAAGCCTGCATAATATATAAATACTTCAGATTAGATTACTGGTGACTAAGACCACTTTAATGGAATATTAATTCAAAGTTCGCGAGTTTGAGTCACCGACAACGAGTTTTCCGAATCCTCAAACATTTACTAATTTGAATTGGATTAACAACACGATCAGCTGACGACGAGGAACAAAACATCGCGAGTTACATGAACGCCTTGAGAAAATGTTCTTGTAAGTACCAAAGTGTAGAGGACATAAATTATAGATTTATCGGCGCCTGAAAACGCTAATACGTCGTGGGTCGACATGATGATCAAACCTGCGTACCTTTGGAAAAGGGTCTTCGCCCAACAGTGATATACTTATAGATTGTAATATAATAAAGTTTTGAATTATCTCACGATAGAGGATAACATTCCCAAACTTTGACATTTATTAAGTTAATTAATTTAAGTTTCCAACTACTATTAGACTGGTGCTGACAAACAACGGAGCAAGACAGCGCCAGTGATCCAAATTTCTAGAGAAATATTGTCGGATTACCATGACGCAGTAGGAAAATATATAACTACATATTTCTCAGTGTTTGAAATCACTCATTGCTGTACAGAAGTGAGTAAACTACGCCTTATTTCTGGATGAACCTTTTTTTAATAGCGACACACTATAATTAATCACTATTAATTATATTACTACCTTGTTCCGTAATTGACATTTTTTTCTACTCTAGATAACAGTACTTTATATTGATGTTATCCATAAATATACAGGTAGTATTATATATACTATGTTAAAAGATCCATTTAAATGTAGTGAATATTATTTATCTACTAGCTGTTACCCGCGAATCCGCCCGCGTGGAATTTAGCAAAGAAAAAAATCAGTGTGAACGTGCGTGTGGGTCGCGCGCGATACTGGACACTGCATTTTTATCTATACTAATATTATAAAGAGGTAAAGTTTATGAGTTTGTGACGTTGTGAAGTTGTAGGGGGTAATCTCAGGAACTACTAAACCGATTTTAATTTGAATTTTGAATTCTTTTACCAATAGAAAGCCACGTTATTTGTGAGTGTCATAGGCTATATATCATCACGCTAATGCCAATAGGAGCGGAGCAACAATGAAAAATGTTTTAAAATCGGGGTATTTTTTCCTTTTCAGAGCTTCCGCTGCTCCTTAGCCCAAAATAACTATTCCACGCGTACGAAGTCGCGGGCAGAAGCTATTAACTAATTATATTATCTATAATAATATTATAAAGAGGTAAAGTTTGTGAGGTTGTAGGGGTAATATCTGGGGAGTCGGAGAAAAAATGGTCGAACGAAAACGTTTCTTACGGACACTGCCTTAACTATGAGAGATATATGATTGAGTTCTAGAGAAAAGTTGTAGCTTGATAATGCCTATTACCGCCCAACGAAGTGGGCACGGGTCGTCTAGTTTTATTATATTTGCGCGGAACCCTATATTTTGTTTAATTTTTTAAGTGAAAATTTCTTTAGCCGCATTGGGCGGTGTTTTTGACAGGAGATAAATTTATAATTTCGCGTCATGACATGCTAGCGAGCACGATCGATCATATTGCTCTGGCGCGGCTTGCGTCAAACTACCGACGCGTAGTAGGTAGGGGCCTGTGTACATCTGACATTGATATTTTATATTGAGATCGCACAGCCTAATATATATTTGATTAAGTAATGAACTGTATAAAAATTTATAAAATTATTGTTCGATTCGGCAAGAGATGTGAAAACCAAATTAATGAATCATCATTTAATTAAAATAATCATATTTGAATTAACAAATTATGACATTTAAATAATTTACACTATAATTAATATAACATTCAAAACAGAATACAGTTATGCTATTGTATTAAGTTTTCACTTCCGTCGGCAGTCCTTATGACTACCTTGATTTTTTTTTCTAAGTCACTCCTTATGACATCAGCTATCTGTAAAGGAAAATTCCGTCGAACTCGATAAATCCATTTCGGAGATTATCCCAAACAATTTTTCTATAATAACCTTATCGTATACATAATAGAAAAAAAACTGTTATTTTGACATTACAAACAAACACTTGAATTTTATTTATTTGTATAGACAGGCTGTGCCAAAAGTGGTTTTGTTTATTAATTTGATCAACAAGTGATACTACAAAACCGGATGGACGAGATATAAATTGCTAGCTTTAACACATATTGATAAAAAGGTCACATTACAAAGAAAAAATATTTTAAGAAATACATACACGTTGTGCTGTGCTGTGGGCGAGAAGACAATTAGAACATAATATACTTCAAATTTATAAAACGAGATGAACAGCAGAGAGAAAAACGTATTAGGTTTTTTTTTTTGAACCGACTACGCTATTGACCTAGCAAGATCTTAACAGCTTCACCGGACTACTAAGGCGAGCGCTTAAGGCACTCGGCCGATCGTATTAAGTTACAAAAGTGTCGTAAGACTTTAGTAAATTTTCTCAATAGAGGCTGTATATACAAATTGAGTAAAGATAGATAATTTGTAATCGGATATTATATTATTATTACATAGTATAAAACAAAGTCCCTTATCGCGTCTGTCTGTCTGTCTGTTCGCGATAAACTCAAAAACTACGGAACGGATTTTCATACGGTTTTCACCAGTAGATAGAGTAATTCGCGAGGAAGGTTTAGGTATATAATTTGTCCATATTTTTTAATTGTAGAGAACAGGACAACGTCCGCTAGGCTTGCTAGTTATATTATATGTAAATAAACTTGTGAAATGTATACGTAATTGAAAATAGAGAAATTTAAAAAAATCTATATTCAATTTAGGGCTTGAGAAGGCATTTTTATATTTTGTAGGTGGTAGAGCCATGCTGAAGTTATTACACACTGGTGTCAGCATGAATGGGCCGTCTCGCTCAGGGTAGTACCACCCTCTCACAGAAAACCGACGTAAAGTAATAGTGCTTGCATTGTTGCGTTTCGTTCGGTCAATGAGAGAGTCGGAGGCCCACCTGCCCTCTCCTTCCCCCTCTCCTCTTTTAAAAACGAATAAATCCCCTTTCTTCTCCGCTCCCCTCCTCTCATCCCCAAACACAAGCTGGCAACGCACTTGCGACACCCCCGGGTGTTGCTAGTGTCTGTGAACGGTGGTGATCACTTAACATCAGTTGAACCACCTGTTATACCTTTAATGTATAGTGGTCATATACGATAATGGTATTATATCTGAATTATATTGTCTTTATTATTATTATCTATACATATAATAAGAATGTAGATCTAAACTGTCTGTATATTTGGACAGGCATCACTGCTAAAATACTGCGTTCACTATAAAACCTCACCAATAAAATCATAAAGCAAATCCCCGAGTAACATTTAGTCTTGGTTTCATTAAAATTAGTTCACTCTATCAAAATTTATTGTAATTTTAATGACTTAAGTACGAGAAAAAGTAGGTAGATAAGTAAATGGACTTAATATATTCAGACGATTCTATTAGTCACTGTTTTTTTTTTTAATTAGTTTCCACGTGGAGGAAAGCTCTGCCCGCTAGTATGTAAATAAAATGATAAAGGTCTGCCGTTGTGTACGCATCACTCAAAATCTACTCAATAACGAATGCGAGTTAAGTGTGTTTGTTTATTAATTTGTTAACAAGTTCTTTTAAAAATTAACTTTTCCATACTCTTTGTCCGAAATATGGAAAAGGACATAGGATACCATTCATACAGAAGAAAAGTTCTGTTCCTAGGGTTTATAGGTCACAAATCTACATTAACGCAAGCAAAGCCGCTGGTGAAAGCTAGTTTGTTATACTTTTCTTCCTTTTCCATGGCCATAATAACAATGCTAAAAAAATGTAGATAAGGTCTTGCTACCTACGGGTATAAAATTGTTAAGTGGACAATAAACATTTTAGCCCGGTAATTCTGCGAGACTTGTTAATCTATAAACCAAACAATGTAATCATTTTCTTCGTAGATAATTTGTAATAAAAAATGGCAAAATTGCAGATTTCTGTTAAATCAAGGATCCAAGTAACAATAAATAGATCTCGAGCAATTACAAGCGTTCAATACAATTGTAGTTGTTACAATTTCTAGGAGCTAATAAAATTGAAATCTAATAACCGATTGAAGATTTTCAGACACGCGATCGATCGTGATCTATTTTATATTGTCCCATAATCATTTATTAAACTTCATCAGAAACGCCCTTCAGTACATTTCAATGATATCATTTGAATACCACGAACTCACTTTTCATGAATAACCATATTCGATGGACAAAACAATTTATAGTCTGCACCGAACATAAAAATACAAGTAAGATAATAGCAATTTTTTTTTACCAGTTGTGTAAATGTATTCGACGACACGGCACAATTAAATAAATATATACCTCGGTTATTTCCAATAGTAGATAAACTTATTCTAAATAATTAAAAAAAAATGAAATCCGCTAAGACTTTGTGATCAAATCTGCTGACTTACAAAAAGCCCTTTAAAAAGCATTCATTCGGTATTGTTTATTCTTTACCTATAGTTATTTATTATCATAATTATGTAAAGCTTTTGTTCGTGGTTCATGGCTAATATAGATTTAAACGATCCTTCGGAAACAGCATTTTTTTTAACGGAAGGCACCTGGAAGACCAATTGAAATATATATGCAAAAATTCCACGATGGTCTGTTCACTAGTTAAAGTGTGAAAGGGTAACAAACGAACTCACAGACGCATTTGTAATATTAGTAACAGATTTCAATAATTAGCTCTGGGAACAACTGGAAAAAACTCATATTACAAAAACCAGGACACCTTTACCAACTTTAACACAATGAGTTTTGATTAGCATTCAGCATGATTATTTATGAAAAACGTTTTAATTCCTTGGCTGATTTTGTAAGACCTAGATCTCAAAATGGCGGATAATATTTTTAAATATCTAGCCATTTTTTTAAAATTACACAGTTTTATTTTTTCAATTTATTTTTGGCAACCAATCTTTTAGGTTATTATTGCCATTGTCGAGTAGTTAATATTATTACAAGTTAGTGTCCTGCGATCATTTCAATGTCAATGTTAATGTTCCAACAAGATGGTGGCTCCCTTGTTACAACTTTCCAAGGAATTTTTGTGGCATCTCAGATTTCATGCTCCGTGGTATTATTTTCCATTCACTTCACTCATGCACAATAAACAAACTATATACTTACTACATAAAACGCCACCAATTTTACACAATATAGAATCAAGTAACACAAGATTATGAATAAAATATAAAATCCACTACATGACAGACTAAAATCCCGCCAAAAACTCCAATTACAGAGTTACATTTTGTAATAAATACGGTTTTTTTTTAAACTTCTTTCTTTCTTTTTCGTTATTGGCAACTCAGTCCTTTTCAAAGACTATTCCTGCCATTTTCTTGTAATAAATTGGTCACTTCAGCTTAATGCACTCTTCTTATTATGAAAATATGTTCCAGGCTTTTTATAATGACTAATCTTGAGGATTATATACAATGATCATTTTTAAACTTATGTTGCCAGGGGTTTATTGGCCAATGCATCATAAGGTCTACATTCGTTTCTATGGAGTAAAACCTGTATGGTTTTAAACAGTTCAGGGGAAATATAGAAATAATTCTGAATATAGGAAATATCAAAGGAGCATTGTAGGTGAGATAAGGACATTGCGATACATAAACCTGCAGCACGGTAACAATGTTTGCAGTTTTCTAGTAGGAAGGATGTGGTTGGCAAATATGCCCTCGCATTATTAATTACAACATTATTTAATGGTTGTCCTGAAGATTGCAGACATGTTTCAATTCGATTATAAATTGCTACATGCTACAATGACCACTTAACATCATGTGAATTATAACCCGGTTGCTGTTTTCCCTATAAAAAAATGCGACAATAAAAATATTAGAAACTGTCTGTGATGCACCTTTAAGTTGCTTTTTTTCTTTATTATTGCATTTGTCTATATAGACAATTTCGCCAGTGTCAAGTGTGAGAAATACAAATTTTAAAGTAAATTACCAAATATTTATTGCAACGTAGAATGGCAGTACATAGTCAAATTACAAAAGAATTAATACTGTATTGTGGGTACCACAGAGATATTAAGTTGCTTCGTCGCGTCTATTTATCATATGAAACTTTGATGTAAATAGTAATTTTGAAGATCGAAGTATCAACAAAATGCTACTTATTAGATATGCGTAATATGTCATTACCATTAAACTAATTGAGTTGAGTCTGTTGAGACCTCTCGAAGCCCGTGTATAAGGGTCGATCACAGGCTTTCCGGGCATCTACCAAGGTGAAGGTCACATACCCAAAACCAATGCGGCATAAACAAAAGACTAGCATAAACAAAAGACTACCTCGTATATTTATTTATAGTAAAATAACCTTCATAAGTTAATTTCATATAAAAATATATTTATAATTATAGTTTTCGTTCCGAATTTTATAGCTACTCATACTTGATCAATTGGAGGATTTGAGAGGATTATAATCACTAATAAGTAGTGCTTAAAAAAAAACTATAAAAACGCTTTTATAGGTAAGCGAACAACAAGTAGATATTAATCTTTAAATATGGAGTTGTTATGATGTATTTAATTTAATGAAAAAATACAAAGTTATAATAATGTAAACATTATTAAGTTTTGGTAACTTATTACTCTTATAACCTCATAGTTCAAAGAATCTTAATATATTCACATAATACACTTTGTAATTTCTTATAGGAAAAAAATCCAATTAACTTAAGAAACTGTTAGTTTCTTTTAACCCCTGGACTGTCCAAAACCGACTCTCACACTCTCTCCCTCACGGTGTTATTAAAAAAAAGTTAAATACGTATTGAATACTTGCTTTAAAAAGGTTTCGAATTAAATGCACCGCGCTCGCCCGAGGCAATTTCGCGTTATCCTTTCTCGGAAGTCTAACCTAACATAATCAAAGCGAGACATACTTTCAGCGTGCGCGGTGCATTTAATTGGAAACCTTTTTAAATCAAGTATTCAATACGTATTTAACTTTTTTGTAATAAAACCGATACGTTCGACAGGTTCAAGCTCCATACAAACGAATGTAGATCTTATGATGCACTGGTGAACACAATGTTGGTAGCATAAGTTTAAAAAAATACCGTATTCATTTTAATATTTGAAAAACTTGAACGATAATAAAATACGTAATGTAAAACTACAATTTAAAAAAAAAATGCTAGATATTAAAATCCACCAATTTGAGACCTGGGTCTTAAAATATCAGCCGAGGGTAAATTAGTATAAGTTTTTTATAAATTTTATAATAAATTCCTATAAAAAAATCACTATGTTAACAGAGTGTTTAAGACCTTTTCCACGTGGAATGACAATAGTCAATTAGCTTTTATATCAGCTACATGTCGTTTATAAATTTGTATCATACTTTGCAGATATTATTAAGCTGGAATACACAGAATATACAAAATACACCCAATACGAAATTATACCAATTGTAATAAAATCTTAATTCACACAGTGAGCTAAATCTAACTTAGATAAAAAAATATTTTTTTAGCTAAACGAAACACCTATCTACTTATTAAAATGCACTACACCAAGAAATAAAACAAGAAAATATTTCGAAGAAATAATTTCATAGAAAGCTGTTCAAATCGCTTTCTCTACTTGTTCGAGAGAATCTCTCAAATGCGGTCATTGTTGTTAAATGTGTTTATCTTTTTGGTATATCTTGCTTGTAATCTGGTTAAATAATAATAATTGTCGTTCAATAGTAGGATACAGAGAACGTCATTCTCGTCTGTTGAAGGAGCGATCTAGGATAGTAGGTTGTTAGTGCATATTATGCTATTGACAATGTACATGATCCGGTATTGTATAAAATGTCTGAAATGTTTAGGCAATATTATTATACAACATAAAGTATATTTTTTGTATATGGTCTAGAATGACAGACATGTAAAGTAGATATTAAAAATAATGGTATTAACAAATTTGTTCGCCAAGAACAAACTGTTCCAAATACTTGGGATTTATGAAGTTATTCAAGTATGAATAAAATCAAAAATACCTTATTATGAGTAGGCACTCAGGGCCTAAATTGAATAAATGGTTGTAAGTGCCTACTTATGAACATTAAAACTACCCCTGGTTCGGAAAGCAACCCAATCATCGAGAAGGACCAGCAAGAAACATTATCTGGTTTATCTTTTGATCATACATAGCATAATCTATACTAATATTATAAAGAGGTAAAGTTTGTGATGTTGTAGGGGGTAATTTGGAAATTTCGGAAATTTTGGAAATTCTTTTACCAATAGAAATCCATGTTATTTGTGAGTGTCATAGGCAATATATTAATCCGAAAAATGAAAAGGCTTTTTTGTGGTAGTCGGATCTGCAAAGTAAGTCAGAGAAAAAATGGTCGAACGAAAACGTTTCTTACGAACGCTGCCTTAACGATGAGAGATATATGATTGAGTTCTAGAGAAAAGTTGTAGAGCTTGATAATGCCTACAAAAAAGTCACTGACAGCATATGTCTAACTTTTATATTTAAGTCACAAAAATATCAAATACTTTATGTAATAACTGAGTCACAGCAATGCGTGGCCGGGTCAGCTAGTATAATATATTTTTACGAATACGGTTTAATTTAAAGTTAAATCCGTTAAAACGTGCATACAAATAATTTTATTAAGTATAAACACTTTCGATACTACGTAATTTAAAAAAAATCAAACAAATAGATTTTGATGAATCTTAACAGAAAAAAACTTTATACGTCATAATAACACATAGAATATTATAATTCATAAAGATATTGATAAAACTTTATGGTAATATACTTTATACATAATAATAACACTATTTTAATTCAGGTATTTATTATTGAAATTGTATAAAATATAACGACGAATATCAAGTAAACTGGAAATCATCCTATATGAGAGTTATCTCGACATGCTTTGGGTAAAACGTTACAGTTACACGAAAAGCAAACGAAGACGCTGTTGAACGCTAGTAAGATATAATCTAAGAATTAAACAGAAAAGTTGACAAGTATATTAGGTAATCGGGCCCTGCTACCACGCAGTATATATTACCATAATGAAAACAGGACGATTAAATTAATCAAAATAATAAGTAATATGTCGTGTCTTCCTTATTGTCAAAAATCTACTTGAGACCGGTTTATTTCTGGTTTAAGTGTTCAAAGTAGCAGTTATGATTGATCGTTTATCAAATTTAATGTATTAAAGATTTTTTTACTTCAGTTGTAAATGGAATAATTCCTCACTGGCTTTTGCTCGCGACTTGGCGTTAATGTAAACTTGAAAACTCCCTAGGGAAGAGTATTTTTTATAGACGTAAGGAACCCTTTGTGTTTTTCTATACCCCTACAACATATAAGCAAAATTTCATAATGCTGGCGTGAAAGCGAAACAAACAAACGAAAAAAATTATTAAGTTTAGCATTTGTATTATTAATTAGATTCAAAAATTAAGGTTACATCGTATATCAGGATTTGTTTATAGAAGTATTTAGTTTATCAAAAGTAATGTAGAATGAACAGTAATTAATTTGCAAAAGTTTGTGTCTTTGCATGAGATGTGAATATTTTTTTTGACATTCGTGAGTCATGAGTTGTTATTCTACATAATGTAATGAATAAAGTATATTCGGTCAGTCAGGGGAACCAATTAACACTGACACTGTATGCACTGTGACTATTTATCCGAGCAGAGCTTCCACTTACTATAACTTTGACATACGACTACCCCCCTATCGACGACGTCTTGCCTTTTATATGATAAACTCTAATAGTGTAGCGCTAGTGTTTTAATCAATTGAATATCATTTTAGTTAACAAAAATATTATAAAGGCCATGTAAAATCATTACAATTATTTACATAAATAGAAATCATGACAAAAGGATACTCGTATCGTTAATTCTGTTTAATTTGTAATTAAATTTGTATATTTTGAATTACATATCACCTGGATTTTCATAGATAATAAATGGATACAGAAGGTCGATTCGGTACAATAAATTATTATAAGAACTCGGGCACAAATTGTGAATGCCTAGTACCTTGGTGATATTACGTAAGTATGTAGTTGATATCCGGTTACTTCTTTATAAACTTCTATTTTTTTATGGAAAAGGGTTATTAGCTATAAAAATTAAAAATCTTAAAACCATCTACAAAAAATTCCGCATTGAATGGTCATAGTTCTATGCCGGTACGTTTAGTACTTTGAACGTTCTCGAGCCTCGAAGGAATTGTATTTTCATTATACATATATATACCTAGATAGATGGTTTTGTTAAATTCGCTTGTTTTGTTAAGTTAAGTTTTGTGCGTGACACATAGTTCACGTAAACAATTTTGTCCAAATAAATACATATTTGACTATTTAAATACGACAATAAACTTAAAATAATTCATCAATAACCTTTCGGCTGATTTTTTAAAATCCAGATCTCAAAATGATGGATCATTGTTTTTAATACTTAGCAATTTTTTAAATTATAATTTTACATTACATAATTTGATATTGTCGTGTTTTTCAAATTTTGTAATAAGTACGGTATTTTTTTTTTAAATTATGCTGTCAAACAATCTCTTAACCAGTGCATCATAAGGTCTACACTCGTTTGTATAAGACTTAAACCCTTATGGTTTTGGACAGTCTAGGGGTTAACCAACGATTTCAGTAACCAAGTTAAATGTTTTTATCCAATATCTACTAGAAACAAATGCACAGGAATACTAAACACGTTTTTCATTATAAAACTGTAATTGAAGTTTTCATAGAATATTACATACATTTTAATGTTTTTAGCCCTTAAACCTTTGACCACAATTTTAGGATGGAATTGAGGATGGTTGTTAGCCACATTCAAGCCATTTTCCTTTACCAAAAACTCAAGCATCTTAAAAGGATTCGAAACTAAAACGATCAATACGGCATCAGAACACCCTATCACTGAGCTATAACTGGTTCCGATGGCTACTGTTACAGTCGAATGTAGATACGATTACAATAAAAGTTATCGGAAGTCAACCTTCTGTACTCGTTTGTTTTGTATTAAATATGTCTATTTTTTATGAAATATATTTAAAATTTAAATATAAATAAAAGATAAATATTTAAAATATGTTTATTCTAATAACGAAGCTGGTCTTATAAGCGCCATGTATCAAAATCTCGTAGTGGGTTTAATAAACCTGAATTATATCTATTCTTCCAGGACGTAGGACCTGGAATATAATGTGTATTTTCGTACATTCATTATTATATGATTACGAGACGCTTATTAATAAGAATTGAGTTAGTAAGCAAAATTTTACGATATAAAATAGTTCTTAACAAATGTCATAAATTAGAATGTATGTTAGTTTATAAATTCGTTTGTTTGTTACGAATTTTGATTGAAGAAGGCGCGTCAACAAAGAAACGCTATTTAATTATTTTTATTGTTTCAGTTACTAATATTTCGCTCCTTCTCAATTACTAGTTTTAGATTAATTCTCAAGGTACAGCTCGTGTGAATAAAATCAAACGTTTTTTGTTGCAGTGAGACGTGGTAGCGGAATCAATTCCAGGCGAAAGTGCAAAGTAACGTCCACTATAATATTGTTTGTTACGCTTCCACGCCTTAACTATTTAACCTATCATCATGAATTTTTTTATACACGTTGTGAGAAAAACAGAAAAGGACATAGTAGTACCCTTTATAGAAAAAAAAGTATTGTTCCCCAGAAATACTTCAAATCTTCATAAACTCGACCGAAGCTGCGAGCGAAAGTTTTATATAAGTAGTAATAGTTTTATATAAATCGAGTTCATATAGTGCCGCTACTCAATAACACTACATATTATAAAACAAAGTCCTCTGCCACGTCTGTCTGTTCGTTTATTTTTATATATCAACAATCAAACGAACAGGTGGGTCAACTAAGTTAAGTTATCGCCACTGCACCGTCTATAGACACTAGAAACACCAGGGAAGTCGCAAGTGCGTTGCCAACCTGTGTTTGGAGGGAAGGAGGGAGGGGAAGTGGGCCTCCGGCGCTCTCACAGACCGAACGAAACGCAACAATGCAAGCACTGTTACTTCACGTTGGTTTTTTATGAGAGGGTGGTACTACCCCGAACGAGCTGACTCATTCATGCTGAAACCAGTAATAGCTTCAGCGTGGCTCTACCACCTACTAAACTCGGTAGTCCGGTGAAGTTGTTAAGACCTTGCTAGGTCAGTAGCGTAGTCAGTTCGAGGAAAAAAAAAAATCTACTAAACTCCACCTCTTCGCGATAAACTCAAAAACTACTGAACGGATTTCCATGCGGCTTTCGCCAGTAGATAAAGTGATCTATGAGGGAGGTTTAGATATATAATTTGTCAAGGCTTTTCTACTATTATCAGGGCAGGGCAATGTCTGCCGAGCCCGCTAGTTATTACATTAGTATTTATATTCATACATTAACAATCTAACAAAAATTAATACGTATTCATACTTTGAATGTCGACAACACGTTTCATTTTTTGTCCTTAATTCTTTAGACAAGCTTCCTTTACGAGCATTATATGTCTATTAATTAAAGTTTACACGAAAACAGGTATCTCTAATCATTTGATTTCCATTATGTATGATGTTATTGTTTGAAATCTGGTTTGTGATTTTAATTTATGCGTCTTGTTAGTAAAATGTATACTAATTTGTACAAATGTTTAGCTCGAAATTATCCTTTTTTAATCTATATAATCTCAGGAACTATTTTTCGCATTTTCTAGCCTATTTCTTGAATAAGTTTATAATCTATCGAATATAATGTTTAGTTTTTTAACAACGGAGTATTTAGAATACAAAGTTTAGGTCATAAAGTAAATACGAATGACGTAATTGTGCACGCGGGCTGTATCAAAGGTAGAGAGCGTGTTCGCGACTCGAACAGTATCAAGCGTTATCGACGAGGCCCGAACTGTGAATGTCTATGTCAATGAGGTACCATGCCGCATGGCTTACTCGTATGGTTCGCTTCCTACGCAATAGTCGTGCTTTACACGGAATTTGTTTTATTTTATCTAACTGCGTTAATTGTAATTCAAAACATTATGAAGTAAAAACGCAGGGCGTGGTTATCATTAAATATGTAGTCGCCAAGTCTGAAATATTATTTTATTACACTACCTATTGTTATATTGTGTGACTCTGGGACATCGCTAGACAGATGCCGGCCGGCTACATGGAGACCGTCACTAACAGTTGTATAAGAGAGCATGGTGACCATGACAGTCGAATACCCTCGGTCTCTTGACAGTAGTATTAGTAATCATAAGTTTTAAAGCAGTGTTAGGGCAACGATACGGCTTATAGAATATTTGATAGATTTTTTTTTAGTGTGATATTTATTGAGACGCGATTTTTATGACAATCTAATGATATCGACTGGATGATATAAACCCTTATCAACTGGGTACAGAGACCGCGTAGCGAATGGGATGTAGAACTCTGAATGTGTGAACAATCACCAGTATGTTCCTCTTGACATCGCGATGTAGCTGTACCAAGGTATGTACAACGCCATCTATTAAAGCATAAGCGATTTAACAAACAGCGATATATAAAATCTATAAACCAAAAATTAATTACAAAGCAAATTTAATAATATTGTATATATTATAGGTTGAAATGGTTTACTGTCATCACACACATAATATACCTACTTATAATAAGACAACTTAGGTCACATTAAGTTATTATCTCTTATCACAATGGTTTACGTGGTCTCTCTCAGAGTATATTATCAAGGAAAATCTGTAAATTTTCCGTAGTTAAATCACTTAGAAGTTGCATAAAGTTATATTTTATGTGAGAAAATATTTTTAAAATGTATCATACTGAATTAAATCAATAGGGTAAAAATTCTGTCGTCGTAACTTAAGTTCAATCAACTTTATTATTTACGAACATTGGAACACACAACAAATATAATTTACTAGCCCCTGCCCGTGACTTCGTCCGCGTAGTAATATTTACTACTCTGGGCTAACGCTGACAAGCAGCAGAAGCTCTCAAAAAGAAAAAAAACATCTCGATTTTGAAACATTTTTCATCTGTGCTCCGCTCCTATTGGCCTTAGCGTGATGATATATAGCCTATAACCATTGTCGATGAATGAGCTATATAACACTGAAAGAATGATTCAAATCGGACCAGTAGTTCCTGAGATTACCCCCTACAACGCCACAACGTCACAAACTTTACCTCTTTAAATTATATTACATGGAGCACTTCATTAATTGATAACAAATTAGAGACAGTGTAACTTGACGATGGATTTAAAAATAAAAGTTCTAATAATGTAAATGAATGTATGTAAAAATGTAAATGTAAATCTCAAAAAAAAACGATAAAGTTACAACAAATTGCAGTTATTAAAATATAAAAAAAACTAAACACGATTAAACAAGTTTCTTGTATTTCTGATGCATAAAATATTTCAAAGTTTAAAATCTGAAAATGTCAAAATTTTTGGCATTTTTCAAGGATTTTTTCTATTCACTTATATTAAAAATAGTTTATGGTCCAAATAAACTTTAGATTCGGATTCATACATGAAAATCATTCTTGGAAGATCAAGATTTGTTCATAACCGAAACATCCAATTTTCGCTATTTTTATTGATTTTTGCAATTCACTCGAGATTTTGAGGGTGTACGGTCCAAACTGCCAAGACAATTAACCGACTAATAATAATTGTAACTAATTCGTGGAGCTTTGGTGATATTTTGACAGAATTAGTAGAAAAACGCGGAATCGACCATAGAAATCGCTGCATTGTTTAAGAAAGATTTATTGTCAAACAAGCCACTGATAGTCTTTCTACGTTAATCAGATAGCCTCTTCAACGTGAATATAATCAAATAAACACCAACCATACATAATAGTTGAAAACATGCGTAGTATAACATCCCTCAGTCTCAGCCAATTTAAACCTATGCGTCAATCTGAACGATGAATTAAATATTGACTAACGTCCGTGTGTCAAGGTGATTTATCGTCGTGTTTAAGTTTGATATTCTTGTTTGTGCTCTCATCAGAGATAGCAGGATGGAAACTGTCAGCCGCCGAGTAGTGCTCTTATATCAACATATTACGATATCGGCAAGAATAAAGCGGACAAACTTACAGAAGAAACGTATGAGCTCATTCTATTAACAAATAAAATATGTAATAATTATGATATTTTATTATGACAATATCATTACATATTATAAAACAAAGAACCCTACCGTGTCTGTCTGTTCGCGATGAACTCAAATATTACTAGACGGATTTTCATGCTATTTTCACCAGTAGATAAAGTGATTCATGAGGAAGGTTTAGATATATAATTTATCAAGGTTTTTTATTAACAGGGCGGTACAACGTCTCCCGGGCCCGTTAGTATACATATAAATGACTTTCTTTGCTTTCATGTTTATCGCTTATTTAAAATACTATTTGCATTATGTTACAGGTAAAATCATGTAGCAGATATAAACAATGATGTCGGCCCGACGTCGATTGACATTGGCGTGTCACGCAGATACTAGTGATATGATATAGTTATTTGCGACTTTACATCTTAAGTTATTGATACTGAATTACAATTAACACGTTGACTGCCACTAGACTTGTCACGAAACTGGCCAGGGAAGAGACATACATAGGCGTTTTGCAATAAAGGCAGCTGGCAACATTTAGCTGTCATTAAATTGTCATAGATCGACCGAAAGACGTGACGTCGCTAACGATAATTTGTAAACTTTTTGACAATTAAATACAGTTCATTTCCTTATTTGGTTATTAATTCCTTAACTATTAACCATCGAGCTAAAGTCTTACACCCTTCAAGTGTTATCTTAGTCATAATTTTCCAAATGAATTATGAAGATAAATTTAATAAATAAAATTACTGAGACGTACGTAGCTCTACGTGAATTAATCGTGGAAATGAAAACATATCTATTAAAAGACCTGAATCACTCTATTGCGAATCAAAAGTAAATTTTATTATCGCCATGATACATTTATTATATAAAACCGTTACTATAATAAACTTGTAACGCGTAATATTTGTGTGTAGTTTGCTTCTGAACAATTTTACCATCATATATAATTTTAAAAGAACGTGTTAATAATGGGGATATAGGGTCTTTTTGGCGGGATCTTGGAATGTCATGTAGTGGTTTTTATACTTTATTCATAATTCTGTGTTATTTGGCTCTATATTTTGTAATATTGATGGTGCTTTACGTAATATAGTTTGGTTATTGTGCAAAGTGAAGTGAAAAGGAAATAATTGTGGATTCTGTCTTGCAACAAAAACTCCCTCGAAAGTTCTAATAGGATGGCCACATTCTTGTTAGTTCATTGAAATGATCACAAGTAACTTGTAATGGCAGTAATAATGTATTACAAGATTGGTAGCCAAAAATAAAATATATTTTTTTTTTATTATATATAATTAAAATATTTTAAAACGATTTTGGTGGTTTTCGTGATTATTTATTCTGTTATAAACCGTCACAATTATCTTATTTTCTTCGAAATTTATATAAATAAACTATGAATTATCAAATGTATGTAAGCACTTCAGAATTGTTGCACTTATTTGACAATTTTTTTGTTTGTTATATGTATAATTGTCAGGTTAGTATGATATATTTGGATTAACTTATCTCCAGGTAAACCACTGAGTGAGGCAAAAGACATTGGAAAGATATTCAAAAGCATCAGAGTTGATGTTCAATTGTTCAGTTGCTGTTTTATCGCATTACGTGGTCTTACTACAAAGGAAAGATTTGGTATGATTTTTCTTCGTCAATAAGCCCTTGAAATGCGGGAGCGGACAGCTAGTTTATAATAAATTAATTTGAAAGAAACAGACCTTAAATGTCGACGAACATCTTTGATATAACTGGCGAATATCAATTTCACTTTTACTTAGCAAAATGTCATCGTAGTTTATGTTTTCCTACACTGGAAAATTTTTAAGCGTTTTCATACAAATAAATATTTATATTTTACACATTACTCACAGTTATTATTGCGCAAAGACTGATATGTGACTAAAAGTGCTAATCGACGAACAGCTGTACGCTCGTGTGGAGGTCTAACAGGCACGTTCGTGGTTCACCAATTATCGGGGTTCACTTACCGGTGTCGGTCCGATGTGTCTCCTGTGCTACGGTCGTGTGAACGTTCTGCCACTGAAGTGGCTATGAACGATGCGAATTTGATGAGGTGAACTTAATACTACAGTAGTCGTCACGTGGAACACTCTCGAAGGAGTGAGAGCGGGTGAACACTCCGTTACCCCTATATATTATACAGTAGGCCTCGGCAAATCAGCATCACTAATCTCACAGCAAATACTACGTACAACAGCTAAATAATGTTTGTATGTAGATTTCACGGTATAACAGAGTAATATAATTAAGTCGCACCTTTTCTACCGTATTTTTCTTGTATGGTTTACATGATTTTTAAAACACATTTTTCCAGGAATTGTTTACTGAATAATTTAAATTTTCATTACCATTCAGTTATCATCATATATATTAATACGTGAAGCCAAAACTTTGTATCCCTTTTTGAGAGAAATGCGCGAACGGATGAACGTGAAATTTGGCATAGTTAAAGTTTATATGGAGGAGAAGTGCAGAAAGCTATTTTTTTTATATAAAATGCATTACAATCATATTAAATTAATTAAAATATACATTACTCACACTACTGCTTGAATTTTACACAACATATACACACATGTAAATGAAAAAGACGTTTCAAGCATCCTTCAACCTTCTTACGTTCCAATTACCTTTTAAATATTTTTAACATGACTGACGTTGCAATATGCCCTTTGAAATCAACTGGTCAAATTGTAGGTTAATTTTAGAATAATATAATATGTAAATTCATAATATACATTAATATTAATTGATAAATAATTTATCTTTAGTAAATTTATGGAACTACTGAAATAATTATTATTCTCTTTGGTTTTATTGAGTGTAAATTTTTTAGGCAACAGGACTGCTTTCACTTCATGTCACTTTGCTTCATGTTGCCATAAGAGTAAAGCAATATTTCCAAAGTCAATGTCAATATTTTAATGTTTTGTATTTCTTTATGGTGTACTCACTTCAAATGATGATTCAATAAAAAATGAGCGAAAAATTACTTTGTAAAATCAAAATAAAAAAAATTGTTTGGTCATGAAAGTAATCCATGACTTACATCTCCGCGGTTAAAATGATGCAGTTCAACTTGATGTAACAATTATATTTAGCACAGTTGATGATGAATTATGAACAAAAATGAATTCATTTTCAAAAGTTAATGGTAGTATTATAAATATCTTTGTTTTGGATTCATCATTTGATTCTACTGTTTATCCATTACTTTTCCAAATGATGATACTGGGCATATCACTATTCCTCACAATGTACAGACTATATTTAATTCAATATCACCCAGAAATACCACGCACCCATGGTGTCGTGTAAAATTAATTGAAAATTGTGTCATGAGGAGGTCCGATAAATTTCTTTATTATCGTAAAGTTATTAAAGTTCGTATTACTTAGTATTTAAGAGCCTTACCACCTTATGTAACCGCCTGTTTTTTGTTTCAAATTTATAATTAATTTCAATTGTCATTTACACATCGATTTTTTTTATGTTTATATAATTGCAAAAAAGTGGCAAATAACTGAGTAGACATGATGAAAGCCTTTGATTATAGAGGTTATAATAAATACCCTTTGATAAAAGACCCCTAATAAAGTTCAAAATTTTAAAATTCAATGAACTATGGTCGAATGTCGACCACTGGGCGCCCACTAGTTATTATGTAATTAGTAATTACTAAGTATAAGTATTTTTGTCCAAATTATCTTTATCTATTATATGTATATAACATAACATCTTTTTTCTACATCCCAAATGTGTGTTTGTTCACTTTAACTGCTAATCCGATAATGAGTGAAATTTTGCATATTCGTTCTCAGAAAAGGACATAGGACATCTCCAAAACTTGTACTGTAATTTTAAAATCATATATACATTACAGTGACTGAATCCGCGATTTGTTTTCTAGAACTAATTACGCTGTTGGCCTGGACAGATCTTTACAGCTTTTGTGAATCCGCGAGCAGAGGCTAGTATTTATATATGAATGAATAGGCCCGCAGCTCCATACGCGCTTGAATAGTTTTCGTAATAAATTTTTGAGTTATAGTATAGTATGGTTATCATTACATAGTATAAAACAAAGTCCCCTACCGCGTCTGTTTGTCTGTCTGTTCGCGATAAACTCAAAAACTACTGAACGGATTTTCATGCGGTTTTCACCAGTGGATAGGGTGATTCATGAGGAACGTTTTAGTATATAATTTGTCAAGGATTTTTTCATAATCAGGGCGGGACAAGGTCTGCCGGGCCCGCTAGTAGTATATATTTTTTGTTTTTTTTCTTCTGTAAATGAAATATATTGTTATGATAATAAAGAACGCAGACGAAGACGTGGGCATCAATTTGTATAAAAATAGATCTATAATCGAATAATGCTCCAAATAATATGTTAGGTTTTTGTAAAACGGAAAGAGTTTAATATTTGAAAATAATATTTTATAGAAGGTTAAAAGAAGGAATTTAATTATAAACAAGAATACGTAACCCGTTTAACATTGTTTGAACAGCTTTTCTGTCACGAATCTTCTGATACGGCACTACTTACTAAACAAACGATCTTACATACTAAAAGATAATATTAATACATATATTCATGTGTATTATATAATATAAACGTTGAAAACTAATATCGAATAATATTTACTGAAATAGTTACTAAATTCGACATGATACAAAGGATTTGAAAACCAAAACATCTTTTCAGAAAAAGTGGTTGTGAGAATATCACGACAGAATGGTATAAAATCAATAAATTGCGAGTAAGACTCATAGAGTTAGGTCGGTTCCATTAAAGGTATTTTTGCATTACATTTTTGATAATTTAAGGTATGTCCGTAAAAACTTTGAAAATCTGAATTTAGTAAAATACTGGCATAATCTAAATACTAGAAACTGTAATAAACTGGTGGTCCATGCCATGAAACATGGGGTTTCAGACTTAGCAAAACCAATAATAGTTTTTTAGATAATAGTGTTAGGTTCTACAATAAAGTCCCAAAGCATGTTACCGATTTGCCGGACTGTAAATTTAAGCGCCACGTCAAACGGGTTTTAGTTTCAAAAGGATATTATAGAGTGGATCAGTATGTGAACGATAGTGATATCTGGAATTGACTCCTCTCTGTGCATCCACTAAAAGCTATTGTATGATGTATTGGAAATATATGTTAAAAAAATGTACCCGATCGAGTTTCTTGCCGGTTCTTCTCGATGACTGGGTTGTTTTCCGAAGCGGTGGTAGTCTTTGACGTTCATAAGTGCCTTATTAGGGCCTAAACTGAATAAAGTATTTTTGATTTGATTAGATTATGTTTTTATTTCGTTTCATTCATTCTGGCTGTTTAAAGTAGTAGGCGCACTTTTTTTGTTATTTTATTTTGCACATTAATGAATTGTATTAATTAATAATGTAATGTATTAATTACAGTTTTTTATGATAGACCACACCCAATAAATAAAACATTTGGTGTAATATTTTTCTTTTTAGTATATTTACCAGCTATGCCCGCGACTACGTCCGCGTGAAATTTCAAATATAAAAACAGATTAATGAAATCATAGGATTGTATTGTGTATTAAAATTAAATTTCAGATCAGTATCAGATTTCTTTAAAATGCGCCCAAAAGTAGCTCTTGCGGAAATATCTTCTCTTCTGTGTTTTCTTATAAGTAAGACATACATGTACAAATGTGTTATATCCGTAATACATGTTCTATATGTTATACCGGTCTATAAACTATTGCCATACCAAATTTCGTCAAAATCCGTCCAGTGGTTTTTGTGTGAGTCCCATACAAACGACAAACAGACCTACCTACCGACAGACAGAAAGAAAAACCTTAGAAATGTGTTTTATCATTGATTCTTAACTCCACCAGAGTAATTTTTCTTTAAAATAGTTAATATACAGTTTTTTTTTCTCGAACTGACTACGCTATTGACCTAGCAAGGTCTTAACAGCTTCACCGGAATTTAATATACAGATTTCGTCCCGTTAGCCTTTTATTATATGTATAGATAAATTGTTAAATATCCGTCATTATAGAAAAAGTTCTGTGGAAATTTCTATGAGTTTCAAATATACTTCAAACTGTAACCATAGAAAAAAACGTTGTGGGCTACAACAACAACAACTCAATCAATCTGGTTGTAAATAACATTATTTACATATTCGAAAACCTATGAAACGTAGCTATTTGATATTTTATGTTAAATATCAGACACATTCTTTATAACCTAAGAATTATGAAAACAATAGTCAAAGACGTATAACGAATAATCCTATTGCTATAATTTAATTTGACATGGGACGTTAACAGGAAACGTATCGTGACTAAGGTTTTGAAAGTTAAACCAAACAAACATAAATATAGCGCCATCTATGTTTTTTTTAAATCATAGGAGGCAATCGAACAGGTGGGTCACCTGATATTAAGTGATCACCACCGTCCATAGACACTAACAACACTAGGGGAGTAGAAAGTGCATTGCCAGCCTGTGTTTGGGGGAAAGGGAGGGAAGGTAATAATTTGTACACTGTCGTAACATAAAGAATACAAAGAATAACATAGAATGTATTATTGTGCGATGAAGGATAGTGATGTCTGGAAATAACACCTTTCTTTGTGCATCCGTTAATATGATTGTAAAAATATAATGAATTGTTATAAAATAATGATAAAAGTATATAATAAAAAGATTTTTTTTAATATCATAGAAGGCTAACGAACAGGTGGATCCCCTGATGTTAAGTGCTTACCACCGTCCATAGACACTTCTTTATGTTGCGACAGTGTACAAATTATTACCATCTCAGACACGAAAATCGATCGAGTAGCTTATGTATGTTTTTCTCAAATATCTTTACTGTAATGAATAATATAAACTCTCTAGCGTTTTATCACAACTAAGACATAGATATATATAAACGTAAAATATATTATATAGTTATGTTATTCCGGTCTATAGATTACCAAATTCACACACCAAATTTAGTCAAAATCCGTCGACAAACAACGAAATACACAAACAGATAGACAGACGAAAATTCAAAAAACTATGGACGTTAAATGAGGCTGTGATCGAAAACCTAGAGAGACACATAAACCTAGAGGAGTCTGGCTCTCAAATGCAGCAGCCAGAACACACCAACAGGTGCCTGACGACAGATTTTTACTCGAGTGTGATAGCTAGAAGATAGAATATATCAGAGGAAGTTTGAAAATAGCACCAGTGACAGAGAAGTTAAGGAGTAATAGGTTAGCATGGTATGTGCATGTCATGAGGAGAGATGAAGACCATGTAACTAGAAAAGTGTTGAGTATGATGGTCGATGTATATAAGAGTAGAGGAAGACCGAAAAAGGTATGGATGGATTGTGTGAAAAATTATATGTGGTGTGAATACTGAGATGACATCTGATAGGCGAGAGTGGAAAAGGAAAACATGTGCCGACTCTACTTAGGTGGGATAAGGGTAAGAAGATGATGATGTGGTAGCTAGAAGACGGACGGACTTAGATACAGCCTGTAGCCATACTTTGGCTACATCACGATGATTTCCTTCACTTAAAACTCCAAGACAATTAGAACAATTCGAATCTAACTCGTTCGACACGGTGTCCTAGCACACTATCAACTGAGCTATTATCGTTTCAGTTCGAAAATGTATAAAAAAATTAAAAAAAGTGTGTGTGTACTTATGTACCCGCGTTAGAAGTTATACTTCTCTGGTGTAACATGATAAAAAAAAATTCAAAAAATTTATTTTTCGCCTTATTCTACGTTTGTAGAAAAAACTACACTAACAATAGAAAAAATGTACTTAATGCATTGAAAGTTTTAATACAAAGAAATACGAACAACAAATACAAAGAAACAAAATATTGACTATAGCTAACTTTAGGGTGTCGGTTTTCGTGACGGTGTGCGCGCGCATCGTAAAAAATTCAGGGTGTCGGTTTTTCGTGACGGTGTGCGTGCAAATCGTAAAAATTTACTCTCATCATTTTTCCCTAACGCGCCAGAAGAAGTATGACTTCAAAAATAGTTGACTACATTTCGGAATTTTTGTTACGTTTAATCGATTCTGTTAATAATTTTTGAACTATATTTTTCAACTTGATAACAGCGAATGCAATTCAAATGTATAGTAGTATCATAATGAATCGACAAAATTCTGTATCATAAACATAATAAAAAAGATTCGTGACCATAAATATTTCCTTTGTTTCTAAGATAAATGAAATTCTTTACAGGTAAATAACGTACTTTTGTTTTATGTTTATCTAAAATTGCAATGAAAAATGAAATATGTAATTTATAAACAGTTGACATTCAACTTTAAATAAACTACATTCTATATATCTGCTTCAAGAATGCCCCAGATTGACTAGAGCATATAATACTTTGTGAGAATCTTTGTACATGTCCATTCGATCTTTTGGATTTAATAGAGAAGATATATGCTTTCAAATCGTTTGATGATTATGCAAGGCGTGTTATAATTAATTTCAAGGCATTCAACGGAATTTCAAATTATCGCGACTATGTTACTATAATTATGTACTTACTATATAATATTTGTGACCTAACTATACCTATAATGCTAAAGCAACGCGTCAAGGGAAAGGGAAGTGACTCGTATGAAATTGCGACCGCCACTCTTTTCCAATATATTGCTGATTCTGAACAATACAGAATACGAAAACAACACAATTAAAAATAGTAATAAGCTAAATTTTAACTCTTAAAAGTAACAATTCTCGCAACCATCGCTATGAAGTGTCTCGAAAGATATGAAACTAAAATTACATCAAACAAATGTCTTTCGGTTAAAACCTAATATACTTTCGGGAATTGTTGTCGATTTATATTAAGCGCACTTTTAAATTCTAAACGAAATACGTGACTTCCGCGATTTTTTAATTAAGCACGAGACCAAGTATTTAGCCATTCCTACACGGATATATATACATGTATAGACAATATACTTTGTTTTATAGGTATTATATTTGTTGTTTTTTTGTAATCAATTTGACTGTTTTATATGATAGCACGTTATAATTATTGCACTGTATCTGATTGTAAATAAAACATTGAAATCAAGAAACAACGGCAAATAAGAAAAGATCAGCAATAAAATAATTCAAAAAGACTTTATTCAATTTAGGCCCTAAGAAGGCGCTTATGAACGTTAAAACTACCACGGGTTCAGAAAACAAACCAGTCATGGAGAACAACCCGAAGGATACTCGATCAGTTTTAACTTATTTACATACATATATTTAAAATACAGTAGCGTTACAAACCTCTTTAGTGGATGCACAGAGAGAGTGTTAATCTCAGAGATCACCATAGTTCATATATTAATCCCCACTATAGATATTACAAAACCCAATCTGTAGTATCTATTTCTAATCCATATATATGTTGTACATAAACGTAAACTATTAATTTTATCTATACTGTTATTTTGAAGAGGTGAGTTTGTATGTATAAAGAAAATAATGTCTGAAACAACTGAGCAGACTTCAAAAATGTCTACTTTCTTCCTGACTGACGTATTATTAACTTTTGTATCGTAAACCAGTTTTTGCTCGTGGTTTTGCTATGTTAATATAGATTTGACCTATCCTTCGGCAAAATAGTTTTTTTTTTCAAATAGAATGATGAATGAATGGTATACTAAGCCCTTTTATATGCCCTTGACAACTTGTGTACAAAATTTTATGACGATCGGTGTAGTAGTTACGGTCTAAAAGCGTAACAAACAAACAAAGTTATTTTGGCATTTATAATATTAGGTCCTTACATATGAAATTAACATTTTCACAATTTTCACATTTCATAACAAAATGAAAAAAGAAAAAAAAAATATATTATATATTTAACAAATTAAAGTATGTGCCATTATTATCTATACACTTTCCCCATTTCATAGATAGTGAATTGATTCCATTGCTGAAAAAAATTTGGTGGCGAGAATCAATAAAATTTTAAAAATTGCCTCATCGAAATTCAATATATATCGCAAGAAATTGCCCGAATACCATAAAAAGTGGTAATTAATCTTATGGAGCCACATCCGGGTAACATTTTGGTTATAAGAGATATTCCAAGAACAGTTTTTCTAACTTCGTAACCATTCGTCGTGAAGTATGGGGTCTAGCATTGTCCTGAAGCAACAGTGAGCTAAGGAATTTGATCAGTCTCGTTTTTTAACGGCTAGCTTTTCTATCATGGTGTGCAATTATTGACAATACAGATCTGCCGTAATCGTTTGGCCAGAAGCAGTGGTGTATGACACTAAACATTGACACCAGTACCTATTTCTTAGTCAACTTTCGCTCTGGACAGGATTTGGCCAGTTCTCATAGGTTCAACCATTGTGATGAGCGTTTCCGATTGTCGTATACAATCCAGTTTTTATCACAAGTAACGATACGATTCAAAACTCCCTCGTTGTTGTGACGGGTGAGTAATGTAACGTTGCACTCGATGCGTGTTTGTTGGTGTGCTTCAGTCTATTCATGCGGTACCCAGTTCTCGAGCTTTTTAACTTTTCCAATTTATTTCAAGTAACATAAAATTGTGTTATCACTCACACCGAATGATGCCGCTAATTCTGACGTGGTTTGCGATAGATCTACTACCAAAATCACCTTTAATTCTTTATTGTGAATAAGGGTATCCGCCCGTTGCCGGAAATTGTTCCGTAGGTCAAAATTTCCAGGACAACGGCGTCGGAACCAAAAAGGTACTTTGCTTTCCTTTACAGTAGCTTCCCATCATTAATCTTTCGAGCTGTTTCTGCAGCGCTGACGTCACGGTAAAACTCGTATCGTAAATAACGGGATAATTTAGGCTATCCATTTTGTGAAAAGAACTATGTCAAAGAAAATCAAATGGTGCGATTAGAAACACAACCTTAAATTTAAATATGGAATTCGTAACCAAACGCCTACATATTAGAGATCAAAGTGGCCAGTTCAATAAAACGGCAATTTCATATATAAGGATATATATTAGTTGGTATAACGCAAACAAATCGTGAGCTGCTATCCCCGACATCGTGTGGGTGCAACACTTCGAATCGACTCGGTTGACTTTTCTCTATAACATAAAGTAAATTATTCGAAAGAAATTCTCTAAAAGCCTGTAAAATCCGTGCCAAAATCTATTACATACTTTTTAAGAAGTAAGTGAATACACAGATAGATGTGAAAAGCAACGATGATTTATAATAATTATTATATACTAATATAGGTACTAAAATATAAGTCTCTATAATAGAAATAATAATTCCAAAGATTCATTAACACCTATAAATGTATAAACTATACTTATTTATAACTAGCTGACCCGTGCAACTTCGTCTGCACCAAATCGGTTATTACCGGTTTCAATTGTATTTTTAAACGCAAATAATCTTAAAAAACCTAAAACCCTATTGCAGCGTTATCCAGCACTTCCAATCGTGAATCCAAACTATTCAGGGACTCACTCAAACATATACCCAGTTGGTATGTGAGAAATCTTTTAAAATAAGCCTAAAATCTGTTCGCAGCATTACCTAAAGTAGTGTCATCAAAGTGAAGATCAAAACTAACTTACATATATTGCCGATAAATGTTTTCCCAGTACCCCTTGTAACTTCATCACGTAACATACTGTAAAAGTTGAACTTTATCTACATTAAATTTCCATTTTGTTTTAGTTGTTTGTTTTATAAGAATTTGTAAAGTATACGTGAAATCTGCATTCAATTTTAATTTGGTCACATTTATTATACTTTTGACATACAAACCACCTTTTTTACTGAGATACTGAACTTGGGATAATATACCTTTCTAACAGTGAAATAATTTTTGAAATCGGACCAGTAGTAGGTACCAAGCATTCCTCGAAAACAAATCTTTACCACTCATTATAATATTAGTATAAATACAACATAGTAACTGCAAACAGTAGTCCGGTGAAGCTGTTAAGACCTTGCTAGGTCAATAGCGTGGTCAGTTCGAAAAAAAAAAAACTGCATACTCCTCAACTGATTTATTTTAATCTTAGATTCACAAACCTGAACCCAACTACTTCAAGACTCAACAACATTTAGAAAACTAATTTTATCAAATATCGAAACAACACACGTACTGATAGAACTCTAGTTGAGATTCATCTTCTACAATGCAATGTAACTATTATCTAGATTTATGTTTTAGGAAAAAATCTTGTCGCCTTTGTTTAGCAAACATTTTTTATACAATAAAATAAATGTAACAACATATAAGTGACAGTTTCGTTTACACATATTTTTTTCATATAAGGTTGATAATTACGCATAGAAATGTTATATAGCCGTAGCTCAGTTATAACGTACTGGACATTATATGGTCCGCCGGAGCCGACGGTTCGAATCCCGGCGATCTTTGTTTTTGGTATTTTTTTTAAAGTAGCTTAGGGAAATATAGCTTATCTTTTTAGCTAATCTATAGCACATATATAGCACAATGAAAATTTACCAAAATCCGTCAAAAATTTCATTAACTACAAATTTTTGACTTTCGTCCGTTATCCTGGAGAATCCCTTGCGTTTTATGAGATAAAAAGTATTCTAGATGTAACCTTGTAATATTAGTTATCACTGTGCCAAATTTCGTCAAAATTGGTTCAGTACTTTCAGAGTGGTACGTGTTCAAAGGGACAGACAAACAGGCAGATCCTGGAGAATCCCTTGCGTTTTATGAGATAAAAAGTATCCTACATGTAATCTCGTAATATTAGTTATCACTGTGCCAAGTTTCGTCAAAATCGGTTCAGTACTTTCAGAGTGATGCGTGTTCACAGGGACAGTCAGACAGACAGACAGACAGACAAAAATTGTAAAAAGATTATTTTTGGCTTCTATATCGATAACAAAGTCTACCCCGATAAAAATTTTCAAAAAATATTTAATGTACAGATTTGACCTTGCTACAGTTTTATTATAGTACTAGCTGACCCGTGCAACTTCGTCTGCACCAAATCGGTTATTGCCGATAAATGTCTTCCCAGTACCCCTTGTAACTTCATCACGTAACATACTGTAAAAGTTGAACTTTATCTACATTAAATTTCCATTTTGTTTTAGTTGTTTGTTTTATAAGAATTTGTAAAGTATACGTGAAATCTGCATTCAATTTTAATTTGGTCACATTTATTTTACTTTTGACATACAAACCACCTTTTTTACTGAGATACTGAACTTGGGATAATATACCTTTCTAACAGTGAAAGAATTTTTGAAATCGGACCAGTAGTAGGTACCAAGCATTCCTCGAAAACAAAACTTTACCACTCATTATAATATTAGTATAAATACAACATAGTAACTGCAAACAGTAGTCCGGTGAAGCTGTTAAGACCTTGCTAGGTCAATAGCGTGGTCAGTTCGAGAGAAAAAAATAACTGCATACACCTCAACTGATTTATTTTAATCTTATATTCACAAACCTGAACCCAACTACTTCAAGACTCAACAACATTTAGAAAACTAATTTTATCAAATATCGAAACAACACACGTACTGATAGAACTCTAGTTGAGATTCATCTTTTACAATGCAATGTAACTATTATCTAGGTTTATGTTTTAGGAAAAAAATCTTGTCACCTTTGTTTAGCAAACATTTTTTATACAATAAAATAAATGTAACAACATATAAGTGACAGTTTCGTTTACACATATTTTTTTCATATGTGGTTGATAATTACGCATAGAAATGTCATATAGCCGTAGCTCAGTTATAAAATACTGGACATTATATGCTCCGCCGGAGCCGACGGTTTGAATCCCGGCGATCCTTTTTTTTTGTTTTTTTATTTAAAGTAGCTTAGGGAAATATAGCTTATCTTTTTAGCTAATCTGTCTGCTATATATAGCACAATGAAAATTTACCAAAATCCGTCAAAAATTTCATTAACTACAAATTTTTGACTTTCGTCCGTTATCCTGGAGAATCCCTTGCGTTTTATGAGATAAAAAGTATTCTAGATGTAACCTTGTAATATTAGTTATCACTGTGCCAAATTTCGTCAAAATTGGTTCAGTACTTTCAGAGTGGTACGTGTTCAAAGGGACAGACAAACAGGCAGATCCTGGAGAATCCCTTGCGTTTTATAAGATAAAAAGTATCCTAGATGTAATCTCGTAATATTAGTTATCACTGTGCCAAGTTTCGTCAAAATCGGTTCAGTACTTTCAGAGTGATACGTGTTCACAGGGACAGACAGACAGACAGACAGACAGACAAAAATTGTAAAAAGATTATTTTTGGCTTCTATATCGATAATAAAGTCTACCCCGATAAAAATTTTCAAAAAATATTTATGTACAGATTTGACCTTGCTACAGTTTTATTTTAGTATTATGTGGTTGATAATTACGCATAGAATTGTCGTATAGCCATAGCTCAGTTATAAAGTACTGAACATTATATGGTCCGCCGGAGCCGACGGTTCGAATCCCGGCGATCTTTTTTTTTGTTTTTTTTTTTTAAAGTAGCTTAGGGAAATATAGCTTATCTTTTTAGCTAATCTGTCTGCTATATATAGCATAATGAAAATTTACCAAAATCCGTCAAAAATTTCATTAACTACATATTTTTGACTTTCGTCCATTATCCTGGAGAATCCCTTGCATTTTATGAGATAAAAAGTATTCTAGATGTAACCTTGTAATATTAGTTATCACTGTGCCAAATTTCGTCAAAATTGGTTCAGTACTTTCAGAGTGGTACGTGTTCAAAGGGACAGACAAACAGGCAGATCCTGGAGAATCCCTTGCGTTTTATGAGATAAAAAGTATCCTAGATGTAATCTCGTAATATTAGTTATCACTGTGCCAAGTTTCGTCAAAATCGGTTCAGTACTTTCAGAGTGATGCGTGTTCACAGGGACAGACAGACAGACAGACAGACAAAAATTGTAAAAAGATTATTTTTGGCTTCTATATCGATAACAAAGTCTACCCCGACAAAAATTTTCAAAAAATATTTAATGTACAGATTTGACCTTGCTACAGTTTTATTATAGTACTAGCTGACCCGTGCAACTTCGTCTGCACCAAATCGGTTATCACTGGTGTGAATTGTATTTTTAAACGCGAAAAATTTTAATAAACCTAAATCCTTATTGGAGCCACACCTACGGTTTCCAATTGTAAATCCAAACTATCAAGGGACTCACTCAAACATATACCCAGATGGTATGTGAGAAATCTTTTAAAATAAGTGTATAACCCGTTCGTAACATCATCTACTGGGTTCAATAAGAAATAAAAACTAACCTACATATATTGGCGGTAATGTGAAAAAAAGCTTTAGAGGTCTATGGACCCCCAGTTTCTACCGAAGTTCCTTTCCTTTTTTTGTAGACGTTTACTATACACTCAGTAGAGTTTACATTATAAAATATCAAGTTGATGAGTTAAATTGTAAATTAAACGATAAAATATATTCATAAAATAAATAATGATAAATGAAACACTGAATGATATAACTATTTTCAACTTGTATTAAAACTTTTTCACACTTCATTGTATTGAAGAAAAATATAAATATTAAAAAGCTATGAGCACGACGCGTTAAATGTCACTTGCCTGTAACTATTTGTCTAAGAGCTAGGCAACGGTTTCGACAAAGAATTTCTATAAGCCAGATTTTAATATATCTTTATGTTCTTCCGAACAGCGTGCGGGCTACCTAGCTGCCGGTAAACGTTGCGTTTATTAGTACGTATCGCACCTTTACAGGCAAAAATATTGATTTTTATATAATTTTTTAATGTTTTGTTTTTTACTAAGTTTGAAACGCTACTAAAACATGAAATTATTATTGCCAGACATTTTTGTTATTAACAATAATGTGACCGATGCTATTTTTTTTGTAAATAAAATAAGTATGTTCCATCCATATTAAGATAGCTGTAATTTTAATATCATTATTATTATTTTTTTTAATGAAGGCTTAGTCGCCTGCGTGACTATACCGCCTAAATGGCATATAACTATATAACAATAAGAATGACAATATACTTAACAATGGCTTATATTAATTTTGTACAATTCTTTAGCATCTTTCGAAATGGGGTCAGACAATAACGAATTGTACAAACCAGTGTGGAATGAACCAGAAGCATTAAGCCGAGATTTAACGCTTCGAATACATTCTGCCAGGATGTGGTGCACATCATCGATGAGCTCACAACTCTGGCAGAGTGGTGATGGTACTTTACCCATCAGGTAGGCGAACTTGTTACATGGGATGTGTCCTGAGCGTAATCTCATTCCTGTGATTGCTTCCCGACGGCAAATCGTACTGTCATCAATCCATGGTGACCTAAGGGATGTGGCTGAATCGTTCTGTACCATATTCCTTTTGTTTTAGAACGCTCATCAAAGTATTCCTTCTAATGCGAGTTCCAAACAGCTATTTTAAATACTGAGCATACATCCAAGTAAGTTGGTAAAATATTAATAGTAGCACCTTCGGAGGATCCTTCTCTAGATAAAAGATCAGCTCTTTCATTCCCAGTTATACCTATATGAGAAGGGATCCATTGTAAAACAATTAATTACTTTGTTCTTTGCTTTGAAATCTAGTAATTGCTTCAAAATGGTGTAGGCTATCGGTATTCCTCGAAAAGTCGAGATACATCGAATGTTGAATTCGAAACATGTTGAAGAGCACTTTTTGAGTCGGAATAACAATCTTAATGAACTCGGTTGATTGTGCAAATGATAAGGCCTCTGCAATTGCTATCAATTCAGTGTGTATAATTGAAATATTTTCATCAATTTGAAATTTCATGAGAGTTTTGGAATTTGACTCAAAAAGTGCGGCACCTAAATAATTACCAGCTTTAGATCCATCATTGTATATTTCAACAAAATTTTGATAATATTTATTTTTATTTAATAATATTTATATATTGAAGACAAATATATTTACTATCTACATTTATTTTTAATATATTGTGCAAATCAATGTTATCGACCCAGGTGTGTAAAGTGAACATTTCATGTTTTATACTCGTTTGAATTGGAGTATTTTTATATTCAGAAAAAATAGTGGTCTTTTTCTTTTGCGCCAATAGAGTGATTGGAAAGAAGTGGACAGTTCTTCTGATACATTAGTTAGTTCGTTTTTTTCGAATGACTTAAATTTAAATAGAATTTTGCCAGCTAAATATTGTCTCCTAAGATGTAACGGACATATGCTCAATTCGCTTTCCATAACATGGATTAGAGTACTTTTAATGAAACCCCCGATAATTCTCATAGCCTGGTTTTGGACTTTTTCAAGTTTATAGAGGTTAAGCTGAGCACTACTATTATAAAGAAAGCTCGCATAGTCAATTCGACTGCGTGTAATATTCAGGTATAAACGAACTAAAACCTCAATTAAAACCGGCTAATGCTTTCAAAACGTTTAGAAACTTAGAGCTAGATTCTGCAACTGCATTGATATGTTTACTCCATTTTATGTATGATAAAGGTAGCGATATTTGTGGAAGCGCCTGTTATAGACGCATGTATTCAAGATGACGTCAGTCTCAAGTCATATGTCTACGTTTATCGTTGTTTTTCAGTGTTTATGGTGAATTCTCAATATCATAATGGTTAATAAAATGAAATATGTTCTTTGCAATGGAAAAAATAAAATGGTTTGAAATGAATTATTTTATTTATAAAGAATATCATCGGGCACATTATTGTCAATAACAAAATTGTCTGGCAGTCATAAACTCATGTTTTAATAGCGTTAAAAAGAAACGGAAATTTTATTTTCCTAAAATTATTTATAAAACCAAATTTTGACCTGTAAAGGGGTGATGCGCATTAAAAAACACAACATTAACCGGTTACCGGGTATCCTCAATGCTGTTTGGAAGAGCATAATATATCTTCATATTAAAGAACCAGCTTTTCTAAAATTCTCGTTCTTTCAACGTTGCTGGCTCTTGTACTAAGGTGTCGCAAAAAAGTCTAGTTACATTAACTACAATTTTTTGTTTTTCGTTATCCTGGAGAACCCCTTGCATTTTATGGGACAAAAAGTATCCTAAATGTAACCTTGTAATATTAGTTATTA